>JAFIDM010001028.1:46973163-47091176 GCA_023159025.1 Thereuonema tuberculata
TGTATCAAAGAGTCAAATGTGGCTCTCGAGTCGCACATTATGTATCAGAGTCGTATGTGGCTCTCGAGCCGCATATTATGTATCAAAGAGTCGCGTGTGGCCCTCGAGCCGCTGTTTGTCCACCCTGGCCTATAAGTTAAAAATGGACTTGTGAATAGATTTCTGCACAAAATTAAGACTTCTGTTGTAGTACATTGGACCATTGCAACAACAACACTACAAGTCTCTTTCAACAAAGCCAATTATTTCAGGATTTTGACTAAAGTTATTTTGGTCTATTTTGACTAAAGTTAAGCAAAATTGATTCTGACAAACTCTGTTATCTTTGTAATAAATAAGAAAATATTAAATAACATAAAGCGTTAAAAAGTGTTATGTATTCATTGTGGAAACAACGATAAAAAAAAGCAAAACAACTTTTGGGCTTCACACTGATTTCCTTTTAAATTGAACATTAAAATTTTAGTTTAGCAGAATAACTGAATAGATATAATCTCCTGATCGGATACGGTTTCAGTTTATAATGACGATATTTGACACTATTTGGATTAACACAGATACTCATTAAATTTAAAAATGAATTAACATTTACGTATTACTTATTTATTTTTCTCCTGAAGAAAATACTCGTTCAGAGTATAGAAATATCGAGAAGTCATAAAGAGGTTTGAAATTTTAAGGAACGTTGTTTTCATTTATTTACTTATTAGTTCTATATAAATAAATACATTACAGCTTGCGGAATTAACATAGCATATTAAACACTGTTTAGGAGAATTGTCCACTTAAGCAAAATTCTCACACTTAGGTTTATCCTGAGGCCTGTCCAACATTTAGGCTTATAGAGCACTTTTGCTTAGTGATTAATTTAAACTCACAGTTTGATGAAATACTCAATCTGTCTTTGAAACGAAACAGTTCCTTGAATTCTTCTTCGTTTGTGACTGAATATGATCCATTTCCTCGTGTTGAGCTTTTCCATGATTTCATTAAGCTTTTAATAAAATCAGCAGCACTTTTAACATAAAGGAGAATGGAAATCTTTTAACGCAAAGATTCTATTTGAATGGAAAGGAGTAAGATACTTCTTTCTTGTAGGAATTCCTTTTCAATAATTAAATAACATAGATAACAGACTTTTTTATCGAATTTATTTTATTGTCAAGTAAACTTTTCTTGATAAACTCAAGAAATTGCTTATACGATTTAAAAACCCATTTCTATGAAGTCTCTTTCATATAAATCACCGTACTTGAGAACATCTTATATTGCTTTTAATTTTGGAGAATTGAAGGTGTTTTTTTGTAAGAAGATCAAGGTATTTTAATAAAATTCAACTTTAAAATCAAAAGATTAGGTTATTAAATTTTGTAGTTTCTGTAATTCTGAATAAAAGCCTCAATATTTATAAACTGACGAATTTTACAAGCTACTGACAAGAAAAACATAGAAAAGCTTACTCGATATTCTGAACTTACCTTTTAACATCTAAAATCAGAAACATGTTTTTGGACTTCGCTTAAGTTTTCCCCTCAAGAAAAATAATGAAAGAGAAAAAATTGTTTCATTTAAAAAATTTTCAATTGCATATTTTGTTCCAAAAATGGAACGCTGCTTATATAGCTAAACTGAAACTTTCTGTTTCAAGTATGAAACGTTTCGACATTTTTTTACCACTTCGTAAATTCTTTTCGTCTGAACTTAACTTTTTTTTTATTTTAAAATCTTGAGTAATCAAGAAGTCGCTAAACTTTATACTAAGAAAGTAAACTATTTTTCCTTAAAATGTAGTACTTTTTACTTTTCTTTATTACTTATTTTCGTGAAATAGTGTCAAGGGAAATACTATAGTACTTAATAGGTGTCAAGGGAAAAACTATATATATTTTTAAATAATTTTAAGAAATGTTTTAAATTATTTTATTTGTTAAAAATTGCTTCAATTCGCAATTTTACTAATTTCTGTCGCCCAAACACAATTTTAAATTTATCAAATTCAAAGCAAATGAGAAAATGGATTACAAAATGTAAAGTTATATACGGACAGAATTACAATGGTTTATTTCAGTGAGAGTTGAAAATTTGGCTTTTTTATGATGTTTTATGGGAGGTTTTGTCAAATTCACGTCTAACTACAATAGTTATGTGCTGTAATTACACGGGTATTCGCAAGCTCCACGCCTTCCTTATAGAACGTTTAATGGTAACACGCTTTGTATTTCGGCATTAAGAACTTGAACTCAGTAAATGCAGACACATCTCGCAAAGTGCAGATAATGCGTTAGTAAAAAAACTACGGCAATGACTGAATCCGCACTTAACGAGTTATTACATGTATCGTTCGTAAAGCTGGGTTAATCGTCGCTAACTCGAGGAAATCAATTCATAGCAAAAGTAAATATGGTTAATTATTAGGGAAAAGTCAACAAAGCCAATTATAAAATAAAACAATGAAACATTTGGTGAATCCATACTGATTGAAGCAGCACTGAGATATTCCTGAACATGAAAACATGGTTGAAAAGGACATTGTAGTATTTTTGTGTCTGTACTGACTATAAGAACAGACAGAATATCACGGATACTTCACAGCAGATAGATAATGCGCCAACTTTCCGATATCCAGATTTAAAGTTTAGGACAAGAATTTGAATCTTATCTGGGTAATCGAAAAACATTTAAATTGTTATATTAAATTTTAAATATTTTATTACAAATTTGTGGTTATGTCCTGTGATTGCATTCTCGAAGAATCATATTTTTAGCCTACTTCTGTATATTCAAAATCATTTACATTTGAAACCATTTATTTTTCATTATCTACCATTACAAATTTCAGATTCCTAAGATATGTAATTTTTGAGTTATCAATTATGACGCTTCACAACAACTTATATTGGAATTATTAATTAGAACGGAAGTACTTAAAATTATTTTAATATTGTATTTGGACTTGAAATTCTTTTTTAAAACTTTTCTATTCTATGTTGACGTATGTATTAGTAGCATGTTATATAAAAATAAATATAGAGTATTATTTGCGTTGCAGGTAATTTATAACATCCTATGATAGCTTCATTTAAAAAGGGGATTTTTAAGAACGCTTAACTATGTTAACTTTCACATTATCTATTAATTTATTAAACAGATTTCAATAATTAGCTTCGAGCAAAATGTTTATTCAATCTAGTGATTAATTATTAATCCCTGGTTAATCGTTGTTGGGCTGAAATTATCAACCAGTTTTCTTTTATCTCTGAAATCAAAACCAGATGCTCATTTCATTAACGGTTATTAAGAAAACAGAAAATTTTAAAATAATCAGTTTTGATTGGTTTTTTTTTTTTCCATTTTTTTATCATTAATTTGTAAGAAACTTTCTTCATAGGATTGTCATATTATTTCAAACTTCTAACTGAATTTCGAGGTATGATTTTTGAAGGGAAACCAATAAAAAGAAAATAATTTTAACGAGAATGTTTTATTGAGAATCTAAAACGAGCAGCTTACAGGTGGTTATTTATGCGTATTTAGTATATGTATAGTATTTTTCAAAAAAGAAGGGTTTGCCATATATGGTCAATACGTAGCGATCGAACAAACGTCACCAGCAATGACGTCATCAACTTGAACCCCGAGCAATCAGTCCAAGATGGTGTCGTTTTGTGATCGCATAAGCGCGACCAAGAAAGGACAAACTTTGCATAGCCAAGCAAGGTGACTAATGTGGAACGTTTGCAATTATTTCATTGTTAATTATTATTATGTATTCGTAACTGTAGAAAATACAAAAGCCAGAATATAATATTTTCGTAATGTTTATAAGGTTCAGTTACGGATTTTAGCAATTGATGGCACTGTTACGTCCTGGAAACATCAATCTATAAGGAAATTACGTCATTAAAAGCTCTTCCTTCATGATTCAACTGTAAGTGTTAGAATATACGTGATATTTTTAGCAAACCAATTGTTCTGACTGAGAATATTCTATATTTACCTTATTAGCCAAACTAATATTTTTTTTTAAAATAGGAAGTTTCAATGATTTATCGTGACTGAAAAGGCTTATAGGTTCTTTAATACTATAATGCTGCTCAGAAAAATATTTAATTCTCCCCTGATGATTTTTATATCTGTTATTTGTTTAATACTTTATTGAAATTTGAGTAATTGTATTTTGGGCTTACGTTATTTTTGTGATGCTTTTACATGCTGTTTTTTTTCTGTTAGTGCTTTAAGGCCTTGAAAAATCTATTGACGTTTTAAAATCTCACTTTCGATCGCACTATGAAATTTAATAACTCTTGTTATAGTAACAATTTAAAAAGAAATCGTAAAATATATTAAATATGAATGGTATTAAGAAATGACAAATCAGATATAATCGCCCATCATTTACAGACTAATAAACGTGTGAGGGAACTTAATTGGCCGTAACTTAAAATCAGCAGCCAAACAAAATCTCCCGTGAGCACATCCACTCAAACAAATCTATCTGTATAATAGAAAGGTTGATTTTTCCTGGCCCTGTTTCCCCCGAAACCATAAGACACCAATACAAATAAGATAGCAGATTTATATGGTATATAGGATGCTCATATTTTCATTTTTATCTATGTGGACCAACTTGAACGTTCCGGGACGTCCCGGGATCTCCCAGGTCTCCGAGGCGGTCTCCGAGATGCGATCGCGGGTGATGAGAAAATTATCTCCAAAGCCAAGATCACGTGATCACAGTTTTGCTAGTACATATTGAAAAGGGTTATTAATTAATTGAATGCAGAGCTGTATATATTTTTTTTTTATTTCCAACTATATACATATATCAGTTGCACGCTTCTTGCGTATTGAATTCTGAATTGTTCATTAACTAAATAAAGTTCATTAATCGAAATGACAGTCATGCGGAAGTATCCTGCGCATTGTTTAAACACAATTGTTCCATAATTAAACAATGCTATAGCTGGACTAATACACATCTGTAATATATCTTTTAGTTGCACTAATGCTTTATCACTTCAAAGCACATAAAATATTACACTGTATTAACACTTGAATATAACTGCTTTAACACTTCACAATAATTAGCACTTGTGAACTAAACTTGTAACACAGAAGTAGCACTCACTTGATGCACTTAGGTTTTCTAAGTATTGTAATCTCAGCAACACACATGTGACACATTAATTCATTAAACACTATAATTCTATCTATGCACATGTGAAACTTTGATGCTATAAGTCACTGTAATTAATACTTGCATTAATTAAATCAAACGCACTAATTAATTCGGTAGGATAACAAATTCACTATCTAATGTTCACTGCAAAATTCACAATCTTGAAGCACTTTTGAATTTGATTACTATTTCTTCAACTATTAAAATAATTCCTTGAATAATTTCTTTAATTTCACTTTAACTTCATAAACTTAGAAATAATAATTTTCACAGTTAATTAATTATTTTCTCGACTTGAGAAAACTTTCACAAATTCACTTGGCAACCTTCCAAGTAATAGTCATGTGGGCACGACATTTTACTTTTCTCCAAAACGTGTAGCATCGGCAAATCTTTTGTAACACTTATCGTTCCCTTCACGGAAAAATATAATTGAAAAATTTAACTCACAGTTTGCGATGATATTCACTGTTCAAACGCTGCGTTGAATTCCCTTTGTTTCAATACTGCTGTTCTTCCACTCGACGAACGGAGCGCATTCGCTTCCCCTGAAAGTTGCTTCACTTGCAAGGCCACACTAGACATCTCGCCTCAGGCGCGAGAACTTTTCCTTGCGTTCATTCACGGCTCACACGAATCTCGAACTGTCCAACGCTCACAATACTCTCGTCTCAGTTCACATTTCTCAATCAATCACATGACTAATTTTAATTTATTTTTCTTGACTTCTCTAATTCACTCATTTGAATTATAAACTTTATATTGCAGCACAAAAAAAAATATTCTCTATATTTTAATCTAATAAAAAAGGAAAATACTTCGAAGCAAGAATAAATAATAATAAATATAATTTTGATCAATCAAAATTTTCCACACATATATATGTTAATTAGAGGATTTAGTTTATGTGCTTGATTAATAGTTATGAACCGATAGCTTAAAGCAGTGGTCGGCAACCTTTTGTTGTTGTTTAATAACCAAAAAAAAAAAAAAAACGAAAAATCTTAATTTAACAACTAAAAAAAAACGGAAAATCTTAATTTAACAATCAAAAAAAAAAAATCTTCCAACATGACCCGCGGGCCGCACCAAAACGCTTCATGGGCCGCGGGTTGCCGACCGCTGGCTTAAAGAATAAGAAAATTGTCTGAAGCTTCAAAGTCCTAGTTTGCTTAACCTAAACCAAAAGTTAGGTATTAAATTAATATTTTTTTTTCTAAAAACCAAACAGCTGCAATTCAAAATAATAAAAAATATAGCAATTTATGAGATGTCAGTTTGTTTTCTATGACTGTATGGCCCCATCCGGCTTTTAGCATTCAGATAGCCGCAAGTGATTTAGCCATATTATTCGAAACATCTGTTTTCAAGATCTCCGCACGTCTCAAGAGCTTGGTTTATTCCGCAAATATGTAACGATCAAAATAATTTTTCTGAGAATATGGCTGCCAGAGAATATTCAGACCAAGAAAACAAATTTCAAAAATTCCTCAACGAATTATCATTTGCTATAACATCGGAAACTATTACTTGGATTGTCTAATGTAGCAAGTATTATGGCAGTTTTCTACCTAGGAGAATTGCGAACGACTTAATGAACCACTTTCATGGTCCAGGAAGTTGTTTATGAACAGATGGCGGGATTACACAGGGTAATATTTGGTAAAACCACAGTCCCAAACATTCTCGTGGAAATCTGAATTGTGAATACAATAACATCACCTACATTGCGAATATAATGTCGTTACAAGACCTCCTCGTGTAAAATGCAAATAGCCTTAGCCACTGTAAAGGATTACAGATATCGAAATTCGTAAGGATAGAAGACAAAATTTATTTAAAACAAATGAATTATTTCTTGCTTTCTACTTTAAAATAGCTGTTGTTGTTAGATATCATTATTGCATTTTATCTTATAATTCTTTTCATTTATTTTATTACTTAATATTATTAAAATTAGAAGATACTGTATTTAATCGTTGCCTTTTTTAAATATTAAAATTGAAATTTAACAACACGACTATAAAAATATAATGTTTTTATTAACAGCTTGAAAGTATTAACTTTTAAATACAACGTTAAATAATAAAACTAATTATTTGACTTAACTATACATATCTTTTCATTAAAGATACAATTCATATTAGGTTATATGAAAAATACAGTTCAGAAGCCCGCGAATTTTGCATTGTAAAATCTCAAAAAGTTAATTTCCATCCTCGATATGTTATTTTCGTGTAGTAGATGATATCTAATGAATCATTTTTTGTATTTATTGTAAATTTCCAATGTATTCATTTAGAATTTAGAGGAGGGAGAATAGAATTTCTTCTCCTCTATTAAGTCCTAAAGAAGTCTTTCACACAGAAAGATTAAATATAGACGGAAAATAAAGGAGTGTCTAATTTTCTACTGAAGATTGTAGTGTATGATATCAAAAAATGTTCAGATCAATTTGAAGGAAAAAACGAAGAATTAAAACAGTATTAAACATTTGGTTCTATCCTGTTTCTATACTGCTTTTCATTCTTCCTTCTGTGATATCTACAGTAGACATTATCTAGGGATGCTGAAATTTTGTGATAAATTTAATTTTTATTAATTTACTACAATACCAGCAATTTACAAGAAACCTTGGTAAAAATTACTATAAACTTATTTCTATACTATGTATCACCTTTTCTTTTTATTATATGATTTTTTGTTCTGTATTGGTAGAAATTACTGCTTAATAGAACTGTAAATTTCTATATAACAAATAATTGACCAAAAGCTATTTTATCAGGAGATTTAGATTTACTTGCTACTGAAATCGATATTTATTAATAATTTTTCTGATGTTCATGTGAATGTTATTTGACTAGAGAAGCGTCTATATTTGTTTCGTGATTTCATAATTATGTAATTGTAAAACCTTTACGTACATTTACCGAATATGCTAACATGACCTTTTCAATGAAATCTGTCTATTTACATATACATATTTTATCGAAAACAATTTGAAGTATGCATTTCAGTTTTTAATAGAAACGTAACCCTTGACGATTAAAGCAAAAAATGAAATTTTTAACCAAGCGTTAGAATGCGATCTAATTAATAGAACGCTGTTCAGAAAACTTTCTTTTATACGTCTTGTTTTTCTCATACTTGAAAGCGCTAGATGGCAGCAAAGCACTTGCTTTGCAACTCTGATAAGATCTACGCTAAACATCTTTACATTTTTTTTTTTGCGAGTTCAACAAACTAGACTACTAAAGATGATCGTTTTTGAATGTATAATTCACGTTTTAATTTAGTTTCAAGTGTTGTTCACTTTTCACAACAACGCAGAAGAAAATATAAGCAAAATTCAATATGCTTTCAAGATAACTCTAGGTTTTGATCTACTTTTGAAGAGCAGGCTAACGAATACATATTCATTAATATATGAAAATTACATTTATATAATTACTTTACGTAATTCCTACTTTTTATTATATTCTTATACTGAAAAATAGAATTCATCTAATTACATTTATAGCTAATTTAAATCTTTATTATCTTTGAAAAGTTACATATGCTTAGGTTTTTAAAAATGAAGGTTTTTGTCAATTGTAGTTACTTAACTAAAAAGTACTGTATCGGTTAATCAAGAAAAAAGTTGTACTTTTCATCCATTAATTTGTATACTTTTCGTTTTTGATGTAAACCAAAGTATGTTTTTTAAATTTACAAAAATTTGAATAGCTTCTTTCTGTATTCCAAAACATTTTACAAAATTCTTTTTATAACATTTTTAAAAGTCTTTCTAAACATTTGATTTTTATTTTTTCTTTCAGGTGAGGGCTTTTTCCTGATGCTCTATTTCCAGAATTACAAAGATTGGACATCATTGATGACTATCTTCAGTCTTACATATTCAGGTGATATTTATCTTAAAGTGAAGTCCTTTATTTAGTCTTGGAATGACAATTTGGTTTCAGGATTTGAGTACTTGGTCACTTCTTATATATGAAAAAATGATCTAAGTCATCAGCAGTTTTCTTTATTCTATCCTCCCTTATTACCAGAACCATGTTGCTTCACTTCTGGTAACAATGGATGATAGAATAATCTATTTGATCTAACTCTCATTCATTCATAGATCTCTGGTTAAAATTCTACATGGATTCTTGCCTAGTAGAGACAGACTAATTACAGAATAATCCATTTCATTGTATATCCTCAGTGAGATTAAAGTTATTGTTCTATGAACTCAGTCAAATTCTTTAATATATATCTCATCAAACTATTTCCAATACGAATCTGATTTATGAATGGCTATATCCTATATTTGAAGTAAAAGAAAAATCCTGCCCAAATTGTTTCCGCTTGGAATATGAAGTTGTCAGATACTTTACAGCATTCCGTACTATTAAGTATCGAGGCCGTATTCCTTAAATGGTATCATGAAAAATATCCAAGACTATTATTCCAAATTCTCTTATTTATACGGAAAAAAAAACCATTGCTCACAAAATAGGAATTCTTATATTTCTACAGTTGTGAGCAGTCATGTCATTTTTCCTTAAATACGAGGGAAAAAATATGTTTTTCCCTCTTTCTTGTAATCTATATTGGACAATACCCAGTGTTTAAAGTGGCTTTTTCCCAATTGCGCTTAATAATAGCTTTCTTATCTTTATCATTCTCTATATGAGCACATTCCAATCATGTGAGAAGCAGTTATTGAATAACAAATAAAGAAGAAATTATCTGCAGTATTCTAAAATAATGGTGAAGCCCCAAATGTTTTTATCTGTTTCTGTATTTTGTATCTTTTAAATCGTTAATTACAATTTCTTGAATTGTGACAAGAACTTATATATCAAATATTTCAATATTTATGGATTTTATCTTAAATAATTATTTCATGAATATAAAAGACCCATAAGCGAATTTTATTAATATCAAATGCTATAAAATTAAAAAAAAAATCATTTTACATACAAGTAAGTTATATAGTAGGATCAAGCTTGTAAATGAAAAAAATTGAATAATAGTTCCAGACATCATAAATTTGAAAATTATTTTATTGCACCTTTTTTTATTTAGTATTAAGACAAGCAAATATTTTTTTTATTCAGAAATAATTGGTAATTATCCTAAATAATTTAAAGATTCTACGATACGTATTATAGTTACTTAAATAATGTGTATTCATTTGCCTATTTAATTTTTCTCAAGCTGTTAATAGAATATCTCTTTTGACTGGAGAAAATATTAAACACGTTAGTTTTGTGCAAAAACTTGATTATTACCAACACTTCGATTAGGTGACAACGATTCATGCTCGTCCTGTGCTCCGTTGCAGATGACATTTGAAATATCGTGAAAAATCCCGAGCAATTTCCCTGCCGCCTTAATTAATCGCACAAATTAAAAGCGATTTTTCTCTCTGCACGACGTGATCCAACCGGTGTTGGGAAGCAAGACGTGCATGTATGCAAATGGTGCCTTGCTGCCAATGGATGGCAATTGGCAGGAGGCAATTAGGAGCAGGATATCTCCGATGCATTAAATAGCCTTTTGCTATCGGAAAGACATCGTTGGTGGCAGCTGATGGCTTAGGACGATACAGCGGATTAAATTAAATTAAGAAGGTGGGTGAAATTCCACCTTTAACAAACAACAGAGTCGATTAACGTCCAGATTGAGAATCAAGAATATTTATTTGATGTACAAGTACGATTTCGTTTTGTCTGATTGTAAGGCAAAAAATTCCTTAATGAAAATCCCTGATTATCAATGTACAACATAATTGTTTTTCTACAAAGATATGCTGTAGCAATTCTGAATAGAATTTTATCGCAAAATTAGCTAATTAACATTGTATATTATGTTCTTGCTAACTGAAACTCATCGATTGCGTTGTTATTTTTAAAATAAATGTATTTAAAGTAAAAAAACATATAAGGTGATAAATTGGATGTCATAGATTTCAGTCAATTCTTTCAAAGTGTAGTTGAGAATTGAATTGCAAAAAATACGTTTAATTGTAAGGAAAATAGTATTACAATAAAATTCTTTAACGTACCGTAATAATAATTAAATTGGCCACTAATTCAACATCTATATAAAAAGTATTTCCCCAATATTTAAAAACGTTAAAAAACATAAAATAACGATGCACGTTTCGAAACCTCGTCAGAGCGGTTTCTTTCTCAAGTTGTATTAAAAAAAACCTACCTTGAGCGATCCTCCCTAATTGGGATTCGTTAGATAAATGAATTTGCTTTTCGAGATCCGGAAACGCCTCTTTTTCTTGGTCCCCCTGGTGTCGTTTATTATAATTATTTTGATTTCAACCGGAAACGATTTTATTTCCCTCTTACTACAAGGGAAGCGTTTTAAAAAGTAGCTTGAGTTTTCTAAAACATATAACGAAAAAATTGACATATAACGAAAATAATAATAAAAAAAAAAACATTTAAATAGTTTTGTTTTAACTTTATCCAAAAAAAGTTACTTTATTTCTAAATTTTGAAAATTTGTTTTGTATAAATAAAAAAATATTTATAATTAAATTATGAATGATAAATATTTACATGGCATTTTTTCACCTTTTCCAATAAATATTCATTTCTTTTAAATATTAGTAATTATTTATTATTTCATAATAATTAATGCTCTTTTTTCCTATTATAGTAAGAAAACATGAAAAAAATGTATTAGGTTATTCAAAGTAGGAACATATCTGACATGTTAAAAATATAGTTTTCTTACTTCACAAGTCCAAACAAAACTAATTTAAATCACTTTACAGTTTTCGCTGATATCCATCTTTTATGTCCAAAAGGTCGTCAATAATTTATATGTGAATTCGTGAAATGTCACACGTTAAATCTTTGAAGGCCTTGCTTTTAAGTGAAAAAGTGTGGTGTTGGAAAAAAAGCTTCTTTTTGCTAATCAATAATTGAAGACACAAAAAAAGGTTTTATGTATAATTTGCATATTTCATGTAATAAGAAATAAACAAACAAAAGCTCCCGAAAAAATCACCAAGAACATCCAATATTGGTAGAGGACCGCTACTAGCTTTCTTTATTGCTAGAGAAAACATGGAAAGTTTAAGAGAAAATTGATGGATTTCGTGACCAAACACAGGATAGCCGGCGAAAGGTCAAATTGCGAACTGACTTATATATTGCAGACATCAATGAATGTTGAGGGTATAACGTACAACTAGTGGCAACCCGTGAAATATTCACGGAAGTAAAACACATTCCCTATTTTTGAAATACCGTGACATTCTTCAAAAACATAAGATTGAAAACGATGTTCTAAGCTCATTTTTTTAAGTCATGACTTTCATAACAGCCCACGTATAATTTGAATGATGATTAAGCAATAAAACAAAATATGTATTTTGATCATGGTAACTCTTGCAAGCATGTAGTTTTCCCTAATTAAAGGTTAATTTCGAAATATGCTTGAAGAGTCAATAAGGTGTGAGATCACGTGTAATTAATAAACAATACGTGTGTAGTAGTTCATGACTTAAAATAATATAATATATTATATATATTATAGCGCTACGCTTTGTCATTATAAGTTAACCTCCTGCCATAAAATACTGTCGATCCAGATAAAGAAATGTTGGTGTCGCCACCTTGTATTTTGTTTCTGCGTACCTACTGTTTCTGTAGCGCTGTTGGGATGACGCAAATGTTGATAGCGCCACCTTGTATTTTGTTTCTTGCTTAAATACTGTGTCTGTAGCGCTTTTGGGACCACAAACAGACAAATATCCGTACAACCGTTCAATTTTTGCCTATTAATATGATGATTGAATTGGTATATTGTAAGCACTTTCTTAGATCCATAAATCCTTAAATGACTGTAAACGTTCTATCTTTACAATATTCGGCTTAATAAACTTCTTAAAGATACAAGAACTTGAAATATTCATTACTTTGTTAGTTCACAAATTGTTAAACTCATGGGATTTCTCCAAGATATACTATATTTTTAGTTGGATTTCCACATTGAAAATTCTATGGGATGTACATGTAATGGATAATAATTATTGGCATGATACACTTAACAATTTAACTACGTTGTAGATGTAAACCACAAAAACCACTAACCTGTATTGTTTTGGATTCCTGCATTGTTTACGTTCCAGTACAGAGGACCAAATTTGGAAATTCGTTAGTGAGGCATTAAACCTATCCATCCATATAATTTAATGAGATGCAAAAATTCCCCACTTCTTGGTAAACAACGAGATGACTCCTTTCGCTAATGATTGCTTTTGTTGTTAATGTGATTATACAAGCAACGTATTTGCCAGAAGCTTCAACTTGTCAAAAACTTTTCATAGAAATATTTGACATTAAAGTAGTTATGTTGTAATTAGATTCCGTTACTATCAATTGTTATGTTTATTAAAGATGATATTTAGAGTATTGGCAACAAATGCTAATGGTTTTTTTTGTTAGTTGGTTGTAAAGTTTTCAAAGATTTTATGCAAATTCTTTTCGAATTTCTCGAAATTTCTATTATGTTCTGTATATGTATCTGCTTCTGGAAGTAGTGAGATAAAAGTAATGAAAGTGATATTAAAATAATATTTCTTTTCAAATCAAGGTTACAAGAGGAGAGTACAAGTTCAGAGAAAAAACATATATAGAAAATTCTTTATAATTCCAAATGATATTTGCATTCACATACCATTTCATGATTAGAAACTAAGAACAGGTGGACAATTTGTGATAATGACTTCAGATATCAAATATCCTGAAGTCCGTCTTAGTTTTTGTGTAATAATAGAACAATGAAATAAGACTTTAACTAATTTCTTGAAGAAGTACTAAGAATTCTTTAGAAAATGTAAGGAAGAAAGGGATTCTGAAGAAAAACTTCTTTTTTATTTCAGTAATAACCATTATTCCTATTTCAAAGCTGCAAAAGAAATTATTGTCTAAAAGATAAAAGCATTGCATTTGTAACTATCACTGTAGCTTTTTCTTGTAAGACATACTTTTTATTTACTATTTTGTTAAATTTTCTTTCAGCAAAAATTTTATAAAAAAAAAATGCATTTTTTGTTAAGTACTCCATTCATATAAAATAACAGCAGTGTATATTCTTTAGAATTTCAATTTTGAATTTTACGACAATGTTGTCATAATTTTCACAATGAAAACTCAATAAAAATATAATATTTTTTTGGTTATTTATTTCAAAGAAAAATATTATACAGTCAAATAAAAAAAAAGTTTCTGGATAGTAATAGTTTTTGACGATAAATGCTTAATAAAAAAACTAAGAAATAAAAATATAAAATGTACAATAATAAAAGGTTTAGCTTAAGTGACAGCATTGAATGTAGGTCACAAATGAATTTTTAAAACATTTATAAAATAAAAATATATCATTTATCAACATCATTACTATAGGAAGCCATTTAAGACGAAGAAATAATTTTCGCTTCGGTTTCGTGCTTTTTTTTATTTCTTTTTTATTGTTTTTTTTTTTTAGTTTTAATATTTCGGTCTGTTATAGACTCTGTTGTGAAATATATTGAAAAAACTTCAAAATTTGTTCTTTTTTTATGTAGATATTACCCCTCTGTTTATGTAAAATTTAAAAAAATAAACAAGAACTTGAAGCCCACATCTCATCTGTAATATCGAATTCAATTCATGATAAACTAATCTTTAATATTAAAAGTAAGGAAATCTCAGAAGTGATTTTCTTCTGAATATTAGAATAAATGTCTAATTTACATTTTAAGGTTATTATGCTAAAATATTTTATAGCCTTTTTTTATCTACAGTGTTACCGAAAAAGTAATTTAGACAGACGTAAAATTATTAGAAAATTAATAATTAGAATAATTTATTTATTAATTATATATTTACTTATTATTAATTATGTATTTAAATTATAGAATTATTAGAAGATTGAGAAATGTAGTACTGTACATATATCAAATTCTAAGGCCTTCAGTTACTATTCTTTGTCATATTAAGTTAGAAGGCAATAGAACTGAAATCTAACAGTTGTTATTTCTAACTTCCATTGGAAAAAAATTACTGAACAATGGAAGGACTGTTCTTGGTATTTTTTACTATTTTACTTCTTAAATAATATTTCATTTAAAGTTGGAAGCATCCAGTAGACATTTTTTCTCAGTGTTTAAGCATACTATTAATACAAGGAGCTTTTCCATGAGTTGAAGCTCGAAATAAATGTGTGGACATATTTTGAGGTTTGCCCCAAGTTACCCTATGTCTTGCAAACGCCATTTTATAAAGCCACAACAAGATCTTTATTTGGGAAGTCAACATTAGCCAGTGCTCTAGTGCTTATCAACTGAATCAACAACAGAACAGTATGACATTTGAAAACCCACAGACGCAAACTTTAACTTAATTCACTAATAGCAGAAGAGATTTAATTTTTAAAGGTCTTATATTCGCAGGCCATTCTAGGTTTCGCAGACTCTAGTTAAAAGCGAGGAAATTAAATACCGAAAGATGCTTAATCTACAATTTTAAATTTTGTATGTAATATTTTGTTTAGTCTAGCTTAAACAAATGAAAAGATTACTTCTAAAATTAAAATTATAGCTGACGTACCAATTTTTGACTCGTCCCTAAGAATTCAAATATTTTGTAGCTAAAACCTTCCGAAACTCAATGGTAGAAAATACAGCTGAACCTCCAGAAATTAAGAAATTAAAGTGAAGCAACTAATTTATGTATCGCATAAATGCAGGACATAAACGATATAAAGGCGAACATAACTCAAGCAGTCACCACTGTCTTTTCCTCCGATTGAAATCTCTGTTACATTTTTGTACTCAAAGATGATTGATCCTCGTTGATGAGAATCATAAAGTGCGAAACAACTCTCTGGTGACAACAATTGTGAAAAACGATTATCTGTTTAATAATTATTTAAACTAATTGTTATCTAAATATTGTTAAGATAATAACTGTGCATTTATAAAATTGACTGTTTCGGACATTGAGATCTTCCCCTGCAGATACAATATTGTAATGGTGTTTATGGGAGAGACTTGTAGGAGCGAAGAAACAACGAGCTAAGTTTGGAACTGAATTGAATTAATTTATTAATCAGAAAACATGGGTTTTTATAGATTTTACAAAGTTGGATTTCATTGGAAGATTAATTATACATAGAGACATAAATAAACATAACGAACTTAAATTAATTAACTAATTAAGCGGCTGCAACGGAAAAGAATTTAAGAATAAACAGAACAGCAATAATTAGGAAATAGAAAACGAATGCTTTAAAATAAATAACTGTAGGATTAAAATGAATAAAATATAGATGTACACAGATAAATACAAATAAATGATTTCTAAAAATATCTGCATATAAACTGTTACAATGTATTTCATTTAGATCAACAGAAAACTCAATTCAGCAATAAATATCTATCATTGAAATTTAGCTTTCTAAAGAAAAGTAATTTCTAACTTATCTTACGAGTTATCACAAGTGGGAGTTTTGAACTTTTAGCTTTTAACCGATAAACTCCATAATATCAAGCTGAAATGGAATCTTCTAGCAGCCATAAACAGTCTCAGCTTCTTTAGATAGATAAGTTAGGAGTACATATTTGCTTTCTACCTTTTTGTTTATCTTTTTTCTTTCTTTATATTAAAAGTATTAAAAGTGGTAGACGAAACATGTACAAACTTCTGATAATTAAAATTACAAAAATCTTTAGAAAACATAGAGATAATATCAGGATTCTTGTTTAGATGAAGCAGTTCAAGTACGGCTACGTGATGTTCATTTATATGCTTTCAGTATCTGGTAAAGAAGCCTCTATTTTCAAAGTTAGATATAAAAATTCGCGTTTTCATTTGTGGAAGTTTTGAACTCTAAAACCGTATAACTGTACAATATTATTTACACAGCTCAACTCGTACTGCCTTCCGACTAGTTCTCTTACTTTTCGTGTATTTTGTAGAAATCATCTATGTAATGAATCTATCATTGCAAAATGAGAGGTTTCTATTTTCAAGAACAATAGATCTCTTGCAGATTGACCAAGAAGCCATTGTAGTCTTTCTGTTTGAAAAGACTCTGCAATCGGTGGATATTCTGAAAGAATTATTGAAATTTTTCAACATATTTTTCTGATTGCATTTACAATCTGATCATCTACAATCTTAGCAGTGAAAATAATTTTCTAAAAAAAATAATATTTCAATTTCAAATTGTCAGTGATACGAAACTTCTTTTTGTTTTGAGCGTTATGATATTTTTAACCTACAAGGAACGTTAAGATCGTTATTATTAAATTAGTTTGTCCTTATAAACTACTTATTTTTATAACTAGAAAATTAAGTACAAAATTATAATGAAATTAGTTATATATGTGTGTGTGTGTGTGTCTGTCTTTCTCTCTCTCTCTCCCTAATAACTTTTGAATCAGTGAGTGGATTTCTTGAACTTACCATATCTATTTATGGACAGGTAACCTTTTTATATTTATTTCTTATTTATTTTTAATACTTTTTTTTTTCAATTTTAACTCCTTTCAAGAATTTTTTACGTAAAAATAACAAAAAACTTCCATAACAAAGAATGAGAATTGAAACAGTGATGTTTAACAGTGTATTTTTACCCTTGGAGTTACCCACTGTAACTGTTTCGATACGATTAGAATTAATTAAATTAATAATTTAAGTTGAAGATTTCAATAATTTTCAGAAAATGGAGATATTGCAAGATTTTCTGCAAGTGCTACAATTTACAAATACTGAGACAACCTGGTAGTGTTTTCATAAATTATTATGAAAACATAATATGTTGTTTTTGGCATTAAGGAAAAGTACTGTTCGGTTTTGTTTACGAGAGCCTTCAGCGCTTTTGCGCATGCGTCAGGTCTCCTTCGACTTCATGAAAATAGGTGTGAGGAGAAGTAAAGAGGGAATGTTTACTTTTTATCAGTGTTAGTTTACTAGTAGCTGCGTTCTATTTGCGCTTTTCGGGAAAGAATTATGAAAAGAATTAATACTATTGCAAAACTAACAGGTACTAAAAGAAAAACAGGTCTTAGGAAAGTGCCCATCTCAGCGTATCACCCCTTTGCGGAGTAGAATCGTCTGTCAAATGTAGTTCTCGCTCTTGAAAACGAACAGTAGATTTCAAGTGCTTTCAATAACTTCTTGCTTTCATTACAACTGAGTCGACGTTTCTGCATTTTAAATTCATTTCTAAATAACAATGTGATAAAAAGTTCAGTAATAATAAAACTAAACACATATAAGTAAACAAATTAAAAATACTTAATATTTTTTTAATGCGTCGCCAATATTAATGGAGCGACAGAAAACGTTGCGGTTGTTAGCCTTCGTCAGTTCAAATTAGTTTACTTATCTGTGTTTATTTTTATTATTAGTGAGTTTTCAATTCAGTTCATTCAAGATAAAGAGAGATATTCTTAAAACAAAAAAATAAGACATTTTGAAGGTTGAATTTCTGCTAGTTTATTTTTAATCAATAATTTTAAGAACTACATGATTCTATTTAATTATAACAAAACATTCTTCATTTTCATTAATTTAGTCCCCTTGAGTAATTTTCTTCCACGTTCACTTTTAACGCCGGCAAATGATCGTTAAATAAGTTTCTGTGAGACAATTCCGTTAACAGGGAGCTTTGCCAAATGCTTGGCTGCATGGGATGCTGACTTGTTGGTTCAATGAATTATTCAAGTTCCGTTAAGGCCAGTGATGGTGGAGTTCTGCATCATTTCAGGCATGGAAAACAAAATTGTATTTGGCTACCTGCTACAGAACTTCAAATTACACATTCTGCAAATGTTTGGCTCTTTTCAGAGAAACGTCCAAACTAGATCCCCAATAGTTAAAATTTCATAGAACTCGACTTGTGGTAAATATCAATCAATGTTGTCACTAAGAATTATCAAATAACTTCAAGAAGATAGGATGAAAGCTTACTCTTAATAACTGAACCTCCTTTAAAATAGCAATGAAACAAATAGTTGTTGTATATGTATAACGTATAGTGTACGTATGTTTAATATGTTACGATTTCTACAAAGGATAAACAAATCATCAGGAACAATTTTAGATGTACAAGGAAAGATATCTATTGACTATTAAGTACATTTCCTCCGTCTTATCTGAACTAGCTTTCTTTTATTATTTCTAAGAAAAAGTGAAAACACTTCAGTTTCTCAATTTCTAAACTGTCTCAAGTAACTTTGAAGCAATTTGTTTTTCTTAAACTTTAATTAAAATTTGCTGAAAGAAAGAAAACTATGCAGGCTTATTAAATTTCGAGTGCCGCATTAAAAAATTTGTGAAATTGAAGTTTTTTTTTTGTATTTTTTTATATAGGTAAATACAACTAAGCATAGTATCTTACCTATAGATTAAATTTCTTTTAAAAATGAATAGTGAGTATAACACAAATAAATACACTATTAAATTTCTTCCTCATTTACAGATGAAGACTTATTAAGACTTTCATTTTTTAAAATAATAAATACAATTTTTCATTAATATTTCATTTATTAATATCGAAACATTGTTTAGTAGATAAGTTATTCAGAAAGTCGTACTTTTCATTGCAATATTCAATATATTAGAACCAGTTTTTATGAAATGCTGCAATGCTTAAGATTTTTTTTTGTTGGAAGTTCAATTTCACTTTGTTTGTCATTGAATTCAAATTTATTAACTCCCGAAATATATAAAAATAATGAGTTTGTTCTATTAATCATGAACCGAAAGTGGATCAAGGCCTTTGATGGCTTTGATATTTTATTCCTTTTATTTCCTCCTTTACATCTGGGTTATATCCATCACGGATGAAAGGTCTCCAAGTTTTTGAATGAGTTGCGTGTACTTTTGGAGAAATCTAATTACGTATTCATAAATCAAACAGAAAAGCAATGAGTTTCAGAGTTGGAGGAGAGGATAAATTGCATTTATGTGACCTTTGACATAAACGAATAATAGAGGGAATTTTCTTGCCATTTTAGGCCGTTTGGTTTGATGGATAAAATCCGTGTGGTTGGAATAAATATTTGATTTCAAAATGTAATGATTAAAACAAATAATTCAATAGCTAATTAAAAAGAGAGACCATACAAATTACATATTTAGAAATCTTTAAAATTTTTACGAAACAAAAAAAAATCGAAATTTTTTAAAATTTTTGTTTTATAAAATTTTTTTCATAAAAATTATTTTTTCTTAAATTTTTTTTTACTGAAAATTCCTTAATAAAACAAGGTAGGATAGCGATTAGTAAACCAATCACAGTGCTTCGCAACGGCTTCTGAGTCATCTTTACTTTAGAATAGACTGCGCCGGGGTGGTCTAGAAAATGCGCGCGCGACCCCATGCTATCTCTTTGCGACCCCACGCTATCTTACCCACCTCTATTTCTATGGAATAATCGTCATTCTTAACTCAAACCTTGTTAATACACTGAATTTCTAATAATGATTTAAAAAAAAACTTAAGTTGAGAAACTATGAAAAAATTTAAAATGGGGAGAAAAAAATAAAGAATAAGAATTGCCCATGAGGGGATCGAACCCATGACCTTCGCATTATTAGCACGACGCTCTAACCAACTGAGCTAACAGGCCACCTATGACATTCAAGAAATCCTAAAGCAGTCGCTTTCTAAGTATCTACTTTAAACAATGTGATACTAAATTTATGTATTTTAAATTTATTTTTAATTTTACATTTATTTTGTGATATGTGAAGATGATGATGATTAATAATATATCTAGAAGGAGTGTGATAAAGAAGAAATACGGTATGTACATTTATAATGTGATACTAATTTTAGAGAAAATAAAGTAGTTATAAAAATCCCAATTCTAAAAGATTACATAACCAATATGTCATAATGTGATGAGAAAAAAATTGAAGAATAAAAATTGCCCATGAGGGGATCGAACCCACGACCTTCGCGTTGTAACAGAAGCCGTTGCGAAGCATTGTGAGATATACAACATGTCCACAGACAGACAGACAAACCTGGGATATAAGGCGTCTTTCAGAAGCCTAAAACTAACCTGCATCGAAATTACAATAATAAAAAATGTGTTTTTATACCTTTTATTTTTTTAATTTCGGGGCAAGTTAATTTCTTTTTATTAAAGAACAGACAGTAAAAATTTTTTATGAAAGAATCATTTAAAGTAATGACTGTTGAAGTAATAAAACAGCGAAGCGTAGGCAGGAATATCAACTAAACTAAGTTAGTGAATAAACACATGGAGATCAATTGTCTGTTTTTTTAAGCTAGGATTTCTGTTAATGGGTTTTTATTACGTCTCTTTTTTATCTTAATATAAGTTTGTAGAAATTACTGCATTAATATTTTTGATGGTAGCTTCTAGCGATGCTATCTAAAATAGAGGCATTGCTATTTGTTAGAAAAGCAAAACACAATATAGACTTGATATTTAATTCGGTGAAACACTGTACTGTACGTAGTAAAGGTAATTGTCCGACTTCGCTTTCAGAGAAGAAATACGGCAACCAACCAACCTAAGTATCTTAGTAAGGGAAATTTTAACGTACTTAGTTACAAAGTAATAAATACGAAGTTAAAAACGCATAATAAATAACAATCACTGACCTGCTTTTGGTAATTTTGACATCGAGAATTTAAAACAGCCTGTTTCTAGGTTATTACCCGTCATTAGTTGGATTCACCCAGTGTTTGCAGCTCAGTGAGATCAAAGAAAATGTAAACAAAAGATAAGTAAACATAAGAATGACCCTTCATATAAAAAAAAAAAAAAACATCAAAAAATAAAGGCAGCACCTGAATAAATTGAAATTGCCTCTGTTGTTCGATTATAGGGAAGTAGTTGGGAACGGTCGTTTCGTCCTTCAACGGACTCATCAGCCCAACCCTGCCTTCCCCGAAAAGAAAATATAAACAAAAGACAAGTAAACATACGAATGACCCTTCATACACACAAAAAAAATAAAAAAAAATAAAAAAATAAAAAATAAATAAAAAATAAAAAAGGACAATTAGTTAATCCCCGCCAACAACTGCTGGCTTATGAAGGATTAGACTACAAGACATACAAATACATAAGAGAAATTTTAACGTGCATATAGCTTACAAAGGAATAAAAAAAAAGGAGTTAAAAACTCACAACAAAAAACAATCACTGACCTGCTTTTGGTAATTTTGACACCAGGAATTGAAAATTTTGAATTTTTTGGCATGTTTCTTGGTTAATACCCATCATCAGTGGAATTTTTTTTACGCTTTTTATATGAAGGGCCATTCTTATGTTTACTTGTCATTTGTTTATATTTTCTTTGATCTCACTGAGCTGCAGACACTGGGTGAGTCCACCTGATGATGGGTAAAAATCCAGAAACAGACTCTTTTGGATTCCCTGTGTCAAAATTACCAAAAGCAGCTCAGTGCTGCTGCTTTGTTGCGAGTTTTGAACTCCTTTTTTTATTCCTTCATGAGTATCTTAATGATTGAACTACCGATTCTTTATCCATTCAAATATTTCCATATCTATTTCCATATACATTTCCATAGACTTTTACTTGCATACCAAAAAGCCCATAGAATGTTTTAGTTTTAGTTAATAAGGATAGTTTAATTCAAGTTGGTACTTTTGGAGGTCGAATGCTGTGGTTACTTCAAGTTTTTAATTTACAACTATTAGAATTCAGACTACTTATTCATTGAAATAAAAAATAAAATTGGAATAAATTACTAAATTTTAAACTGTATATTTCTTCCACAGCTGTTAGCTTCTAAAGTATATAGTTAAAAACATGCTGTACAAGTTAAACATAGGTCTACACATTAAAAAAAAACTGCCTCAAGGTAATAGAAATCCGTTGGCAGTAACAGTTAATTATTTCTCTCTTTGAAGAATTCGTGAGGTTACTGATAGATTCAAAGAAATTGAATGTCACGCGTCAAATATTTTATTAAGTTGAAAATTGAGTACAGTAAACTCCCGATTATCCACGGAATTAGGTGGCGCGGCAACCACGGTTAAGCGAATTCCGCGGATAATCCGAAAAAGGACGAAAATCAACACAATATGTTTCATTTACATTAAAATGGCAATACATACAGTTACAGTACATACATTATAAACAATTATTTTATTATAAAAATTATTTATTTATTTTTAAATTTTATTATCATGGGAAAGCTCTCCCGTAATTTAGTGTAACCTGCCGGCCTAAGCTCCGCCCACAAGGTCGTTCTTTAAATTGTTTATCTATAATTGTCTTCACTTACTTTGTGAAGAAGGTGTTTATTCTAGATTTATTTTTTTTAATTCCGTTATTTATTGTACAGTAAAAAAAAATGGAAACATGAGAGGTCCGCGGATAACCGCAAAGCGGATAAGTCGCTCGTGGATAATCGAGAGTTTACTGAATTTATATTCTAATTAAACATGATACCCATGCTAAGTACTTGGATAACAACACAAATTCTTTACTTAAAAGATTTTGTTTTAATACTTTGTGTCCGATTTATTCAAGTTGCTTGCTGATTCTGTTTGTTAAACCGAATGATCGTTATATGGACTATATACAAAGTGCTAAAAAGTAAACTTTATTTCACAAATTGGTGGAAAACTATAATAACATACAAAAAGTCAATCATGCACTCTTAAAAAAAATAGTAACTGCTAAACAATTTCCTAATTTTAAATGAAATTTCGGAAAATTTAAGAATACTTAAATTCTAAAATAAAGCATTAGAATACAACTGTTTGGTTATTTAGTAATTTCTCTCTTTGATTCTTTACTTTATAGATAATTCATTTCAAAGTCATAATAATCCTTTCTGTGGCGTGATTTGATCTCCAAGTTCTAGTCCAATAAATCGATACCCGAAAACATTACTCTATTTTGGAGCATCGTAAATTTAAATCAGTGTGAAAACAAGTGTAGAGCCAACACAGAAACATCATTTATTTTATTTTTCTTCTGTGTGCTCTTTATATCTCTTACAGATAGGAAATAATCAAAAAAATCAGATTTACAAATAAGCAAAACAATATAGTTTTTACTGTTATTTCTTTAGTAAAAAATTATTAAAATAATAAAATAATTATTAAAAAATTTTAAAATTATTAAAAATTATTAGAATAATTCTTAAGTTTGTATATAATAATAAAATATCTACCATAGTGAACTTACAACATTATTCTAAATTTTTTTTTACATTATTTTTATCAGAATATTTAACAGTAACAATATTAAACTATTAATGGCTGCTTGAGTTTGAAGAGAGCAATTATATTATTGTTATTAATTCATTACAGCCCTACAAAGTAAGTTTGTTCTTATCTACATTTACATGCCGATGTTAGTTAATGTAATACAACAAAGTGTGAAGTTATATTTACAAAAAAAAATAAGATTACTACAGATTAATTACAAAGCTAAATATTGAAGAAAAACACTAAACAATTTTTTTAGCGGAATAACATTGAATATCATGTAGTAAATACTTTTATAAATAACATACATACACAGTAAATTAATAGATCTGATGTATAATTAGAAAAGTTATGTGTACTTATATACTTTAGCAAGTGATCATGTTAATGTCTAAATTCTGGTGAGATTTTATATTATTACCTCACGCGAAAATGACTGACGATAGCTGTCGAAATTAATAGTGTACATATTTTTATTAAATCTTTTCATATCTTTACGAATGGTGTGTTACGGCTTTATTTATCTATATTATAGTAAAGTTTAGCAAGAAAAATAATACTAAATAACCTTAAATAAATATTGAATTGTGATAGTTAAGCAGATTTTACTTAAAATAAATAACTTTGTAGGATAGATCTTCATACCAAAGGATTACCAGCCTAATATGTTTCTGTCCTATCTCAAATGTTAAGAGTGACAGATTCTGTGGCTGTCCCACATCTAGACTTTTAATCTTTCAACGATTGGCTAAACTTTACTGAGTAAATCGTCGATCAGGCGAATAAGTTGCATTATTGACTAAGCGAGGATGTCAGTAAGAAATAAAAGCAGAAGAAACAGGCCAGACTTTGTGAACTTGCCTCGGGTAACTAGAGAGAAATGAGTGACAGACGGCCCTGATAATGGATATCGGAAAAATAACATTGCCTGAGGTTGTCACGTCCCAATGTCTTTGTCTCCTTTCACGGAATGGTTCCGCTTTCCTTACTTCTGTCATGGCTTCTCATGTTTTGTTCTATACAAAGCAAAACTAACATACAAAACTAGTTACATAAAACTGTTAATATCAGTGCATCAAATAACATGATTACATTCTGTAATTAATAAATACATTGATTGCAACTATCAATATCATCCTTTCAAAAATAATAACAAATTTACATTATATTTATTAAAAGTTTGAGCTAATTCACTGCAAGATATAGGTCTGGATAAGCTCTGAGCTCTATCCTGTCTTGTTATCTGTTCTTGGAACTTACTTAGTGATCTCTAGGGAGTATTCTGCGACCATTTCTAGCTTTCCTGCATTATATAATGATCCAATTACTAAGAACAATTGTATAAAACTAAGTTTACATTTTCAGAAACCTAACTAAAATTCCAAACTACTAAAATCCGTGAAGTAGGAATCTTGAGAAAAAACATCCTTCATTTGTTTTTCAATCTTTGACCAAAACTCTTCTTGTCATATTCCGCAATTCCTCCAAAAACGTTAAACATAGTTAAACATTAGCTTTAGTAAATGAATGGATTTTTAAGATTAGATTTTTAGATTTTAACTGTAAACCCAAAATCTAGATCTTTCTATTCAGATTGCAGCCGAACGTGAGCATTTATGAGATTTTATTTTGTGATGTCAACGCCAGAGGAAAGAATGCTCAACATCAAAATAAATCACCATCGTGCCTCTGCTTCAGTATGCAAGAATAAAGTAAATGCAATATTTATCAAACAGTTTCCGAATACTGTCGAGGTATTGAGATGTTGGGAAACTTTATATTAATATGCTGCATTGTCAATAGAGATATTAATTGTAAATGTTATTATTTTTATACATATCCAAGCTGTTGTAACATATTCCTCCAGCAATGAGTCATTCATAGTCTTCATTTTTAAGCCATTCATCATCTACACTGCATTCTAGTCTAGATTACAATCCACGGTGATGTCAAGGAAACATAAAAAAAGGGGCTGTGGATTATCTCAGCTCATTGAGGCTTCTATGCAGAGGAGAAGCATTATTTTTAGGTATTTGTCAATATTACTTTCAAAACAGGAACTGTAAAAGCTACAGAGATGAATTTTGACGGCTGAGATAGATAGACTTCGACGAGAGAACTATAAGTTATTGAGATCTTGTTTCAAGTGGAAAGGGAGCCAAATATAGAGAGAGACTGTTCTATTTAAAAAAACAACATTAATATATTTTTTTTATGTTAATCTAGACTTTCACTTACTGCTTTTCGTGAGGAACCTTATAAAAAAAGTTCAGTGTCACTATCAACCATCTAACAATGGTTTACAGTATAAAAAAATCTATACTTTTTTGACAGACAATTGTTCAATACTAGTATGCAGAATCCTTTGTGTAGAAGCCGTGAATCCTTTGCATTTACGAAGCCTCGTATTTCTTAGCGATTGCATCTTTGTAATCGCAGCTCCTACCTGATTTTACTTTATTTTTTTATTTTAAATCCGTGGTGAGACTGCATTAAGTTTGTTGATTATTTAAATGAATGCCTCTTATTTTCGAAAGAGAAAAACTCTTTGCTAATGAAAGTCAAAGGAAGGCTAATTATTTTATTTCTATTGGTTTAAGCTTCAAATGAACGTTTGTTGATTCGAAGAGTCTAGTTAAGTTAAAAGAGAAAAGGAAGAGTCATAAGAGTTCTGATTCACATAAGAGCTTTGTTTGTCAGTTAATTACTTTCAAGTTCCTTAAGTAATGGTCTCCAATTAGTTCATTGCTGAGGATCAAGACAAATGTGAAAGTAGGATCTAATTAGCTCATTCTTATTTCTTTTCGCTGCGATGAAGGTCTTTCGTCATTCAGCAAATAATTGCTAAAGTTTGTCTAGTTAAGATCAGATATCGTCTGAATATTTTGGTATTTGGGTTTTTATTGAAACATTTCATATTATTGAAAAGTAGAACATACTACAGTATACTCTAGATATCTCGAACTTCGATATCTCGAAAATCTTGATATGTCGAAAAAGGATTTTTCCCCTTGATATTACATATTCATCTAATGTTAATTTTAATTCTTATGTCGAAGATTTTTCACTCAAAACCTTGTTATGTCGAATATTTTCCGAAGTAAAAAACGAATTTTTCCGGAAAATTCGCCCTTCAGTTGTGTTGAAGCAAATAGAGGTATTTTTTAAGAAATTCTAGCAATGTAAGTTCAGTGTATTTTACTAATTCTTTTCAATTTAATGTAATTATTTTCGATTAAAAATATCATTGATGTATTTAGACTTTTTGTTAGCTATAATTACGTAATTATACTTATTGTCATCTATTAAGACTCTAATTTTTAGAATATTATTCCGTATCTTGTGTTTTTACGTGAATTTTTATGTTTTGGTTATGACCTTGTTATCTCGAAAACTCGCTATCTCGAATCTTTTTTAGCGTTCCTTCGACTTCGAGATATCGAGAATATACTCTATCTAGAACATATTATAACATGGTAGAAAGGGTCACGTGACTGATCTCATTGAGTTTAACTTTATCAAATAAATCTGTCTACCGTATAACGAGACTCTGGTTATTAAGATTAAAAATTATTAGTATCAAATCTTCCAGAACAAAATTGTGGTCCTCGGCCCTGTTCTGATCCTCGAGGAAGCGATATCGGCCCGCAGAAGGAGTGAAAAAAAAAAAAAAATAGTGAGTCAAAAATAAATTTGATCCTTTTTCAATTTACTCACTTAAATAATAATTTCCCGTATTATTCTTGAAATCAGGAACATTATTACGTAGTCGATATTCTGTAGGATTGTGAGTCCTCATAGGAATGCTTTGAGTTCTTGCATTTTGTTCCAGAAATATTGAATTTACAGAAAAGTTGAAAGTTTGCTTGTCTTTTTCTACTTTTTCTAGTTAAATAGGATCTCAGCTTAGATAAACCCTTACATTTGCCTGAACTGGGAACCTCAGGAAATTATTTTTAAAAATATCCAGTTGGAAACGTTTGGAAATGCTGTTCTAGAACATTAGAGTAATCATCAAATCTTCTGCAGCACTCAATTATTTCCCAGATTTATAGATAAGTAAAAAAAAAATCTCTTAGATGTAGTAAAATAACTAAAAAGAAAATTTAAAATCACACATAAAAATGATAAAACCAGTTAAAATACCAGATCAGTTTCAACTCCTATTTTCAGGACTTCCTCAGTGGTTCAATGATGAAAATAGAACTTGAAACTGGTCCAGTATTTTAATCATTGGTTCTATCATTTTTATGTGTGTTTTTGATTTCGCTTTTGGTTAAAGACTTTCTACACACGTTAAACCGTTCTTTTTTTAATAAAATAACTAGTTTAATGATTATTATTAATAATTATAAGGTAGTTTTATTATTATTTAACTTAAGTCCATACCTCTTCCTTATAACGTTTCTTCTTATCATATCATAAGATCCAAAGCATCTTCAACACCAAATATATATAAAAAAACAAACTTATATATTTATTAATGAAATTTCGGAAAGTTCTTCTTCTTTCCTTAGTAAAGTTTTAAATGACATAAACAATTTACTACGTTAATTACCATGCTATATTACACATCCTGGGCATTGTTACAAAAATAACAAAACAATACTCCTTTCATATGAAAACGAACCTAAACTTTCCATTATAATATAATTTGAACAATTGCATTTATTCCTTAAAACACCCATTCTTCAAATTTTACAATTTTATGTTTCTTACTTATAGTTAAAGTTGCGATCAGGCCCAGAGGACCGCGCAATGCAGCTGGAGGGTAGGCTCCAGTGTTCAGAAATCTACGGGACAAAGTTGAGGACGGGGGGTCGGCCCGTCGCTCGCCCGCCTTTAACTCCCCGGAAAGAAACCCGGTACCCATTCTAGAGAGGGCTGGGTAGACCCTAGGGCCCGTTTGGAGGAGAAAGAAGCGTGGAAAAATTCCCGTCCTCCGCCGAGGCCGGGAACCGAACCCGCCACCTCCAACCCGCAGCCAAGCGCCCTTACCCACTCGGCTACCGGGCCCACATGTTTCTTACTTATACTAGATAATATTATAACTCCCGCCAATTTGACTGACTCTTTAACTATTTCTAATCCTTCATTTCTATTGATATTTTCATTCTTTGTATTCTTATAAACAAACTTTCAATGATTTTTCTTGTTTTATCTTTTTCACCATACAATATTTTCACTTCCGTACTCATGCTATGATTTAAATTAAAGCAATGTTCTGCTAACTCCGATTTATGTTTCTGCTTCTTTTTAATATAACCGGTGTATTCATAAATAATAATTATCATTAACAACAGTTACAAAAATAATTGAAGAGAATTAAAATAAATAATTATAAGTAAAATGGACTGTTATAAGAGAACAATAATGAAACTTTACCTGTCAAAATATTACGGTGATATTAAACCGTATATTATATTATATTGTATTATATTATATTATATTATATTATATTATATTATATTATATTATATTATATTATATCAATATAAATATCCGTAATAAAGCATAGATAGGCTACGATTTGTTACAGCAGATCTTCTTTTTTTCATCTCAGCCGGTGATTAGATAATGGATGCTGTTTTCTCTTTCTGTGTTCTATCCAAGAATAAACAAAATATTATTTATTTAGCAAACCATTCAAATTTAATTTCGGAGAATGAAATAAATCCACAACACATTTCTGTTGAAATTTTTACCATTTCTTCAGTAAAACAAAAATATACAAAAAATTGATAGAAGAATCCTTTGATTACAACTGCTGCCATTTCTTCTGCAGTAATTAAATTAATTCAAAATCTCTTTTTAGGAAATCGACTACAACTCCCTCTGATAATTCAAGTGGTTTCTTTGCTTAATTTAATGGTCCTGCGTTCACCAATGACGCAAAGCCTGTCTGGAGCAAAGAATAAAAACAATTTCAAGAATATAAACGAATATTCCTTTGTTATTAAAAAAATGAAATAACTTAAAAACTGAATGAAAATTACAGAAATTTTTTTTTTTATATTAGTATTTCTACAATTATCTACAAAATCAAAGTTTGTACAGTAAAATTATCCAGAGGATCATGTTATGATGAGCGAACGCCATACTTCATGCAAAGACGATTACAGAATTGAGTTTTATTTATTGGCTCAGTATTTCAGGAATTAATAGTCAACTGAATCTACCATTAAAATTTCAGCATCGGAGGATTACATAATTTTTACGTGATCGGCAATAAAATCTGTATTATTTGTTCTATTGCTGTAATGAATTTTCAAGGAGAAATACTTTTAGTTCTTCAAATTTTAACTGAGAAATAGCAAAATCATTTCAGTAACTTTATTCAATAAGGATAAAATGGACTTTAATTTTCATTTACGTAATGATGATTGCGTTGCTTTGTTCCTAACTATATAATTTTAATATCTTACAATTTACTCAGTTATATGTTATTATAGGTATGTATTATTAATATTACTGTATATAATATGTGGTAAGAACATAAGCTGTAAAGTTCAAACTGAAACAATCTGGTTCTTGATTTTGTTCATCTTCAAATATTCTATTTACAAATGAGATTATTGGCTGATCAAAAATCAGGCGATTTACAGGGATTTGATAACGTAAAATTGATTAAAGTTATAAATATCAATTTAGAACCCCAATAACAAAACAACTTAATGGCGAAAATTTGAAGTCTAAAGCATTAGATCGCTATTTTATATTTTCTTGTAGTGTTCTCAATTTATGAAACCAAAAACCTTTTATTTTCCTTGTATTCTTTCAAAGATTGGTAAAAAAATTATTTTTCAATTTTTCAAGACAGCTTTTTATCAACGTTCTAAAGGAAACAATTCTTCGTCAATCATACGGACGATTCACTGTCAGACGGTCGGTCGAAAACAGCTGCGGATCCGGGCAACATATTAATCCGGAGTTGATTTAAGGCATCCTAAAATATGGTCCATTGCGGGTTGTATACAATACGGTCGGCAGAAAGGAGATCTATATTTCTGTTTACTCGGAATCGTGGGTTTTAGAAAGTTCAACCAGAAAGGCTAATTAGTAACCGCTATAACCACCGAGTTACGGCGGCTATCTGGCTTCTTACGATGTCCATCAGTCGTTCTTCTGGTCAACGGAAAAACCAATTTCACAAAGTTCACATGATAGCGTATAAAAATTGCGAAGCAGTAACACTGTCCAAACTGACAGCAGCAACTTTGCCAAAGATCAAAACACACAAGGAATTTAGAAAATTAATTATATTCCCATTATGTGTAAAGAGAAAGCGATTTTATGGATAATTGTGATTAAAAATAAAGAAAACTAAATTAACTGATTAAAAAAAAAGGATTTCATTTGTAATAAGCTCTGCCGATAATTCGGACGATTGAAGACTTTGAATACAAAGGAAAATTAAAATGAAAGCATTTAAATTATCAAAAGTTAATTGAGATGATGAATCTGTATGACGAATCTAAAATAATTCTGTGATTTTTTTTAAGAAGTAAACACAGAAGCTTTAAATTGAAGAAAACCAGTTAAAACTTACATTCTGTTTTAGTGAAATAATATACGGATCATTAATACTATATCTAAATTATTATTGATCTTTTTTGCAGTTCTTTTATGATTTAGCCTGGTAGTTATCAGGCTAAATGTGTACGTCCCAATGTCAATGAGAATTCTTTTTTTTACTCGTTGAAATAAATGTAGAATATTAAAACTGAATCATTATCGCGCCGTTCTTAATATTCTATGAAGATATCAAACTTTTGTTATTTCTAGATTCCAAATAAATGGGAAAAAATTTGCATTTTGTTGTTTAATACAAGTTAGTGAATACAAAACGTAAGGATTACAGTATGTTCACAATAAAGCGGCAATATCCAGCCATTCCTTAATTTCTCATGATTCTGAAAAATGATCTTAATTATCTTAAAAAATGTTGAGTTTAACCTAAAATAATCTAAGTCCTTAAAATTCTCTACAATCTACCATATATCGTAATCAACTCATGACTCCAATGTCAGATGGATGCTATCAACTGTGATTATGTAAAATTGTTTTACATATAGATCTTGAGACCAAAGACCTTCATAACAAGTTGGTGTGAACTGTTATTATGATAAATCAGGAAATAATTATTTGGAAAACGTGAAAGCTTACTAAAAGAAATTTAACTGGTAACAGTTGAAATTTTACTAATTGCAGACTTACTGTTATTATTTTAATATTAACGTTGTAGTATTCGAAATTCGGCGCAATTTTTTTAATTTCTAATTTTTATATTATTACTGACATTGCTGCAGTATTACTGAGCAATGCCATAAGCAGTGTAGTTAGGCTCCGTTATCAGAAATCCTGATTTTCTGAAATATCTAGTTTTAACCGTATTCTGATGTCTGTTTACTGTGCAAATAAGCTAATTTTCTTTTCGACTAAAAATATACCTTAACAAATAGAACCATCCAGCTTTTCGTCGTAATAATATGTAGGCGGAATACGTAGGCGTTCTACAATTCCAAGAAATGTAATTCTATGAATTTAATAATTTAGCAGATTCAGTTCAATACAAAGACTTAATGGAATTAAATATGATGACTGCGCCTACACAGCAAATTTTATTAAAATTTTAATTTTGCTGCGTTTTCATGTGTGAAAATTACTGAAACTTATTATTGAATTTACTGTCAGAAGGTCGTGTTTATTTTCAGCTAACCATCAGATTTTCAGTGTTGTCGAAATATTAATGTATCCTAAGGGCAGTAACATCATGTTTACATTTGAATGAATGTTAAATTAATTATTATTTTTGAAGTGAAATTATTATTAGAATAATCTTCAGGTAATTTAGACAGATTTGCTTATTATAGTTATATAAGACAATTATAACTATTTTATTATAGTTATAAAAGACAATTGTAGTTGAAGACAAAATGCTAATTCAAGTAAATTTTCATTATATCTAGAAAAAGATAAACTCTCTTGTATAGTTTTCCAGATCTGTCTGTGCGCAACGCACTTTCTCTGTGTTTGAAAAATAATTTTAATTTCCTTTGAAAATAGAAATAATTTTTACAATGAAATGTCCGCGACGGGAATCGAACCTGCAACTTTCTGATACGAAGTCAGACGTTTTATCTATTAGACCACGGGGACTACATTCAATTTATTGCTAAATAAGTCTTATCACTCCCTCTCTGTGTGTGTGACGTTATGAGAGAAGAGCCAGAGAAAAAAAATAACTCATTAATTTTAGCCTATTTAGGCTACTAGATTAAAATTTAAATTTCAATGTTCATTTTTTTTAACCTACTAAAAGCGCAGCCCAGACGGGCATTAGATGTAGAAGCTCGCCCTCAGCGACGAATTAAAAAATCGTTAGAGACATTTCTCGACATGAATTAAGAAATTAAAAATAATGGGCAAATACTCTGTCTCAACTAAAAGCTGTCATAATTTTATCTCGTCATTGTTGACGGGGCGTTTAATAGTATTTAATAGTATATAATAGTGTTTAAAATAGTACTGATAATAACCGAAACAATTAGTATGCAGAAACAGTATTTAAAATTTAAAATTATTTATTAAATTTTTATAATGGTATGTATACCTGTCTTTTAAATTACTTTTAAATACGGTATAATAGAAAACAGATTCAGAATAAAAAAAAATCATGATCGAACTGACACAAAAAAATAGATTGTAGAATTTAATAACTTTTTATTAAAAGCATTTGCTTTTCATTGCTGTTATATATTATTTATTAACTGAAACGAGTGTTCGTGAGTAATCGCTATCTAACGGCCGTCGAAATAAATAGAAATTTATAAAAGGGGATCATTGGAATGGAGAAAATATCACTGCTTGGTCGTAGAGTTATCTTTGAAAAACATGGATTAACTAAATATTTTATAGAAAATAATTTAACTAATGGTTCATAGACCAATCCAATCTCAAAGAAATTTGATAATTGTGGGTAAATTTCATTGATCTTGCTGAAAACCAAGCTTCATAATTTGGAGTTACATTGATTTTTAAAGATGGGCAGACCGAGATAAGAATTTCCGACGAATAAGCTTTTCTCTTAAATGCTTCAAAACAAACGATACTGAACTTCACAGGCCTTTGTTGCTCATGAGCACCACGTCATGACCTCATCGAACATCGTCACGGAAACGTAACAGTACGCTTATGCTGTTTGAAGCTTACGTCAAAAGATTGTGACATGCGTCAGAGGAATGAAGAAACCTCTCTTCAGGAACATGTTTGAGAATCTACCTGAGTGTTACGAGTACGGTCAGCATATCGAACACGTGCAATGCCTCGGAAAACGTGGAAATTGACTTCCATGTAACGCAACCTTCCTCTACTGTTTGTATGCTATATGTCACATAAAACTTTTTATGCACAAATATTTCAGTATCGTTTGTTTGGGCGCAAACTGAATAGCACGTCAAAAAATGAATTATTAATGGTATATTAATTGGACGTAATTACGATCTACTTTATAAAAGATAGATATATAGATAGAAAGATGGACAAATAATTAGCTCACTAGATAATGAAAATATTATTTTAATGAATGCTGTTTTAAGTGAGCCTGTACACAAGTGTAAGGGAGGGTATTTAATAAGGGTCTATCAGTTATTCGTCGCCACCTTTACAGCCCTAAGTATAAATTGTACAAAGATGAATGATATCTTATTGGAAGTTAATGACTCGTAGAAGTGGGAAAAATAGGAGTTCCGGTCTGTCGTCACTTCCTGTTCACAGGTATTTGCCGAGAATGAAGCATATATGGAGTCGTTAGGTTTCATATGTTTTTTTTCCCCCTTCTTTTAAACATGTATTCAGTTTCAGCAAAATTATATAAAATTAAAGTGCAAAATCAATATTGTGACTTACAGTAAAATTCATTTTTTGAGCCATTGTAATTTCAATAATATCAATTATTTTGAACGTATTTAAATTTATAAAAATGTTTGATTTTGGAAACTAGTAAATTTAAAAGACAAAAGTTTACAGAGTTCGTTGAAAGAAACTAAGAACTCGCGTTGTAACCTGTGGTTTTCCAGAACCCTTTAGTATTCAGAAGGATAAACTCTACGGTTGCCTGAGATTAATATATACAGCGTTGCCTTTTCTGCATATCAGATAGGTTCTGAAGCAAAGCAAGGATATTTATTAAATTGAAGGAGTACAACTAGCGAAATATGTAGCCAGGGAAAGAAATAAAAATAGCCCTGAAAGAATTATGAGATTTCATTACAATTTTATTAAACCCACTTATCTATTTTAATTGATTTAATCGATTATATTTATTCTATTTAATCATTATGGATCTTTATATTTTTCCTTTTATAACGTTAAAAGCAGTTCTGTAAAATTTCGACTAAATGTTATAAGTTATTTTGCAGGTTTTCTTCATCTTAGCATTTTATATAGGATTGCTGAAAGAAATTTATTTTTCATTTATTAGGACGCGGACCTCTGAAATCTAAACATCATCATCATCTAATATTCTCGAGAAAATATAATGTTTCATCCATCCTGTTCGTATGTCTATATTCGAGTTATTGAGAAAACAATTGCATTGCAGTTTCGACGAGATTGACAGTGGAATGTACACAATCAGATGGACAAAAATATAAACACGAATGTATTGAGGATTGTTTCTTTGATTGTATCACTTAAGTATTGTTTGTAAGGATACTAGAAAATAGTTTTTTTATTTTATTTTGATTCATGTATTTTCTCTGTTTTAAGGACTTAAAAATCAAATAATCTTAATATTGGTCTGATTTTGTTTAAAGTGAAGTTTCATTGCTACATAATTAATGTGGTGTAATTAATTATTATATTAGTTAATATAATAATTTAGACATATTTAACTGATCTATAAGAATTGTACATCACTTGTCAACAATTTTAAATTAATAACAATGGGTGAGATCAAATTATTTACAAGTGACATCCTGGAACAGCTGTTTCACACTCGTTGGCGATCATCAGCCAGGAGAAGTCACAATAAATAACAAGGTCTCCAACGACCGTGAAACAGCTATTCCAGGATGTCATTTGTAAATAATTTGGTCTCACCCATTGTTATTATCAATAATTCAAATGCGCAGTTTGAATTTTTAGGCTTTAAAAAAAATTCATTGAAGCCTGCGCACTGCTGGCACATGAATTTTCTCACTAATGTTTCATTGGTGAGTTTTTCATTGTGTATTTTTTTCTTTGAGGCACCACTGCGCTTCAATTAAATTGACTATTAATTCAACAAATCTGTCGGTCCCTCATTAATTTGTCTGTGAAACATGGAAGTAGTCTCGTAAGTTTCTTGTGCTGAAGAACTGTTTGTTAGAGAACTAGCCAGTAACAGGACTAGCACATGAGGGGATAAGTTTTTCCAAATTTCTTACAGAGTCTTTAATGAAATAATTTAACGAGACTAGATCAGCAATGTAGATCTTTGTTGCGATACTTCAGTTCTTTCATTGATTGCTTCTCTGGATTTGCTTAAATAGTTTTCATTATTTCTTGAGATACTTTTGATAACTATCCAATACAAAATTGTCGAGATTTTATATTTTCGTATTATGTTACAGGTTTTTGTGATCTTCTTACAGCTCAGCACGAATGCTTTTGGATATTATTTATCCTTTGTATCTAAAAACGAAATTCTTATATTTTTCCTTACGTGGAATAAAATCTTTACAAAGAAATACTTTAAAAGACAATATTTTTATATTTACGATAAAAAGATAATTTTGTTTGATATGTAATAATCAACTTTTCTATTGTTTGTTCAAGTTTCAGAAAAGCTTTATTGTATCTTTCTGCACCGTAGACATTTAAACGTAATTTTACACTCGTCTATCATCATCTTAGGGTTAACGAACATGTTGCTCAATAAAAGTTTGTGTTTGGAAGCAAAAATTCCTTGAACTTAATTGTTGCGACTATTAATTATAAGCCCTCTTTAATGTTAATACAAATCATCTCCACAGTTAAGGATCCTAACTTATGGAGAATTAAGTTTAAGCTTAAAGCTACGGCAATAAAAATCAGATAAAATTACAATTCAGCGGATAGTTAAAGTTGTGCAGACACTAGTTTATGAGTTGAGGAACTAGAAGTTCGATCCACGAGAGTTATTTGGAATTACAACTGCTGAATTTTTACAAGATTAAAATTTTGCTAATTATGGAGAGGAGTCGTTCTATATCCTTAAAAAAAAACATTATTCTATTCCTTCAACGCCCCTTCGATTATATAACATCAAACTCCATCAACCAATAAGAAATTTTTGACAAAGTAAAGATTATTCTTTTTTGGTTTCGTAGTAGTTGGGAGAGCATCGTACCAGCTATCATCACTGGAATCCGTCTGCTTTCATTGTGTTTTCAGTGGCTATCTACATTTGCGGTGCCAAAAAGACAGGGAGGCCTCTAAATGGTGGAACTTTTTTTTTTTTATACTTTACAACTCAACTTTTCTTTGCTTCTATGTCAATACAGAGTATGTACAGCTTTATATAGTTTTTTATCTTTAGGTTTTCTTCTTTTACTTTCTTTAAGGAAAGCGAAGCTCATAAAGTAAAAGTGCCTGTATTTATATCTATTAACCTTTAAACCAGTAAAGGAGTCCACCTAAGCAAAAATAGCATTCAATTAAAGGAAATTTGTAAAAGGTTCAACATTAATGTAACCTTCAAATATAAAAATAAATTAAAAAAAATAGTCTATGTTTTAAATTAAACATAAGTGATAGGAAAAATGAAATGGGGGTAATTTACATGATTGAATGTGAAAACTGTAAAAAATTCTATTTAGATGAGAGTAAAAGAGCGGTAGGAGAACGTATAATTGAACACAGTACTTACGTAAAAGAAAATAAAACTGATATGCAATGAAGGAAAAGAAAAGAGAGTATTTTCGTAAGAAATTCTAACAGTAAAAATTTAAACAGTAATGAAGGTATTGAAATAAATAATAATTTAACTGCTTTAGCAAATGAATTAGTAAAATCTTATATTGAAAATTTATTTAATTTAAAGAATTAAAATTATAATATAAGATTGTTAAAAAAGTTTGCTTAAAAGTAATGGCATGTTATTGTTGTTATAATAATCCATCCTGAATGTTCCAGGATGATGTAATGTTGCATTGGTATCTATTAATTGTTTCAAAAACAACTTTTAGTTGAATTGAAGCTTGGTAAAGGAATAGAAAGAACCCTTCTCGAACATTTGCTATTAAATATGTTTAATAATTAAATATATTTATTAATAGAGTTGTGGAAAACTGATACATCAGAGGTAGCTGAACATTGTTTTAATTGTGGACACCAAATGAGTAGCAATGTGTAAAGACTTTGTATATGGAAACAAGGTAGGGATAGCGATTAGTAAACCAATCACAATGCTTCGCAACGTCTTCTGGTACGTATAAGACAATATAATTGATATTGCTTTAATTTCCTTATTATTATAATGTGATTGTTCCGAATGCAAAACGTGCAAATTGTTGCGATTATTGTGATTGTTGTGCTTGTTGTACAGCTCTAATATACATGTGATTGCTGCGCATACAAAAGACGCAATTGTTGAGATTGTTCTGATTGTTGCTAATGATATTTTAATGATACTTGTCCACAGACAGACAAAACGGGAATATAAGCCTTCTGATCCCTATCAGAAAACTAAAAAGTACTTGTATTAGAAAGATGGAAAATGGAAAATATTTTAGGAACACGAGAGGTAAGAATGTAAACAGGCATTGATGTAGGAGGAAAATTCGTCAGTTTAGCTATGAATATGATTAATTTAAAATCCGACAAAATTATGATGAATTATTTGATTAATAATATATTAATAATTGTTACGTTTGAGACTTAATTAAATGTAAAAAAAAAAGAGATCTGCAGCATTAAATATATTTCATATATTTAGTTGGTGTGAGGATATGTTAATAAGAGAGGAATTAACTTTTCCATTTGAAATTTTTTTCCGACACTGCATGAGTGAAGATAATTTTTTTCCGACACTGCATGATTTTTAATAGTAATTAATTAAATTACTATGAAAATACATTTTAATAACTTACATTTAATAAAAGTAATTAATAACTTTTTATCCTTATCTAATAATCCATACTAATCCGTTTGTTAATCCACTGTTATCTCCACCTGATTGATGTGATCAAAACTCAATTGGATTTAATTTATTTTCAGACAGTAAACAAAATAGGGATAGCGATTAGTAAACCAATCACAATACTTCGCAACGTCTTCTGATAAGAAAATATAATTGATATTGCTTTAATTTCCTTATTATTATAAATGTGATTGTTGCGAATGCAAAAGGCGCGATTGTTGCGATCATTGTGATCGTTGCGATTAATGATAATTTAATGATATTTTAATGATACCAATGATAATTTAATGATATTTTAATGATACTTGTTGACAGACGGACAGACAAAACGGGAATATCAGTCTTCTGATTCTTATTAGATCAGAAGACTAAAAAATGTACTGTTTGTATTCAATGGTTGTTACAATTTACCAATACGAGAGATTTTTACATTGTTATCTCGGGTTTAAGAAAAACAAAAAACAAAAACAATTTTTTAAGGAAATTTAGCTTAAGTTGTTTCAGGAACTTTTCTAATAGCTTTAGAAACTCTTTTTCTCCATTTTTTTCTGATAAATTAAGAAGATTAGATGAAGTTTTTCAACATAAATTGTACTTAGTGCATTTTGCCGCCAAATCTTCGATTTTTTTTTCTTTTTTTTAAGAAAACAAGAGAATTTTTGAAAGGAATTTTCAATTTAGAGATTATGCATTAAAATCTGGTGATAATCATTGAAGCTTTTCGGAAATTGGCGAAGCTGGATCTACCCTCATTAAATCGAATGGTTGGATTGAAATAAAAAAATAAAGAATGGAACACTTTCTAAAATCATTCATTTATATGGGGGAATCGTAGGCAAACGACTGATCTTCCTGCAATTCATTGGATCTAACGAAGGAATAAGACTTTGTTTACCGACTTCGACAAAAGTCCGTGTCCTCTACTCAATCGGGGGATCGATTTTGCAGGATTGCCGTCGTAAACTTGCTTCTAGAATGTTCTCCAAAAAGGAAATGCTTTTTCCTCTTATTTTGGATTCTTGCAGAATAACATTCGTCCAATTTCATTACTGAATTCTCCTCCCTATACATTAAAAACAGGATAAAAAATGGGTTGTGTCTGTCGAATGCATCAATTTCACTTTGATACGTTAATTCCCAATACAATACAGTGTTCCAAAAAGTAATAATTGCAATGGAGTAGCGGCGAAAATCAACCCACGACGAATGGCAAATGACATGTCGTAGATCCTTGCAAATCTAATAAGTTGCTTTTCTGCTTTTGTGTTTGAACTGAAACGCTTTTTCCCTCATGGAAAAATTACAAATGATTAGATTTTTGAAAATAAAAGATTCTATTTTTTCTTTTCGATCATTGTTTTTTTTAATCTGCTCAATAAATTAGATATTCTAGAAGCGTGTTCCTTATCCTTCTTTATCGTAGTGGCAAAAGTTTGGCATTCTGATACTGTTTTTTCCTTCATACTTAAGTTTTGTAAATTGATAGAAATAAGAAACAGTAACGTAAAGTTCAGCTTTTCTTAAAATGTTTTCCTTAAAATTTCGTATTTTGAATGTCTTTGTTTTGTTAAAGTTGTTTTGTTTAAAGTTGAATGTCTTTGTTTTGTTGTTCGACAGAACAAAATCTTAACGTTCACTATTTACTATAATAATATAGATTAAGAATGACAGGATGAATTATAAAGCTTAGAATGTCTGCTTAAACATTAAATATTTTCTTTTCATTGAAATTTAAAAGACTGCTTTAAAGAAAATTTACAATAGAAATGTTTTCGTAGTTGCAGCCCTCTTTGTTGTGAAACGATCACTTCTTGGAATCCATCTTGATTTTTTAGAAAATACTTTAAAATCATTAGACTAACATTGTAATGAATCATTGTATGTATGTTGTGAATGTGGGTGGCAGAGAAGCCAAGAACTGCGATTGTACTATCTATTGTACTATCCCACGGAAATAAGGACAGATGGAGAGAAAGACTGAGAAAGTATGGTGGAAGAAGTGCAGGAGAAACGGGAGAACCCCGAGAAAACCTGCCCAGCTCGGATCATTCACCATTCCGAAACCCAAATGAGAACCGAACCTCCGGTACTCAGAGGTGAGAGGCCGATGTCATAGCGACAACGCCAACCGCGCGGCCGCAATGAATCATTACTTTTATTACAAATTATACATTTTATTTCCTATTGGTCAACTTTTTATATTAATCCATTAAACTTTCAAATGAAATTTAGCCTTTGGAATTTTTTGATTCCTTGCAGTTACTTAAACGGTCATTTTTTAACATTATTCAAATTACTCAATTGTCGCAAAACATGTGATTATGGATTAACCAATCTTTGTAACTAAATTTTCTTAACTTTACACAGTTGTCGAAAATAACATAGTAACCAATTCCACTTTCCCAGTATCTCTTATTCCTTTCCCTCCTACAATATCTTAATATTACAAAGAAAATAAGAGGTATGTTGATAATGTAAACTCTTCGTGTAATCTACTTGCTTTAATTTTAACTTAAATTTAGTGCATCGCAATGAAGATAATATCCAGACTTTTACTTACATTGTATTCTCTTTCAAAATATAAAACTTAATTGGGTGGTGGATGGTATTCAGATCTTTGTTTCGACATACCATTATTCTCTCCTTCATTCAGTGAAGTAATGTAAATTCTTCAGATGTAAATCAAGAGATTTCGATTTTTCGAATGCCATTCATGCAATTGAGTGTGAATTTTAGTACTTAAATCTAACCTAATTGCTGCAGAATCTTAGAGGTTTCATCTAAAGTTTATACATCGGACAGAGAAAAAAAAAAGTCCGGAACAAATTTTAAAATTAAAAACATTTGTGATTTTTGCGGCTGTCTCGTATCGTGGTAACTCAAAAATTATATATTCTAGGAAGCTGAAATTTTAAAAATTGTTTTAATAGGAAGATCTCTGTTGACTTTATTGTAGGAGTCAACTAATAGCAAAAAGTTAATGGCCTTAATGTGTTTCATGTCATGTAATATTCGAAAAACACTTTATTTTTTATTAATTTTACAATTTTACATCAGTCTTTTGTTTATCCAAATAATTCGTTTAATAGTACGAGTGTAGTGTTAAGGAGACGTAATTACAGAGTTTCAATTACACAAAGCTGTGCAACACCGTCAAGTAGGCCAAGAGGGTTCACGAACCACACATGGGCAACGATATTATTTTTTTTATCCTACTTAATCCAAAGTAGAACAGCTATCATGAGCGGAGAACTTTCTGGGAAACCTTAGATTTTAAATTCATTTTACGTAATGTTTGAAGTAGCTTGATTTTTTTTTTCATACATATGTAGTCCAATGGAGAAAGAGGTAAATTTAAAAAAAAACAAGTAAATGTCATTTATTTAAAACTTGAATTCTCTTAAAGAACTTGAAGTCTATTTTCATTAAAAATTCATTGTTTAGCTTCTGAAGGCTTTTGGAAATTTTTTTATCACATTCAGGCACATTTTCTCCAAAGGGACCCAATAAGAAAAAATCAGAAATACAAAAGGTAAAACGTATCTTATCCGTAGATATTCATGTCAAATTTCAAGAAGATCCATTCATCAGTTCAAGGAGAGAACACAGATGCAGAAGTACCTTGATAATCCGGCATGCTCGGGGATCTGTCAATGCCAGATTATCAAATAGGCCGGATTACAAAGGCCATTTTTAAAACCCTGGTTTAAACAAGGGTATAAATAAAAACTACAGTTTTAATATACAAAAACGATTAATTGTTATTTAGTAAGCACAACAGAAAACATTACGGTAAACAAAACAAAAATTAAAATTACGTAATACTGCTAATTAAACTCATGAACTACGGAACCCGGTAAATTTAAATCATTATTACAGAAAGTAAATTAAATAAAAAATTATGTATTTTTGTGTGCCGTGGTTTATTTTACAAAGAAAAATATACACAACTCAATTAATAAAATTTTATTAAAAAACTGCGAATAACTACACAAGAATTACTAAATCTTATCTTCCCTCTTATCTTACATTTGAATTATCCTGTAGGTTAACAAAACAGAACGCGCGTTCTTTTTAGTTAAACTAGTTGTTTCACTTAACTGGATAATAGAACGGAACTTGTAATTTTACACCGTTAAACGTACCTTTTTATTGTTATTTATAGTGATAGTTTTAGACCAACAGCGTAGTGTATGATAATTTTCGTACAACTTTTTAAAAAAATACAAGAATGCTTTAGTTTTAGTACATCAGGGAGAAAAAATCTGGCAAACCCCTATTTCTGAAGCGTGCCGGACTATCGGGTCTGCCGGACTATCGAGTGCCGGATTATCGCGGTCCTAATATACAAACAAATAGACGCTCATATTGAGTATATTTTTCTTTATTTTCGAAGTTGACAACCTCGATGAATTTTGTTTAGATTTCTTATTTCAAAAGTAATTGTTTGGTTATCTTAATGGCAGATATACAAACAGTGATGTTAAATTTTCGAAGTAGCGGACTTAAGCAAATCGGACTAAATGAAATGTCACTGACACTTAAGTTGTAGCAAAGTTCTTCTCGCAGTGATTATCAACTAAACAAAGCGGCACCTAATGGCCGTAATTAACGTAAAGTCTCTATCGCACTGACTGCTGTGAGGCGCACATAAAAAGGCACGGTTTCATGATTTCTGAATTTAAAATGTAATCCGCGTACGAGAAAGAAATGGTTCCGTGAACTCTGGAGCACCGAACGCGCATCGTGGATTCAGCGTTCGCCCGGAAAATGATTACGACCCCTTTGAGGCCGAAACGGTTTTTCAGGGGCTGAGAAAGAGGATTGCCATTGACTCCCAGGGCAGCGAGTGTGAATAAATACACAAACTGAAATGAAGATAGAGCGATTCAGTATCAGGGAAAGACTGAATAATCGAGGGATTTCTTTATTAAGCAGCATTTCGTCTATTTGTAGCAAATTGAAGGCATTCTGTATGAATAATAATAATAATTGAAATAATTACAAATAATAACAACAATAGATTATTATAATTTTTTCTGATAATACTAGTCTTCTGTGTTATCTGACTCCCTTAACTGTGGAATTTCATATTCATTATTCATTGAAGTAAGTCGTTATTGTATTGTAATTATTGTACACTTTTAACAAACCACACTTAGATATGATAACCAAAAGAGATCTAAAAGTTTTATATATTTATGATGATTAACAAGCATCGAATCGACTGCTTTGCAAATTTAAACAAAAAATTCAAAAGGTTGTGAATAATATTCATATTTTATTCTTTCTATTTCTTTAAGGCAAATATTCCCTATTTTTATCTTTCTGTTTCCTCTGAATTGATTATATTTACTTTCTTCCAATTTTTATATATACATATCTTCCAATCTTTAAATTATATAAAGTAAATATAATCAATTCAGAGAAAAACAGAATGATAAAAATAGAGAATATTTGCCATTAAGAAAATCGAAGATTAAAATTGGGATTACTGGACACACTGCCTTGTGAAAGCCATTTATCCTTTCTTTTGTTTGAATTGATTATATTTACTTTCTCCCAATCTTTATAAATTGTTTAGTTGCATCTAAAATAACATTCTTATGCACTAATATAGTTAAGTTTTAATTCTAAGTTAGAAATTTAAATTGCTTTTTCAGTAATTAATGAAATTTAGATTATCTCAGTGCACCAGACATGAGGAAGAATGTTTGTTTGACAATTGGCTACAAATACTTAATTCATGAACTCCTTAATTCACTTATTTTCTTAAGACTAGATATATACACATTGTTTGTGGAACTTCACAAAAAGAACGTTTTCACTAAATTTTAACAATAATAAAGTTTTCCGGTAAAATATTCTGCTCTTCTCAGGTAATCTTTGAATTGTCTACTTTTTATTTCTTCTCAATTTTCGGTATTCTCCAACCTATTTCTTTAATTTGTTTTGATCAATGAAGTTTTTTTTCTACCCTTTTTATTATTTCAACTTTTTTTGCGATCTTATTAGAGTAAGACATATACTTATTCATCTATCTGTAGCCCTTCATATTTAAATTTTATTCATAATGTCAATATTTGAACTTTGACACACCTGCTATATCTTCTTTTTCAAATTGCGGACATTTCTTTTATTTTACAGTTAAGTTAAACTGATACTGGATGTTTGGGACTTTAAGCCTTTTAGGAAAAGTCTTTAAAACTTTAAGTGAAGGTTAAACAAGTCTTTAGTTTGTAATAAGAAACATTTGCTGTCCAGAAGCGACTTAGTGGAAGAGCGAAATACTTTTCCGGACTCATTTAGTTTCGTAAACATTTCGAGTGGGTAAAATTGGAAACGGGAAACCACATAATTGCACTAGAGATTGATCGAAAGCATTGTCTTACCAAATTAGAAGGTAGAAATAGCAACTTCTTCATGGATTCTCGCTAATGAGTATACGATCGCTCAAGGTTTCTTTGAGTATATTATTTACTTTACTCAAAGACAAGAATATATGACAAGGAATTCCTATTTGGTTCTAATGGGAACCGGCGGGGATCAAGAAAAAACGTCAAAGTTCCTCTCGCAGAAAAAGCTCATTTCGCTTTCAAGATACACACAATGATTCGAAGATGTTCTTAGTGAAGGTCACAAAGGTTGAGGTAGATCCATTACCAAAAAGTTTCCCTCGCCTCTGATGATCTCCCAAGTTGTTAGTTGGAACCCACTACAAGAAATGACCAAAGATTGTGTTTCTGCATTACTTTAATACTAATTCTTAGACATGTTAATGGTTTTCAGCCATATTGACTCCAATTAGATGAATTTTTAATATTTTAGCATAATAGTTTCACAATATAATTGGCAAACTTCTTAAAAACCTGAATTCTTAAACATTGACAGGTATTCATTGTTTGTTGCTAGGGGAAATTTCATCATCTTCACGTTAGATCAGATATGTTATCCAATGTAATGTTATCTTATTTTGTGGCATCCCTAAGATATCTTCACCGGTTGAAAGTTTTCCACACACGCGTACACACACACACACACACACACACACACACACACACATATATATATATATATATATATATATATATATATATATATATATATACTGATTTATTCGTGTATGCACCAGACGGAAAAACAAAAAATATTGTGTATCCAAAAGCAGTTCAATAGAATTAAACAGAATTAAACACAAACACTTTCTTTCTTTGAGTGGCATTGCAACGCATGCCGGATACAGCTAGTTTATTATAAACAGAGATTTATTTTAAACTGTAACAAATTCCTTAGGACTGTAGCTGAAATTATTTAGGTTGGAGTATTAAAAAATAAAATATTTTTAAAAAGTTATTAAAAAAATATAGAAAACTAACTTGTCTTGTCTTGAACATCTTAGGTATAGACAATGATTTGTCTGTTCCTAGCTCTGAAGATGATTTTGGTCTTTCCATCTTATTTTTGGTCGTCCTCTGTCTCTTTTTCCTTTGGGTTTATATTTCAAAATTAAATTTGGAATCTTATCGTTCGACATCCTTTCAACATGGTTAAGCCAATTTTTTTGGTAATTTTGAATTTCTTGAATTAAACTTGGAGTTTTAAGTTGGTCTCGAATATCATTATTTTTCTTTTTGTCGAAGCGTGTAAATCCTAATAAAGGTCTCAAAAATTTCATTTGTGCAGTTTCCAATCTTTGTTTCTTTGTTTCAATATCCTGGTTTCACTCCCATATTTAATTGATGCTTTGGCTGTAATGTTATGTAATCTTAGTAGTGTTTCTTTCGTCATTTGTTTTCCAAAGCCTCTTCTAATTACTCCATTCATTCTGTTGTATGTCTGTATGTTTGATATCAGGTTTGCCTCATCGTTATAACATGAAATTATGTTTCCTAAATATTTAAACTCTGATACTTGTTCTATTATTTTTCCATTAATTACAATTTTCACTCTTTGTATTTGTTTTCCACACATTGCCATGGATTTTGTTTTTAATTCCGAAATTTTCATTTTATAATTTTTTGAGATAGTATTTAAATGATTTGCTCCAATTTGAAGTTCATCTTCTGAATTTGCAATCAAAACTTGATCGTCAGCATACAGTAATGTCTTCAATTTTTTATCTTTTGTGATCTGGATACCATTTTTATATATTGATTTCCATTCTTTTAGAATTCTATATATATATATGTTGAAAAGTATTGGGGAAAGTCCACATCCTTGTCTCACTCCTTTATTTATAGTTAAAGGTTCTGATATTTTTCCGTTCATGAATTTTATATTAATTTTTGTTTCTTTATATATACTTCTAATTACATCAATTAATTTCGTCGGAATTTTATCTTCTTCCATAATTTTCCACAGTAAATTTCTGTTTAGGTTATCATAAGCTTTCTCGTAATCAATGAAAAGTAGGTATGTTGGCAAATTAAACTCTCTTCTTTTTTCAAGTAATTGCTGCAATGTGAATATAGCGTCTGTACATCCTCTTCCTTCCCTAAATCCACACTGTTCTTCTTCTAAATAAGTATCTGTAAACTGGGTTAATTTATTTTTTATAATGTTCGTAAATAATTTGTATGCTGTCTGTAGTAATGTTATTCCTCTATAATTTTGACAATTATCCTTTGGTCCTTTTTTATGTATACTAATTACTATTCCAGTTTCCCATTCCGTTGGTATTTGTTGTTTTTTCCAGATCTCATTAAAAAGATTGAGTAATTTTTCTTTTAATTTTCCATCTCCATATTTAAATAATTCTATATATATATCCCATCTGATCCCGGATTTTTCCTGTTCTTTGAGTTTTTTAAGGCATTTTCTAATTCATCCATTGTTATTCCATCTGAGTCTTCCGTTGTATTATTAAATTTCTGAAAATCATTCTCAACTTCTACCTGATCTTCTTCATTCCAGATTGACTTGTAATGTTTTTTCCATTCTTCTTCTTGTATTAAATTCATTCTTAATTTATCATTTTCTGTACATTGTAGTTGCCTGAAAATTTTGAAGAAAACTAACTACCAGAATAAAACAGAAGCACAATAAACAATTTGGATTTAAGTAATAAAATAGAATATCAAGATTGTTTATTGACCAGATAAAAATATTTTAAAGACTAGAAAACAATAATAAAACCAACATAAAAGCCAATTAAAAAATTAAACAAAACCAGCAATTATTACTTAAAAAATTACTGGAAATACCTAATAAAAAAATTCTTATATTTTTTAGTCTAAAAAGCTAAATTATTGAGCTTTATTTAAAGTTATTAAATATTGATGTTTAGGATTAATTAAACTGTTAATTACTTCGTCCCTTCCTTGTTTATCAGTAAAAAAAAGATCACTTATCATCGTCTTCCCATTAAGTTATAAAGAGTGTATGTATTTATGTAATTGTGATTTAAATTTAATTAGTTTTATACTAAAAAATTAACTTACTTTACAAAGGTTAATAGTAACTTAACATTATATTATATAAAAAATAAATTGTTGCTTACGGAAAGATGAAATGGGGATTACCTTTAGTGATTGGCGGGTGGAGGAAGCAGGAACTAAACTCAGTCAACAATTTCTCAATAATGAGGGACTTTAACAAAATCAATTATTAATGATTATTATCAATGTATCAAAAATAGTTTAACACAACCAATTGTTAATAACAATGTATTATAATTATTCTCAATGTATCAAAATACATTCATACATTGAGAATAATTATAATACATTGTTAGTAACAATTGGTAGTGTTAAACTATTTTTGATACATTGATAATAATCATTAATAATTGATTTTGTCCCTCTTTATTGTAAAATAATATGTCCGTATTGTACATACCAGTAAAACAATTTCTCAACTAAAGGACAGAGAATTCTAATTAATTCCTAACGAAAACAAACAATTTATTGTTTTTTCTTTAGACTAACAATTAGAGAAACTGCTATTAATAATTTCGAATGAGGGAAACTATTTCACTAGTGGTTAAGAGCGTTGAACGAAATTAATAGCTTTAATTACGAGAAATATCCATCAGAGTACAACGCCTGATGAGTGCAATTCCCCTTCTTGGCAATTGATTGATTCACTTAATGTCTCCAGGAATTGAAATGGATCTACTGATAACATTCAAAGGCACTTGAACTAAACAATGACTGCAAATTATCTTCCAGAAGAGATTGAAACATCGAGAGCTTTGAGCTTATTTTTGTTCTCGTTTCTGAACTATTTAGCACGTGAAATTATCAAGTATTTAACTTCCATTTTTAAAAGAAAGTTGTCTTTGACTACACTCGTTGTAATTCAGAATTTCCTCTATTTTTTTTAAATGTATTTTGTATGTATTTTAACCCTGTTACAGTATTTTCCAACAAGAATATCTCGGTTTTTTTTTTCGGAAATAGTTATAATTTGCATTATACGTTTACGTATTGGAAGTTTTACGTTAACTTCTTACATATTTATAATTTTAGAAATTCTAAAAGCCTCTCACCTAAAGTCTACTATTTAAATATCATTTTAAGCATGGTTGCTGGAATTGCAGTATTTAGAGCTTCTGGAGCGTCAAGCAGTATATCCTTGGTCTTAAAAAAAAAATCTCCAAAACATTTAGTTTCGTAATTAATTCAGTACTAGGCCGCGCGGTTGGCGTTGTCGCTTTGGCATTGGCCTCTCACCTCTTGAGTACCGGCGTTCGGTTCTCAGGCGGGTTTCGTAATGATGAACGATCCTGGGCAGGTTTTCTCGGGATTCTCTTGTTTCTCCTGCACTTCTCCCACCCTACTTTCTCAGTCTTTCTGTCCTTACTTCTGTGGGTTAAGAGAAACATTATAAGAGACCTCCGGTCGCAGTGCCTGGCTTCTCTGCCACCCACATTCAATACATACATACATACATACGTACATAATTCGGTACTACCATTAATAGTTCGAAATAAATTTGACTTTTAGAAATTTAAAAGTAAAGCTATTTGTCTTATAGTTACGCAGGTGTCCACCGGCAGCGCCTCGTTCTCACAAGACCAAAATGGCGTTGGCAGTGTCTGAAAAAGCATTTTCCGTTCTTGAATTTGCTCATACTGCGTCCGTTGTGAACGTGAAAAGAGCCGTCAATGCCAAGTATTGAAAGGATCCACCCCTGTAGAACAGCGTAATTCTAAGCGAATGGTTGATTGTGTGATGGTCAGCGTTTGAGGCGGACTAACGTGTCAGAAGAAACGGTGAAACATCTGAGAAACTTTTTAGCGCAGTCCCTTGGAGTCCACGCGAAGGGCAAGCTGGGTGCTGAACATCCCACGCACAACGGTATGGATAATCCTTTGTAAACATTTACATATGAAGCCTTACATGTTGCAGCTCCTGCAAGCATTTACCCGCAATGATAAGAAGCCCAATTGAAATGCAACAAAGCATGGAAGAGGAGAGTTTCAACAGGAAGTTAATCTTCAGTGATGAGACAACCTTTCACCTTTCCGGAATCGTAAACCCTAACGTCCGCGTATGAGGATTACAGAACCCTCATGCTACATTAGAACATGCTCAAGACCCTCCAAAGATCAATGTGTTTTGGACCACGTCAATCAGGAAGTCCCTTTTTCTTTGTTGAGACAGAAGTTACTTTTTTTTAATGTCATTTTTGAACATGTTGAAGTTGTGACTCATGCCACAACTGGTGACTGACAGCGGGGACTTAATCATACAATTTGACGGCGCCCCACCACATTTCCACAATGAGTTCGTGCATTCTGAAATGAAGGATTGGGAGTGTCTCAGTATATGAGCACGGTCTCACACGCTGGTCACCCAGGTCACTAGACTTGAATCCATCTGACCTCTTCACGTGAGGTTATGTTAAAGAAAACATCTATATTCCACCCCTACCATAGGACCTTCGGGATTTGCCACGCCGCATCACAGCTGCCGTCGCTACAATCACCCCTGATTTTCTATATCGTTTATAAAGCGAAATGGACTAAAGGACACATTGAACATTTGTAAATCATAATTTAATGAATGCAGCTTTCATTTTGTAAGCATTTCAGCTTATGTTTATTTATCGTTTTTAAAATATGCAATTTATAAATGTTTCATGGACTTTGTAAACACCGTGTATGTGTAAAGCTGCATTATGGTCTCTTTGTTGATTAATTGTTTTTCTTTGTGATTTATTGAGCTTACTAATAAGTGTATGAAGTTGACTTCTAAGGTTGTACTGTAGCACTGAGTTACTTAGCAAACTAATGTTTTACTTAGTACTGACTAAGTTGACTCTTTTAATCTCTTTCCGGAGGCATTGCTTTAATCTCTTGTCTTGTATGGAATTCTGAAAGGCTACATTGAGTTGAGCTTAATGTACTTTGTGATAGACACGCACCAACTGTTCTTGGTTAGTATAATTTAATTTGGTTTGCCTACTTTAAATTAGTTTCCATAATTCTGAAGAATGGTAATAAACTTTACATGGGTTTGGTTTAATCCCAATAATCCAGAGTACCGCGAAACAAGCACAACGCCAGGATGAGGATTATAGTTCATTTTAAGACTATTAATGGAATAAATGACTGGTTCGATTCTCACAGAACCAAATACTAATCACTAAATATAACTTATAGACAGTGTTTCAAAAATGAGAAATGATTGTTTATTATTTTTTTGGGACCAATTTAATTTGTTCATCTGATTTCCGGTATCAAAATTCGAATTTCGTAATTAGTCCCATTAACCCACGCCACGTTAACATTAGTGTATTGGAGACTTTCTCTTAAGTCATTTGTAGTCAAAAAGCCACAAAAATCAATAACGCTAACGTTTTCATCAAAAAATACCGATCGTTTAACGGCTGTAAATTATACTGTGCTCCCTCCTCACCCGTTTTGCTACGAGCTGCGATATTAACATCAAAATAATCTATACTACACTAAAGCAGAAAAATTATAAGCACTCATATTAGGTAAAAAGTTTCTATTCAATTAATTTTAGCAAATTACTTTAAAGAATAGGATTTAATATTTAAATACTGTCCATTGAAAACTTAAAATAACTTATATCAATTTAATTCTTAAAAATAATCAACTCTATATGGATATGAAATTATGGATGTAAGATATAAAATTGATACTTTGAAAACGATGAAGAAGTGTATGAATAACGAATCAATTGCGCATACTCAAAAGTTTTGAAATTTTAATGATTTCCATAATTGAAACGTAAACAGTAGGCGACTTTTACAGAAACTGGTGTTTAGAATTTTAATTAGTCAAAATATCTTAAAAATATTAATATTCACCATAACGAAAAATAAATTGTTAAAATCAGGTTCTGAGAAAATATCACTTTTTCATTGAGTTAATGGTTTATAAAGACTTGCTTCCTTTAAAAGATGATACAGTATGTTAGATTAACTAATCCCGAGGCAATTTGGAAGCCCAAAGGCCTGGGCGCGGAAAAAAAGGTGCCTTATTATGGATGTTTCTTTTTTTAACCAAAATCTTAGAACAATATAGAGCTAACCTTCAAAATTTCATCTTTCTAGAATATAAGTAAAGTTTTTAAGTTAACGTGATAACAGACGTACGAACGAATGGACAGGCATTCATATTTCGATATAAAATTACAGTTAAGCTTTTTTTATTCTAGTCCCCTTTTCTCTCCAATGAATATAAAGGATAAAACAAAATTGTGATTTTGCTTATATCAGAATTTAATGATCTCCGGTAGCTGGTTATTGGAATAAAAATAAAGGAATAAAGGATTTCAAATATATTTGGAGTTTCTGTACTAGGTCTAAACCAGCTACAACGTACTTCGACTTACGTCCTATGAATTAACGTCCCATCTTACATTCAAGATCGGGATATCCTTCCTAAATGTGCCTAAAATTAAAAATAAAATAAAAGTTTAAAAAGTTTGAAAATTAAAAACAAGTTTTTTATTTCAATTTTAATTGATTTTGCTGAAGCTAATACTGTATTGTGACTAAACTACTCTGCAGCAGACTTCACATGCTACAAAATCACCAATTTCGATAAGTACACGTATAGTCTTAAAGCTGTTATTACCTGTACTGTGTTCATATGTTTTGGCGTGTTAGACAATCCAGTGTATGTATAGAGATTTACTGAAATATCTGTGATATTATCGTAACACATGTAACTTATGCTGTACAGTATATTTGATCTCTTCGTTTATTTGTCTCCCACAGCTTGCGTCCCCAGTGCCGAATCAGTGCCCAGTAACAAGTCGATGGTTATAATATCAAAATACAACATAGAACAACAACTTAAAACTCTCCTGGCAATATTTCGTCTTTATTATAAGACTTTGTCGAGTTGTTCTATGTTGTATTTTGATATTATGGCATTTAAGAGATTAGAAGTTGATTAGAAGTCGATGGTTACTTGTATTGTGTCATTGCTGTGATCTTAATTATTTTCTTAAAAGAAAAACTCTTACAGTTTGGATATTACGTTTTCCAACTTGCATTTCACTTTACAAATAATTTCTGTTAATTTTGCAATTGTCATTATTTACAATATGTATATCCCTACCATGTTTTTCAATAAGCACTTAAAACCAAGCCAAAAACTATTTTGTTTAAAAAAATCAATAAAACCACACACTCAGCTAGTCTGTTTGGAAACATACTTCGTACTTAGTGATTCCAAAATTTATAGAGCGAGTTCTAAACCCAGGAACATAAACACGATAAGTTGCGGTTTATTCTGAGCTTCAAAAAATGATTACTTTTCAAAGGTGAAATGCTCAAATATCACATTAATCAATCAAGGCAGGACAATATTATTAGAATAATTTGTAGTTAACGTAAAGCTAGAATTGGGTTCCACAGTTCGATCTTGTGTTTATTTTCTTTGCATTATTTTCCACAACCGTTATTTGTTGTTTCACCAATGAATTGCTCTTCCATTGCCAAACATTGAAGCCTCGGAACAGGTTTCCCACGATTCTACCAGGGATCACAGGTTGCCCTTCAACAAAATTAAACAGATGTTGAAGCTTGATAACGTTGGCCCTATCTGAGTTATAAAATGGCAATTTTTGCTGTTTTTAGGGCTTCAGTAATCGCGATATTACTTTTTAAAATTTAATTAATTTTTAATTTTTAAATTAAATTTTAATTTTTAATTTAATATTTCATCATTATACTTATTTAACAGTTTTTTTTTGCCTTTCGATAACAACCAAACCTTCAACTATTGTCAGGGGACTTTAAAACTTATTCATATATTCTTTAATGGAGAATACTTTAAATGCAAATGTGATTTTTTTTCTTCCTGTTGTGTTTTATTTTTTTCATTGTCTCTCACCTTTAATGACCCAATTCTTCTTTACCTAATAACCTCTGTCATAACATCACAGATCGTTGATTCGATATCTTAACGTTTCGTGACTTTCTCTTGGCTTGGAATCAGATGTTTCCTCCCATTAGCACTTTTGCAACGACCTAGAAAAAGCACAGACGTCCCCTTGCTTTTCATTGCTCTGTTTTTTTTTCTTTAATCTTGAAATTTTTATGCATAATGGATGAAAGCACCTCGTCCAAGGGCGGTTTATTCGCGCAGGCTTCGTGGAAAAGATTCTCGATTTCCTTTGCTGGAATCAGTTCAAAAAAGGACCTGTAATATTTATAGGACCACTCATTTATAAATAATTGTTCTTTTAATCAAACTTAACTATAAATATATCTGGAATGTATTACGGTTAGACAACAAAAATATTGATATTGTAATTATTTAATTTGGAAGGAGCCGAGTGGATTAGTTTATTTGCAAATATATTTTGATTGCAAAGTGTTTTGATGATTGGTTGATCAGTAATGATGTAATTCACAATGATTGAGTTATTTAAATGAATTTAAATTAGATAAAGTAAATTTCATACCGAAAATCAATTTAGAATTTGAACAATAAAAAGATCAATTAAGTTGTTTTAATCATTTACATACAAATCCTGTAAGAATTTATAATAGCATTATAATATTCATTATAATGTTTTCAGTTAATACTATTTCAATTTTATTAACTAGCAAATCTATTAATTATTGTGGCAGTTCTGAAATGTTCTTAAACAAATACAGGGTGATTCAGAACGAAAAGTCAAACTTCAATGTAGCTTTCTGAAGGTCATTAAAGTGAGAAAATTCCAATCTATATCTCCTTAATGAAAGTAAGCTTCTTTGTTTTTGTTTTTGAAGTTTTTTCCAATCCCTGGTGTACTGGGATATCAATATCTAATAAACGGAACTTATAGAAAGATTTTGTTTTTCCGCTCTCCACATAAATACTTCTTAAATTGTAGTAGACCGAAGCTGAATAGGAATATTTAGTACAGCTTCTCCTGTTTCTTATGTTTTTCCTTGTTTTTACTGAAATTAAGGTATTTTATTTACTTTTGTTAGTATGTGCTTTTTTACTTAAGTCTAGTAGCTCTCTTCTTTTCATGATTTGAACATGTTTTTAATGGAATGCTACGACGTTTCGTTCTGCAGGTCTGATATGTTTCTCTAATCCGTTTCTTCTCAGTTTACTTTTGTAAATAAGGAAGTCATACTTATCGAATAGATTGGTTTTATGTTCTACGATATCGTCAAAATAAAAACAACATTGTTGTCCAGCAATATAAAATCTTCTGTACTTTAAGCACCATTTCTTTTTTTAACGATCCCGTACGGGCAAATGGAAGCTATTAGAATTTCAATTTCTAATGCCCTCCACAGCCTAAAACGTGAATCGGAGCCCCATAACTCATTTATCATTGGACTCCCCATGGACTGCAGGTTTGGTGGAAAAACCCCGGTTTTAGGTAGTCAATTGTCCAGACAGGAAAACGGTGGTAATTGGACGAAATCGGGGTCTATCTGTGCTGAATCGACTATGCTGAGAACGAATATGGTATCTCAACCCAACGTGACCGCTTCCGGTTCTGGGCCCATGGTAAGCTTGAGCGGCGACAACTCTCCTGCAAGTCTATATTTGTATCTAACGATGTGATGTACTTGATTTTTGAATTACAACAGTTTGAAGAAATACATTTTTCATGCCAATCAGTATTAGTGTCACAGTAGTAAACGCACGCGTTTGATAGATTGAAAATTGTATGGGCTCGCTTGGTTTTGTGTTTACTACAAAAAAAACTGAATTGATTTGTTTCATGTTATATTGCATGAATTCATGGCAGTCCTTGCATTTTTGTCAGTAGCATAAGGGCTTCAGACTAAGATTTCGGGATTGTAAAGGAAAACTCCACACTTCATCATTTTGAACATACTTTATAACAACGTGGCATATTCGGTATTAAATGCTTACAAAGCGTCCTCTTTTCGACAAGGTATGCCCAAAATAAAGCCTAAATGACTTAATTATGGAAATATTTTAAGAAAGAATGGTTGAGGTATTCTCCTCCTATTCCAAATGGTAAGTCTTAACATTTCGGCTCGAGCAGATTGTGCCTTCTTCATGAGAGTTTGAAGACAATGTGTCTTTACTAAAACACCATTTATGGGCACTGCTAGGTCCCTCTTGTTTTTTTTTTAATTTTAATGTTCCCTAAAGGCTTTTGATATCTTAGGAGGAATCGTTCTTTTCAAAACACATTGAAATAGCTGTAAAAGTATGGATAAGGTAATGTAGTGTCCTCAAACTATCCTGAAGACCAAGCCTAAGTATAGAAAACTTAACACATGAAAGAAAAACTTCCCTTGATTTCTTGAATGGGTAAAATTAAAAGGCCCAAGTAAGTGACTTGTTTTCATAGAACTTCAATTCAGGAGATATCGACTTTCTGAAAGTGTGAAATTTGCAGCGCAAATTCTCAAAGACAGAATCATGTCTGCAGTGCCTTAACAAATATCCGCAGACTCAAAGAAAATCGAAAAAAGGGTTTTGACTTCCATGAAGAAAGAACAGTGCGTCGAGAAAAATCGTGACCTGAATATATTGTGAAGACTGTTCATGTTTGCCAGTCACAAACAGGTAATACATGCAGTCAAAGCATCAACATCTTGCAGCAACATAACAGAGACACCATCAAACTGATTGTTTATATCTCGAAAAGACCTCTTTTATAGTCAGCATTTGGTTTTTCGAAAATTCATTCTCCTAGAAATTCATTCTACAAGTTTTTAATAAAATGTGTGCGCTTATGCTGCGATATACCTGATATTTAGATATATCACTAATTAGATGTACTAATATCAGATGAAGTTCTGCTGACGAGGTTATTCTTTTAGTTTATATAAGAGATCCCATATCTAGTCTTAGCCGCTTGAGAGTTTTATCACAACAGTCACATAACTTTAGATAAAAATATAGTTTTTATTGCCGTTTCATTTTTATCAATTAAATATGAAAAGAATGAATATTTGAAATAGACCGATAACTTTTCCTATGTATGTATGTTGTTTGTTGATTTAACTGCATTATTTGACCAGAATTGCCAGGAAAATGTCTGACTGCAGTCATTGCAGGATCATAACAAACTTTATTTTTCTTAGAATAATAATAATAATTATATATTGAGAATTATTATATACTCTAGTTATTATTATATTATTAAAATTTTATATAGGTAACTAAGCGTAAATCTAAATGTAATCTTACATTTAATTAACTGATCATGCAAAGTCTTATTGTTTGACTTAAACATTTTCTTCTCAATTTGTCCATTTGTCTGTTTCACGCCAAAACGGTTGGACGCATTTCCATAAAATTGAATATGTACCTTGTTGACACTCCAATTTAAAACGCAGGCACATTTATTTTGGTCCCATCCCTCCCATTCCTTGCTAAAAAGACTGAACTAATTTCTTTAAGGCTTTATGATGATGCTTACAGTGAACTTAAAATACGAGAGCAAAAACTTTGGCTTCCAACCCTCAACTCCCATGCTGTATGCTCGATCTCCACTACCAATAATACTTAATATATTAGTAATAGATACAAATTTTAATAATGTATAAAATAATATATTTTCAGTTTTACTTTATTTATTACATTAACTTTAAACTTCCGTCCATTACTCCAATTTCAGAATCATGAAACTTTAGTTCTAGATTCTGGAACTCGTCTAAAAAACAATTTAACAATCGGAGCTTCTTTCTTGATCAATATTTAGTGAATTATTTATTAGCATAGAAAAGGAAATTAAAGTTTTGGCTTGCGGCAGATTTTAATGCATCTGGTTTTAAAGTAATCCTTTCCATTTCAATTCCATTTCTGTATTGAAATCCATCAATACTATATCGTTGCTTAATAAACTTAGCAATTTTTTTTTTGCTTCTCACAAATGCCAAAGTGAGTCCCTTGGCAAAGCCTAAGCCGCTTACTGCTTCGGCAGCTCGTTGTTGGCAGTGGAGGTGTGAATTTAGTGAACATTTTCTCAACCTGAATGTTTGGAAACGCTTGACTGAACGTGCGGGTGGAGACGGGGTATTGAAGCCTAAGAGATTGGTACAGTTAATTGCAAGTCTCTGGTCTCCCAACTTGAAACCTAGAGGCGGTCTCTTTAAATCTACCTGATGAAACCCGAGTTGCCTTAGAGGCTGCCCCGATCTGAATCTGAGCTTCTGCAAACGAAAGATATTCTCAGCAAGTATTTAAGAGGCTTTGAAACTTCAGAACAATTCTTAACTGAGCTCAGAAGTTAAATGTGAAATTAACTGAAGGATCAGAGATACAATGTAAACAAGCGAAGCTAATTTGACTCGATTTAAGAAAAACAACCTCTAAATAAGGCAATGGACAGCTTGCTAATTATTCTAAGGTAATTAATTAGTAACAAGAAAACAATGAAAGCTCCTCTGTTAGCGAGATTTAGTCAAAATTGACTGATAAGTCAGTATTGCAGTTTATACCTTGAAAAAAAATTAGCAATAAAATATTGCCAATTTAACTGAGGTGTAATAAAGAGTAATTCTACTGTTACTTTTTTTTAAATCTGTGATTTTAGTATTGGATTTCTGGTAACGTTACTATTGATAAATTATCCATTATTTCTACTTTCAGTTTAGTGATGTCGAACTTTTGAGTTCAAGAAAAAGAAGTAATTTATGTTTGAACTCTTATAGGAGAGCTGAGATGTTAGGCTTTAAGAATTCTAAATTATCACTAGCAATTACTTAAAAATAGAGGACGCTTCATGCTATTGAAGAAACAAATGAAACGTTGTAGTACTTTAACAGGCAAAAGAAAATGAAGCGTTTTAAAAATTATACGGAAACGGTTCGAATATTCCTGTTGTTCAGTGTACTATGCTGACGTTGATAATATTATAATAAATCTAAAACACAAATAGTGATAAAAGCTGAGTTATATTTTCGCGCTATTATTTGCTGTCCCTGCTGTATACTCTCTAGTAACTAACGTCTGGAGAGGTTAAATAACTTAGCACCCAACGTCTGTTTGTACGATAAATATGCATTTTGCAAACCATTTTTTATTTAAAAGACATTTACATTTTAATTTTACATTTTACATTTACGTTTTACATTTTAAGACATTTACAGTATTTACTAATTTCCATTTGGTATAAGCAATCTTTTGTGTTTTTTATTTTCGAAATAAAATTGCTACTTAAATACTAAACATGCCATTTAGAATTTTTTTAAATAACTTATATTAACAATATTGAAATTAAAAGCAATTAAATATTAGAATTAATCATCTTTTTGGGATTACATTATTGTAACGAAATAGGAATTGAATTTAGAAATAAGACAAAAAAAATTCAGAAGCGTTATAACTTTGTAAATTCGGAAGTCTATTTCCTTCTTAATGTCTAGGATATTCTGACTTCTAACTTAGCAATGGAAATTGAGAACTTCGTTTATTTTTGTGATAGCACGTTTATTTCAGTAGGGTTTTTTTTTAATGGTGGACAAAGCGTCAGAGTCTGTACTGCGCCAGAAACAAGGTAAGAAATTAAAAACACGCCCTTGAAAAGAAAAGAAACATCCAAGCCATGCCGGGATTCGAACCCAAATTTAGTTATATCAGCAGCATGACAGTCCATCGCCTTGACCATTCGACCCGAACGAAGGAAATTAAGAAACGATTATGATGAATTCTAAAATACACATATTCCATAAATTAGAACATAAAGAAAAATCATAGTGATTACTTTGAGATGAATGCAAAAGAGATTCTAAAATGAGAAAAAAAATTAATGTTTAAAAAATGTTTTCCTTTCCATTAAATTAATATAACGTCAATTATATAAGAGAGATCATATGTTCTTTTTTGTATAAAATCGTAGTAAATTCATGAAAATAATATTACTCAATATTTAGTATAATTTATTTTGCACCTTTTAAATATTAGGTTTCTACATAAAAAAAAAATCAAAAAATTCGACGATTTATACTGATAATAAAACTGAAGGGTTTTTGAGAAAGATAAATCAGGCTATGTTACATTAACAATAAGGTACACACTGCATCCTTTGAGAAAAACTCAGTGTTGATTTGTTACTCAAATTCCATATATCTTTCTGTATGCTATGTGTTTAGAGTAATCTAAAGAGCGAACATGTAAAAATTGATGGAGAATAACATTAATTTTTCTTCCCAAGATTATCACAAAAACCTTACAAATACAGATATACAAGGCTCTCTTTTCGAAATAAAAATAAATATCCTGTTTTCATGCTTTGGGTTTTGATAATTGTCATTGTATTTTAAAATAGCACTTAAAAACTGTAGTTGCACACTCAGACTACAATTGAGGTTGGGTAAGAGAAGATGTAAGAGAAAAGACGAATTTATGACATAATGGCTGAAAATCATTTGGTATTTCTTTCTGTAATTCACAATCATAGTAATCACCACTGCGGCTACGTTCCCTGACACCATTGCGGCGCATTTGTCTTGCCAAGCGTGGCTCATAAATTCCGATGTCATGCATAATATCCCTTCAAGTAGTTTTCTGCTCTCGCTTATTGTCCACTTAAGTCAAATCGATATTCCTGGGTTTTTTTTTCCCTCTGACTTCCTGAATCAAATCTTAGTTTCTGAGTCTTAATATGGAATCTGATTCATTTGAATTGCATTTTGTTTGTGGATGAGAAGTGATTTCGAAGCGATTGCATAACTTTATTAAAGCATTGGGTACGAAGTCACTAAAAATGTATATATTCTTATCGTACGATTTTGTATTTTTTAATTCTTAACTTCGGCTGAAATACATGTATAAATACAATAACTAAACATACGAAATTGTAGGAGAAAGTCTGATTATCGTAGACTTGAAAAGCATTTCTGTTATTGTTCTGTTAAAGTTATTCTAAAATTATATTTAAAATAACCTGTAAACCTGTAAAATGTACCTGTAAAATTTTATATATAGTTATAAACTAAACATCATCTTGAATGAAAATAGGATGTTTCAATTTCCATGATTGCTTAAATTTTTGTTCCGAAATATGTATGGAGGAAGAAATGGTGTGTTTCTTTCTTTTTCTATTTTTGTCAACTTGAGAAAGAAAACAGGTTTTCGAAATATTGTAAAGGAGAATTTGTGATGAAGTATGATGAATAAAGAAGATTATTATAGAATACTATATATATACTTCTTTAGAATCTTTGCAGACTTTCAAGTTAAACGGAAAGATATAAATTCTCTAAAATATAAGCTTCCATAAAAGAAAATAGAAACACACATAACTAAACAAAAAATTCACTGAGCTAATTTTTATTAAAATCAATTGCCAGATAACAAAATAAATCAGAATCTAAAAAACAACACAAAACAAACAACGAAACAAGGCAACTAATGAAAATAACAATTATTGTGTCCTTTATTATAACAGGAAATGTTTATCATCTTACAAAGGCAAGTAAATACACTAATTTGTAGGAAGTTCAGTAAAATCTTAGTAAAATCAGAGATTGCTAATAACTCAAAGACAATTTATTTGTTTGCAGCTCTGGTACTCAACAATTCTACCTTTGATTTCTTCCATATTATCCACGTTCTCAATTAGCATAAACATTTCAGTGAACTGATTTAGAACGGAAGTAGTTCTACAAACTTTTTTTTTATATGCTATTAGCGTGACAAAGCAGTCATCATTCATATGTCCACATTTTTTCTTTCAGACCTTGAAAATCCAAATTGAAAATGTATGTATGCACAAGTTGTTCCCGCAGTTATTAGCAACTAATTAAACGGAGATTCAATGTGATCGTTTTAAGATAACCGTTGCAATTATTACAGTTCACATTTTCATAGAAATTAATTTTGCACTGTCTGTTGAAATCAATTAAGCCTATCAACACTTGAATCTACGAGGATGTTCTTTGCTAATTGCAGTTATTAATAATGAATGTTCAGATTCTGTTAATTAAAAAATATCAATCTTTGAAATGAAAATTTAATTATAAAAATGTTATGAAAATTCAAAGTAGATTTAGATATACAAAAAAAATTATTTCAGTTTTCTAAGTTTATTTCTTTTAGATATCCAATCTATTATCGTGTTGATAAGCTTTTTTCTAAATTTTAAACATTTTGATGATTAAAATATTGTAAATTAGGTTAAAATGAGTTGATTTTATTTTTTCAATCAATAAAATTTTATATTTTCGGTATCGTTTGAAAAACAAATTATGCGGTTTTTTCTAACATTAATATATTATTAAAATTAAAATTCCAATCAGTTCAATTGCTAAAAAGAATTTAATTATTTTAATATTCTAAGTGATTTGATAAAATATAAAAATTGTGATGAAGAAACAAGCTTTTGGGTCCAGAAAGATTGCTCAAATCGTGACTTATCAACATTTGATTAGTATAAAATTTTTAAACATTAAGTACTGTATTAATTTGACAAATTAAAAAAAGTTTCAAAGTAAATCATAGTTTTTCACATTCGGTTTCCTAGTTTTTGACTTTTCAAACATTCTTTTTGTATACTAAGCTATGTAATATGGATGAAAATAAATACTTACAGACTTATATTTTATTTTTACTTGAAAAAGGAAAGACACAAAACACTTCCCGAAAATTTGCAATTAATATTTAAAATAAAACATCTTTAAATACTAGTAAGATGTGTGCGGAATTTCTTTGTAAATATTTAAAGCCCAAAAAATGAAAAGGAATTAGTTGATAGAAGAATGTAGAATCTTTGTATATAGACAGATAGTGAAATATCAGAGAATAATAGTTAAACTTAGAGACGGTAGGACCATATTGTAACCAAAATGAGATATAGTATATATCAATAATATTGATATTTGATTTTCTTCAATTAGATTGCCATAAAGTTTATGTTCCATGTTTACTGTAACTTATAGAAGGAAAGTATCAATGTCATTATTATTTCTCTGACAATTGTCCAAAGAAATCTGATAATGAAGGTGGACTGCAAAGCTACTACAAAGTAAACACGAAGCTGCCAAGAAATTACACCATATTCGTCATCATGGATTAGTTAAGTTTAGTTTCTCAAGAAGTTTGGTTGTTCACGACGTTTCGTAAATACATCTTTATATCTTTGTAGATATTTAAGTTTCTAAGACAAGTATGTGTAGTAATGTTTTCCTTGTTTCAAAAATTATATGTTATTTAAACATTTTATGTTTTCAAAAAGTAACCCAATTTTTAAAATGGATTCAGCAAATCCATCATAATTTTTCAGTTTTAAATAAGGGAAAATAGTGTTTTTCGAATTTTTGCTATTTGAAGGTTTTTGAGAAACAATGAACAAAAAAAAATAGAATGAAATTATAAATCATTAATTGGTGTCACAAATCGACCGTAATGATTTCTCAAAATTGGAAACAAAAGAGGAAATTGAAATCATTTATAAAGCTTGAATATGTTTGCACAATAATTTATACAAAATTTAAATACACAAATTCGACTGGTTTCTCCATCGAGAGACGTTATTATCAAGTCTGACTTGATAATACCGTCTCTCGACGGAGAAACTAGTCGAATTTGTGTACTTAATTTTGTATAAATTATCTTTGTGCAAACATATTCAGGTGTATGGCTTTATAAATGATTTCAATCAACTTCTGTACACGTAAAAAGTATTCCATATAAAAGACGAAATTTTGTTATTGAATAGAATCACATTAAATTTGATTATTTCCTTTCAAACTGATTAATTCATTCCACCTGCCGAGTAATAATAACGGCGAAACAGACCCTGAAAAATTGTATATGGCTTGAAAATAAGCTACCTGATTTCTTTTTATATTTATCTTATTAATACTAATAACTTAAGTTTTATGCTTTGGGAATAAGTTCACTGATATTTTTGACTTTTTAGAAAATGAAGTCTTGTCATCATTTTCAAAGTAGGTCTTCTCCTTATCCTGAAGGCGCTAACCGTTGCCGGTATACACGGACTTCCTTTCTCCCCCCCTTGGGAAACGCATCTAACTTCTTGATTGCCTTCTAGACGATTGAAAGTGTATTGTTGACGTCTTTTCTCTGTAAAGGAAAAACGAAGAAAAGCCGCAAGGAGTTGAATCCCGCTGACACGTATTGGATGGACTGCGTTGTCAGACCAACGAGACCCTTTCAGAATGCAGACGGAGTTGGCCTGTGTTGCTGCATTTGCTGATGCTTCTGTCCGATCTGTTCCAACAGCCACCGAAAGGTGTAATCACCGTGGCTCTTCAACAAATTCAAACTGATAGTAACGAAGTCTGAGAAAAGCTTTTAGTGACTAAATTCCTACAGAGCTCCACCGAAAATATTTATGTTAATGAAAACACTATAATTAATTAAAAAAAATACTGAGATTACATACGTTATTTAATAAAATTTATTGGAGAAATAGAAGGAAAAAGGATAGATGCATTATAGATTTGTCGTTTTAATGTTGAAAAATAAAGCAAATAAAGCCGTGAAGATTATAGAGCAAAATATAAGGAATATCTCTTCAATAAGTAAATGAGTGCAGCCAATTACTTTCAAAAAAGCCACTTTTAATATGGAAAGTCTTTGAATAATCAAAGACAGCACTCTTTGATGATGTGGTCTCTAACTTTCGGGTATCTCACACACCACTGAGATACCCGAAGGTAAGAGATCATATCATCCAGTTTTTATTCAAAGAATTGGCATCTTCTGTAATTGTTCGCGCTTTGGAAATACGAACCTCTGTTACAAAGGTACAATATTTAGGTTTTCTTGACAAACAAAATTCTACTAATTAAAAGCCAAATAGAATGCATAATTATAAATTAACTCATTCACTGCAATTCATAAATTAAAGACTGGTATTCTTTTAGTCTATATTTTTCTGTTTTCAATAGAGTATTTTAAAGTCTTCTGAATTGAAGATTTCTGCTTTTATTTTTCTCATTTCTTGTCCATTAAAGATGAAACAATCACCCCGAGACAATTTTCTCTCACCTTTCCCTTTTAACGCCCCAGATATCCCGTGGAGGCTTGATCAATCTTAATCATTAGACAACGACCCCTTGCTAGGCCAAACGCAGGGATGCATTTTCTTAGACATTGTTTTTTGTAGAGCAATAGAACACTAACAGACTGAAACAGCTATGCTTGTTAGAAAACAAATAAACAGAGGAGAAATACTTTGATGAATTGATAGCATGACCTAAGTCCTTTATTTTGTAATACCATCACAGTATAGGAGAATTTCAGTGCGTTTCAAATCAAATTGAGCTGCTCAGACAGGAAATACAAGGTACACTTATTTTCGAAAGCTAATGTAGTAAGATTGGAAAAAAAAAATGATCAAAATAAATCAAGTAAAAATGAATACGGTTTTCCGGACATAAAATAAATAATACAGTGTTACAATACCATCCTGAAGATTACAGAAAATCCAAGAGAAAGAAATACAAAGATCATGAGGAAAAAGAAATAATTTATTACAGGAAAACAATTTCTATTTTTTTCCCGGATATCATGGCGCTTGAATTCAATGTGAGAACGGCGATTTTAAGCCTGTAATATGAGACAAGAAATCAATAAAGGTGTTCCTTATCAGAATTAAAGATATCAGCTTTATATTGCAAATAGGTTTTGAGATGTCTTCATGTTGTCCGAGAGATACTTAAAATTTCATTCTAAACTTTTCATTTAAAGACATTAAAATCTCTAATTTGAAAAATAAACATTTATTTTAAAATAAAATTAAAATAAATGGAAGAGTTCATAATAAGAAGACGGATTAATGATTTGAAGATTTTATCAAAATAGATATTAAAAGACATTGAAATCTCAAATTTGAAAGATAAACATTTAAAATAAAATAAGTGAAGAAATTTTTTTATGAACAATGAATTAGGCTTGTAAATTAGTGGTATGCAATGAACGTGGTTAATGCCACGATCTCTTTTGTTAGATTATGAAGTTAATTCTAGTTTTGTATTATTTTTCGTCTGTAATTTAGGAATGGGAGAGGGTACTCTCTTCTAAGAGATTTTTGTATATGGCATGAAGTCTTTGAAATATAAAAGACGAAATATCGCCAAGGCTCCTAATGTTTGTAGTAATTTAATAAGAAGTTGTTAATGTTTGAATTTGGTATTTTAAGAAGATATAATTTCATTCTAAACTATTTTGTTCTATCGTTTTCTTTTCATGGTGTCACAAACATTAGATGAAATTTTTGTCGTAGGTAATCAACCATGCGGGTACGAAACCCCCTTTCTTTTTTAATTCCCATTAAAGTTTCAATGTTTGTCATAATATGCTTGTTTTTTTAATAGCGAGGAAAGGGTTTATCAACAAGCAACACGGATAGAAACAGATGCTGTAAAATAGTTATTAGTGGAAAGATTAGGTATAATTTGTGTCAAATCCATCTCGGACTAAATCAATGCAATCGATAATGAGGTCGACCTGTCTTTGCTTAACTTTAATAGCAATGAGATCTCATTAAGCATTTAGCTTTGCGTGTGCTTTATGACCAAACATATAAGGAAAGATAATGGAGAGTTATAATTAGGACAGAGCTTCACGGAGGAAAAGCTGAAAAAGCAATAAAGTCAGTTGCTATTCAATTCGTAGCTAACGACCACCTAATAACAATAATTACTGGAAGCAGACTTCCCAGTTTTATAACTACTTAATTGCAAATGAATTGTCTGCCCCTTGATTGATGTTCGGTATTTTATTTAAGGTTACTGCTGTGATTAAGTAAATGCCAATGCCTCGTCTAGCTTACAATAGAAATTTGAGTTAACGACACAGTTTTCTATGAAATATTATGATTATTATTTGCTTCTTCTTGTAAACATCGAGATTATTTACACATTAAAAGTTTATAATCAATTTACTGCTGAAATCTTAAAAATCACTCAGACATATTAGAATTGTATTTTCTGTTCGAAGCAACATTAAATTAGGTATGTGAAATCTCTTTATTCAACTTTCAGATTTCCCATCTTTTTGTTTGCATCACGCTAAAACAGCTACACTAATTTTCTTTAAACTCGATACATTTCGTATTTGTAAACTAATTTAAGATTAAAATAGTCGTAGTCAAAATTTGACTCAAGCCCCAAAAAAATATTCTAATGTATGGAAGTATCTACAATAATGATTTTTTTCCATCATAACTTAAAATAATTAGCAATTTCAATGATACTATTCATTATTTTCCTTGATTTGAGATAAGTAGTTTCATCCTCAACTAATTCCTGGAAAGATTAAGTAGTTATTTAATTCAGTTGTTTTTATTCATCAAATACCACTAATCTTTTCCTTAGTTAACTTTTATCTTATTTTGAATACACATAAATTTTCTAAGCATTTCTAAATTATTCTGTCTTTGTCTAGAGTAAGAAGCAACTAAGTATATTTTAAGTGTATGATCTGTAGATAGATTTATGTTGCTCTTGATTGGCAATTAGATCTAACACTTCCACATTTCACTTTATGCCATGTAGTTTCCTATATTTACTTTTTGAACCTGTCTCAATCAGTATTCTCTTCAATGAGTGGCCATCTTTCACAAGTGTAAAATTTTTACATTTAATTTTTATATTATTTGTAACTGAAAAAAAATGTAATGATAACAGCTGTAACAAAAAATATGTTTTATAAAAGCAAAAAGAAATGACACAGAAATAAAAAATAACGGAGCTCTCATCGATGAGAGTCTGGTTCCTTTTTGTGGACTCATCAGCCAGACCCACTCACCAGATATAATATACAAAAAAGGATATATTTATATTTTTTAAAAAGAAAAGTCCTGACTCACTCATTCACTGACTCATCAACGTCCAGTTCAAACCCTTGGACCTAGAAAGCTGAAATTTTGCACAGAGGTTCCCTTTATGATGTAGACAAGGAATAATGCCGGATTTTTCGAAATTCCCATGGGATAGGGAATAAAGAGTATTTATATTTTCGCTTTAAAATGACCATGAAGTGTGTGGCGGCCAACCCGCAATACATCTGAGTTATCCGGAGAATACCACATCGGGTTGCGAACTCATATGTTTTCCGATCTTGATATTAATTTGCTAAATAAATATGTATATATTTTTATGCTATGTATGCAAGGGTTCCGGAGCGAAGCAATGGTACCCGGCTAATATATAATATATATACATAATTTATTCTTTTATGAAAGTGCGATTTAAGTTATTACAAAAGTTATACTTTTTATAGACGTTAGATTAGTGATTCTTCTATATAATAAAGTACTGATTGAAAATACTAAACTATTATTGAAAATGTTTACATTTCTATGCTGAATACAATATTCCAAAAGAAACCGTAGTATAATACTTTGTTTTCTTTGTAACTTTGCAAACATAGAGAGTAAATTGCCACGACCAAATTACTTGAAAAATGAAATTTTAAGATCTAATTCTACAAAAATTCTGAATTAATTAATAACAGTAGAACTTGTGATCGCGCTTTCATCCTTGTTGGTGATCATAATGAATGTATAATTCCCTCAAAATACATAGGAAGTTAGAAAATTTCAGGAGTGAAAAGAGAGTGAGATATCCAAAGTAAACACAAGAAAGATCCTTTTTACAAAGAAGCTAGAAATTTAAGTTTCAGCAAGTTTGGGTACGTGAATTAATTAGAAGCTCAAACATTTGTCAAAAACAATTAATGCAGGAAGATAAGGCCTTCGTAAGTGACACAGTTTTGTTTCGCCTTGTTGCAGCTTGTCATATAGTCATCAGCCTAAGCTACGATACCCTTTTGTAATTCTCCTTATCATGTGGCGCGAAACATAAACAAAAAGTTTCTGAAAGATCGAGAAGCTTAATTTTCCTTAAGAAGGGGCTTTTTTTTCTAAGCGGATAAATATGCATTGTCGATACAAAGTCCATGTTTCGTTTTAAGTGCTTTTCTGTAGGAATTTATGTTTCCATGACACGCCAGTGTCTCACCAGGGACCCAAATGGAAATTTTCTCAAATACAAAAGTTAAGTAGTTTCTTGCCTCTAAATAGCAGGTGAAGTATCATGAAGATCTATCCAAAAAATTCAACAGTTCCGAATAGGTGATAAACACGAACATACCGACTTACTGATTCCATGAACATCACTTTCTTAGCTTTTGATGCTGAAAAACCGAAATCATGTAGAAAGCCACTTTTTTTTTGACATAGACGAAATCGTGTTTATGATGTTGTTTTTAAAAAAACAATGTATTAAATTAGCTGTTTCTTTTCTTTACTTACATTTCACTTTTTGTTGCTTGTTTGAGACTTCATCCTAAAAGCAGATCCTGGTAATAAAATTACGTCTCTTTTTTTTTGATGGTTCGAAGTAAATGAAGTAAAGGAGATGATAATAATGTTTATATAACAAAAAATAATTTTTATATCGATTATCAGTAAAAACGCAGGTCCCTATTTGAGCAATTTCTGAGATCATAATACCGCGGAACAAGCAATTATTGTTATTGAATTTTTAGTTGGAATTTTCATTAGTCGTAAATTCGTTTAGCAGGGTAAAAGGATCGTAAACGTACATGTATGCCTGAGTCATTAAACCTAGAGCTTTCTCAATTTTCTAATGAGAAGTGTGCTGTTGGGTTGTGGCTTTGAAAAACTCTGTACAGTGTAAAGAAACGATGAGTTTTTGTTTTATTTAATGACTTGGAATGCGGAAGATTTTATGTAATGAAATATTAAAACAAAAATATATTTCTTCCATTTCATCAATCTGTTCAAAATTCTACTACGATATTTCGCGGAAACTATCGTTCCGCTTTGTCAAGTTTTTCGCAAATAATATAAGAATAATATATACTAATAATAATGTCATCATTGTATATGCAATGGCTGTTCATTGTGTAACCTTTATCTTTATTGATGCATATTTTTTTATATCCATTGCTTAAATTTCTCTTCTTTATTTAAATTTCTCTTTGTGTCGCATTATATTCTGCAAATGGGATAAATGCTGTTCACTGTGTAACCTCTATCTTTGTTAATACATGGGTAGCTTTTAATAGTACAGGCTTCCATCATATACCTAGTGTGTTTGTCTTTGATTTGAATAAAATCTCTACAATTGGATCCGGATTATGCTTTTCATTAATGCAGTGTTCCGCCCATTCCTTTTGGTTTGTTGTTCCTGAAAGCAGTAATGTGTTCCTGTATTCTCTCTCTTAAGATTCTTCCTGAATTTCCAAAATAAATTTTTTGACAAGTTCTACATTATAATTTATAAACAGTACCCATTGTATTCCAAATGTCATTTTCGTTTTCACTTTTTTTTTTAATAATGATTTTAAATTTTTGCCCCTTGTGTTCACTATCTGGATTTCATTTTTTTTTTCATTTCATTGTGTAGAATTTTGAACAGATTGATGAAATGGAAGAAATATATTTTATATATGTTTTAATGTTTAACGAAGTACTTTATTGTAATAATTAATGAAATATTAATAACAACTAGCATTTACACCCGTCAACAATGAAAGGAGGACAATGTGAGGGCTTTCAGTTGAGATTTTTTTTTCTGTGTATTATTTTTAATTTATTTATTCATGTCGAGATTTAAAACGTTTCTATATAAAAGATCCCATTCTATTCCTTTGAAATTACATCTAAGAGAAGGAAAATGATGTACTTTAACAATTACTGAAATTGTCTGAAAATTGTCTGAAAAATGAAATTGTCTGAAAAAGCCAGAAAAGGAAGAATAATAGATGAAATAGAAATGAAGATTTTGTTTCTATTGTATATTTTTCTTATTATTTAATTCAGTAACTTATACAACAAATTCAGAGCTTTTGGAATATTGATATTATTAAGTTGAAGGTGATCAACGATTCCTGTTTCTACATCTGTTAACTCGACACCAAAGATTTAAATATACGAGATTATTTATCTCAGTTCATTGAAGGATTAGAAAATGATTTAAATGTCCACATTCTTTTTTTATTTTACATTGATACTCAGTGAGGATGTTTTCCCCAGATGATTTCTCCTTCAGAAGAGACTAGATTCGCCCAAACTCGTCATAATGGGACATGATTATTTTATACTGCTTTACACGCTGCTGCTGTACACGCCCTCGAAAACTTACCTCAAACCTGCAAGTGGCGCGAAAAACTCCCACTTGCTCGAAAAAAATCTGCCAGTTCCTCTAAACACAGCAGGTTCTAAATTCATGCAAATATTTGAAGCAAGTCGACACCAGCGCTCTTGGCGGAGAGAAAATTTATTTAAAACTGCGATAGTGTTGACTTCACGCTAAAATCTGGATATTCTTTGCTCGTGGTTTCAATCCATGGCTTTATTCGCCACATTCTCTTCCTACGGGATTTTTGTTTTCCTTTTACTTTATCTCTGCTGTGAAAGGAGTTGAGAATTAACAGCAAATCAAAGCTGCAAAATCAAAGCCGCTTCGCCGACCAGTATTTTTAATCGCGATCGAAACGAGAGCAAAACGCGATTTGCAGCTCGTACGTGTAAAGCGTCGGCATTTTCCCCAATTTGCAACTGGCAAACGGCAAGTTTTCGAGAGCTTGTAAAATCAGCCATTAAGGGCAAGTTATTGTCGGACCATCTTTTGCTTTTCTTGGCTATCTCCTTATCTTTCACTTCTCCTTGATGTGCTACCGTGTTTGTTCTTAAACAAGGAGATCATCGATTAACCGTGATTACATTAATCGGATTGTGGATAATAAGTTTATAGAAAAAGAAATTTGTTTTGGAAATTTGGTTTTGACCAAAGGAAATGTTTTAAATTACTTCTTATTCATACCCAATTTTTTTTTTAAATAGAAACTCAATTTTTCTACGAAGAGCATGTTATACTTGTGGATCTAAGTAATTCAATTTCTGTAGGCGCTTTTTAAAACTGGAGGAATCGCATCTGATCCTCGGGCAGAGATTGTAGATCTTTTCTTGGTGACTTTTATTCTAGATTGTTCTTACGATTTCACCTAGCTCCGTGGTAATGGATAACGAGTATATTGCTAAGAATAAGTGCGATTATCATCTTGGTCATTCTACTCTAGTGTATCCCATTTTACTTCATAGCTTATATTATAATATAGCCTTATAGGCAAATCCTACACAAAGTTTTGGTTACATTTCTTTTTTTATTTTAATATCAATTCTTTATATAGCCCACTGAATACTTTTATTTTACAATTTATATAGCCTATATAATGCAATAAATAGAATTAAACTGTAATTATAACGCATTCTCGTTTATTGTTTATAATAATAAAATAAAATAAAATAGTCATTTAGAAGAACTTGTTTTCCAGAAGCTTGTGGATTAAGCGTGATATAATCCATATTTTCACCCTCTATCTCATAATCCATTTTCATCTAATCTCATTTTAAATGTATTTTTATGTTTAGCTTTAGGAAGCATTCCATTATGGAAGTATAAATAATATCAAATCGATGAAATGTCGTGGTTATGACCATGGTTATGTCCAGTGTAGAGAGGACAAAAGAAAAGAAATAAATTTGATCTTGTGCCAATCGAATGGAAAATTTATTTGATTGTGCCTTTTTTTTTATGTCAAGATGGGCAAGAAGAGCTTATTCTTTTCGATTAGGGAATATATTTCAAGGCCGAGTCTCACAGGTGTTTTCCTCTCATGGTGTCCTAATTCGAGGTTAAGAGATAAATTATACGATGGATAAGAAACGCATCTCACCCGTCACCGAGGGGCTCCTAGCCGTGAAGGATGGCTCTCCCGACGGCCAACATATTCATCGGTCGAGCCATATTCTACGACCGTACATCAGCAACTGATCCTTCGGCGACGCTAATGTGAATATAAACGAGTACGGAAGAGAGAGTGACCGCGTCGCAAAGTCTCAGGTACTTTAGCACTGCTGCTGTATAGAATAGTAACACTACCCGCAAGCAGTAAGAAACATTTTATTAGTTGTATTGTGATTGTTCACCATTTTTGTTTTCATTCCTAACTGGAAGACCGTCTTTCACATTTAGAACGATTTCATTTTCAATATTGAATGGGTCGATGCCCTCTTAATATAAAAATCAATATCTCTCTGCTTGTCTGTCTGAGTTTCTATATAAAAGAAAGTTCCTGATGATTTTTCGGTTTTGCAATTGAAAAAAAAATTACTATTAACCATATAGTTATATTACTATAACTATACCCGTCTATTTTCTGTAAATCATCTCCTACTAAAAAAAATATTTTGATTCTGTAGAATGAAAACTAATACTGATAGTTGACGCCATCTAGCGAGCGAAAGAATGTTAACTCTTAATTAACATTTAAGTAAATAACGATTAGAAAGCGCAGGTGAAAAAATTCTTATTAAAACAGTATCATTTTAATGTGTCAGATTATAAATATGAAAACGTTGTGGTGATTAGCCTTCATCAGTTCAGAATGATTTAAAATGATTTATTTAAAAAAAGGTCGATTTTTACCATGCTAACTCACCAGAAAAATTCTATTATCACCAACTTCTTTAACAATTCGTTATTAGAGAATAGTATTGGTATAGAATAGCATTGCATCAGTAAATACATCTTCTTAGAAATACCGTAAAATTAATTAATATCTTCTTAAATAATCACAAACTTTAATCATCTTTTCGGCAATATTTCGTCCTATATTTCCAAGAATTTTGTCTAGCCAAGTACAAAAATCTTATGGAAAAGAGAATGACATCTCTCTTTCCTAACTTCTAAGTAATACAACAATCCAAGAACAAGTTTACAGTAAGTTTAAGTAGATATACAAGTATACAAGTTTAAGTAAGTATTGAACAACGCACCAACATTAAATCAACTAATTTTTCTTTCAAAAAGACATTAGTTAGTATATTTGTAATTATTTCTTCATTATTTTTTTTCGCTTTGCATTGGATTCGAACCGAGGACTTCCGAAATCGCTGTCAGGAACGCTAGCCAATGGACTACTCCACTTAATACAATATTCTCTCTCCGACTCTCTCCAGTTTGATTGATGACAAACATCCGTTTTTTGCTTATATTATACAGCTCCATTAGCAACAATCACAATCATCGCAACAATCAAACCACGCCCAACAAATGAGTCTGTTGCATGCGCAACAATCACATGTATAATACAGCTCTACAACAATCTCAACAATCGCAACCAATTCTCAACAATCACATTTTTAATAATAAGGAAATTAAAGCATACATTGATTACTAACATACATCCGGACGGACAGTTTTTGCCTATTAATAGGATGATATTTTGAATTTTAAGAGAATATTTTTCTAACAATAGTATTTGGTTTTATTAATTGAACGTGTTTGAATTTACGTTTCACTTGTTGTAATTTTCACGCATTTAAATTCTTGGATTGTTGTATTATTTAGAATTTAGGAAACAGAGATGTCATTCTCTTTTCCTTAAGATTTTTGTACTTGACTAGACAAAGTTCTTGGAAATAAAGGACGAAATATTGCCGGAAAGATGATTAAAGTTTGTGGTTATTTAAGAAGATATTAATTAGCATTGCATTAGTTTTAGTAGATAAAAAAGATGCGTTTGAAACGGGCTGTATTTTAATTATATTTATAATTTCTTATAGAGAGGTTTCTCTGAAACCAGTCAAATTTTCAAGATACAATCCGTCAGACTAATACTTAGAAAACTATATTTAAAGTCCGTTATCAGTATTGAAATCATTGATCAAGTGTTGGTAATACCGTCTTTCGACGGAGAAACTAGTCAAATTTGTGTATTTAATTTTTGTATAAATTATCTTTGTGCAATCATACTCAGGTGTATGGCTTTATCAATGATTTCAATGAACTCCTGTACACGTGATGCTTTCCACATATCCATTATCAGTATGATTTGCTTATTTCATTTTAGTATTTATTTAACAACTCCTCTGAGTAATTACGAAGTTGTAGTCATGTTTACTAGCACTGCTCTGGTATTTAGCACCACATCAAGTTAATTCCCTCATGGAATGGCAAACGAAAACAATTTCCATAATGCTTTTTATACCAAAGGCTCTTCTGAAAATTATGTATCTACAAAAAAAGATAGATTAGTAAAATCACGTAATTAATATTGCAATAAATTGATCTAAAATGAAATGATAAAAATAAAACCTTCCATTTGGGAAAGTGTTTAGATGAGTTATTGCAATTTTGTTCCTGTTGAGGAACGTGTTCTGTGATAATAACATTGCTGTTACTGAATTTTTATTAATTACATGGTTAATTGTCATCAATAATTACAATAGAAATTAGCCGATTTCCACTAATTATTCTAAAGTGTTTTCGAAAAGTTTTAAGGTTTACAGAGGTGTTTTACCAACAGTTTTATCTGAAACTTCTATTTTGAATTTTTCTTTATATGTTTCAGAATTTTTTCTAGCATTTACAGGTATCTCAGAATGGTGTTTTGACGTTATCTATTTGAAAAATATTAATAGTAATTTAAACTTAATCTTCGTAGTAAAAAGTTCAGTTATCTTACACATGGGTTAACTAACTTTTTTATGTTAAATTTTATTTATAGGATGAATTTATACTAAAGAAATACAAAGCTCACATTGGATAAGCTGCTATTGAGAAAATAGTAATGTGGCCAACATGCATTTCTGAAAATAACGAAGCAGAGCTGATATTTCCTTATTTTAATTCAAATACCTAGGTTTAAATGCACTAAATAATTATGAGTTATTTACATTACTTTAACATTGAATGTCCTTGTCTTTATTTCATACAAAGGGAAAATATTGTTTCTATGTTAGATTGCCCCAAATGATTTATGTATATTTCTAATGATAACAGTAAAACTAGGAATACTCATAGGCATTGAATAGTGCGAACTGAGTATTTAGCAATGGGAGAGGGGGGGGGGGGGTTGGAATTAGAAAATTGCTTGTATATTTTAAGTTGGACCATGAATAAACATCGTACCCAAACTTACAAATAAAAGCTTTAGTTTAGCGTTTAATGGACAGAGAAGAAAAATGTTCTAGTAGAATACAAACAAGAAGACCGTACTTTATCAATATATCAATGCTCTTTTGTGAGATGATCTATATATGGTTTGGGTGCCAACACTCAACCGATTCGAGAGATTTTACACCAGCACTTCCTTTGGAATTAAACAGCAGGATATTAGTAAACTAATACTCGAAAACCGATGAAAACAATGTCAAACATCTCGAAATCGGTTAAGTATTAGAACCCATACATATTTTCTGAAGTACTCCATGTTTACTTTCACAAAAGGGCATTGATTTTTGCAATATACAGAATCTGCCGTCTCCTTATAAGTCAAATACTTTAATATTGAAATCTCAAATACATATTAACCATATTTTTAATTATTATTCTTAAGTTCAGCAGTAGCGAAATGAATTCTATACTTCTGACACAAAATATTTCCAACTTTTACTAGATATCATATTTTACTATATCATGATGACTATTGGTAATTTTACAACAACTTAAGAAGAGAGATATATTAGCATTTTAGAGATAAGCTCGAATGCTAATTTTTAAATCGGTGAATTAAAATTTAATTTTTTTAAAATTTATTTTAAAATTATTAAACTCGGAAATTATTATTCATAAATACCGCTAAGTTATTATTCTTTCTTTTAAAGATGAATGTAAGCCATCGCCACCTTTAATCTATTAAAGATTGTCTAAGAATATTTCGCTTGGGCATATGAATTAATTTTGTAATATATATTGTATGATTTTTCTTGCTAAATTTTTAAGAAGTTTAATTTTAATGAAATTTAAAATTTCTTTAAAATTTTTTTATTATAATTCTAAACTTTGTAATTTTATTTTTTATTTCTTTTAACTCGATTTATACTGAAAACGTGTGTGTGTGTGTGTGTGGTCGGTTCGCACCGAAGTGCGAGCTTCGTTGCCGAAGCATCCGTGCTCCAGGGAGCGCTAGTGTTCCCAAGAACTGAAAACGTGTAATTATTTATAATTATATAAGTTATAAGATTCTTAGTTTATTATAACTTCTTTATAAATTTTAAATTAAAGAAAAAGTACTATTTATATATATCTATATATATAAACGTTGTGACTTTTATGTGACTTAACATTTAAAATGAAATGTTACGCTACTTCCACAAATGTCGCGTAAAAAATTATAATAGTAATAAAACAATTTACTGACTTTATGAGACGTTGATAATAACAGCAATCTTATGTTATATTTTACGTCCAAGGGAGAAAGAATTGCGCCACTTCTGTTAAAGAAAAAAACGTTAGGTAGGCAAGTGCTGTAGGCATTTTGCCAGACTCTAAGAAGAAGAACAGCAGGAGCTGTGTCGATAAATCCTCAGTTTTCCCACGGAGGTTTATTTGCTGGAATAAGCAAAAAAAAATCCCCCTGCCATTCAAATTGATATTCGCACCCTAATTGAAGTAAATATTAAAGCCTGTGACTGTGAAAAATCTTTTGAGTAAGAAGAACAGGAATTTCCTAAAAGAACTTAAATTTTCGTGTTTTCCATTTTTCTTCGCTTCATTTAAATCGTGGAAATAATAAAAAGGAAAGAGAGTCTTCGAGTTTATATATTCGTATCAGTCGAATACAGCAACCTATATTGAAACTGTAAATTTCTAACTAGTAGTCTATTATTAACTCCATAATACTTTAAAATATTTAACGTTTTCTAAAACCTACAAATTTAACTAAAGGATCTCTAATAAGTCAGAGCCAAATATTTCGATTCACTCGTTTCAGTGAGAATTTTTTCTACTTAAAATCTTTAAAGAGAAATTTTTGAATACAAATATTTTCTTTTAGATTACTTGCTTCTTGTAGCAATATTTCATGAAGACAATTCACAGGTTTAGTTAGTATTAGGTCACAAAGACAGAGGCAAACAGACAAAAATCCTCATGCAAATGGATACACACATAAAAATAATTAGAATATATCTTTAAATATAAATGCTTAGGAGATTAATTCGTAAATCTATCTAATAAAAATATATCTTAACTAATATTATCATTATGATATATATATATATGTCATCAGAATAAAGCATAAATATATAATAACACATTGACTATTTTCTCAATTTCCTTCTTTTTATCATTCAGCCAGGTATTTTTTTATCTTTAGAAGTCTAGGCTGATATTAAAAAGGTGGCAACCAAATATATTTTCTTTTCATTCCATTTTCGTGTAGCATTTCATTACCATTTGTGTATTTGTGCACTTCAATAACACAATTCAGTTCACTTTTATAAACATTTTCAAAACTCAATATCCTATTTCAGTTTTCCCCTAAAGCATTTCAAAGAATACTGTAAATACAAAAATTCGGAAAGTAAATTTCATTTGCCCTCGGATTTGAGACATTATAACAAAAAAGGTTATATGAGTACGAGATTAAAAGCTTCCTAAATTGGATATTAGCCATTTTTCTTAACCTTTTGCTAAAAGTTCAGTAATTAAAAAAAAAAAATTAGAGTTAATAAAAGCATTAGTTCAAATTAGATTTGAAAAGATTAGAAGAAGCCTTCAGCGACTTCTTCGTAATTAAGATTAGACAATATTAAGGTAATTAGATTAGATTCTCCAGTCCTTGAGTTTCAGACCTAGTCAGAAAAATGATGTTTCGCCAACAGTTTAATGTCTCCAGAGATATTTATAAAACCGTGGGTCAAAATGTGAATTAAACAACTTTCCCATTACTTAAGCCGAATAGTGAAACCTGCTTCTCAATTTAACGATTTTTAAATAGTAAAAAAAAAAAAAAGAGTTGACATGCCAACTTTAATTATTTTACATGAAAAATTTAAGCTCCTTATTTAATATAAAATAAATAAATGAGAAAAATCTTATTTTACTTTTGATTCTTTAGTAGGTAATTTTCGGCATTCAGAAAATTAAAATATCAAATTATATCATATTATTTACATTCGGCTCTCGACCCGCTCTTCAACGTATAAAATATGTCACAGTGGAGTGCACATCTTTTTCTTACAATGTTTCTTACACTTAACTATAAACTAATAAAGAAAAATATTTTAAGATAAACAATGTGTATAGTTATATTTCTGTCTAATTTTTAGACCTAACACTATTAGGCACTTTATATGATGGTACAAACTGTATATTCATTGTACTTTCGAATTGCTCTACTTCATATGTGATAGTGTAAATGTGATTTCTAGCTGTGACGGAAGTGAAATAAAATTTAAAAAGATATGCTCATATTTTTCTGCAGGGGTTTCAACTCTTCCCAGAACTGTTGTTTTAGAAATCATTTTTTTTTTTTCATTTCTTCTTTTTTTTGTAGGCTATCGAATGGAGCAATTCTGTATCAAATTACTGAGAAGATCGTATTCAATAGCGCAACGTCACCATTAAAATTTCAACCCACTAGGATAAATATTGCGCTATTTTGATCTAGATAGTCAGATAGGTAGACGTATAAACAGACAATCTTGAAGAGTTTGTTACCGATATAGGTAAAATACAAAATGACGGTTGACCATAATTACAAAGATCAATATCGATTCTAGGAAAGGGATCTGGAATTTCTAAAATTAATTGATAATAGTTGAAATAATATTGGAACCTGGGCTTTAGCTGCCATTACCGCTAATTAACTAACTAGATCTATTAAAATGATAGGAGTAAGAAAAGTTAACAGGATCATTTGCACATCAGTAAACTGGTTATGGCGACTCTACACAAGGGTTTAATTCAATTTATTCAATTCAATGCGTTTTTCACCTCAGACTTCTTAGAGGCTTTGATCAAATTAATGGTATTAATTAATCCTTCAGAAAGAATAGAAATAACAGCTTTGATATTTATGCATGAAATGTTCTAAATTTCTGTTTAAATTTTTATAATTTCCTACATATGGAAAACTTTCAACGCTAGAAAACCAAATATACAACAATGGTAACTTTTTAATGTTTCCTGTAAAAAAAACAGCTATAAAGTCATTTTCTATTTAAATCACCTATTTATTGCAGATAATGAACTTATTAAACTCGGGTTGCTTTGGAACCTTCTAAATTACGTAATACAATGAAATTTTATTAAAAAGCTCAATGTAAAAATACATTTTAAGAAACAAAACTCAAATTTATTGTCACTAAGATTTTTATTACGTAATTGAAATTTAGTTTGAAAAAATTGTTCACCGAATTTTGATAGATTTGATAATAAAATCAAAATACACAATCAAAAAACTAACTTCAATCAAAGTAACTACTACAAATAAATATTCGGTTAACAAACAAAGCCTTTTCTCATTTAATTCTTAAAGCTAAACAATTACAGTTGTAGATTAAAAAAACCCACTTCATTCTCTATATGATATTTAATATTTCGAACTGCTTTATCGGTAGTTCTTTATCAAAAATAATAAACTTGAAAACAATTATATTAGCTTACCGTTTTCAATATACCGTCATTCTATTGTTAATGATTTAATATTTAATGTAGATCAAATAGTAGAAATTGAAAATGGCACAAAGAAAAGAAAAATAGAAGCTATGTACATCCAAAATCCAACTAATATTTATAAAAATAATGAACGAATATTTCAATTACAACTTTATGAAAAACAAAAACAAATTTTACGACAGCTTTAATCTTCTTCTCATTGCATCTATCCTGTGCATCGGTCGATCAGAAAAAAAAAATTACAAATCTTGTTCGGTACAATTTGTGGTGGGGCATTGTCATGAAGGAGGATCACTACGTCGTTCAGAAGACCATGACGTTTCTTCCTGATGTTGCTGAGCAATTTATTAAAGGTTTTCTTAGAAGACCAATTATCCATGCTGATCGCCATTTTGAAATGACAGAGCGCACCTCCAATGTCACATACGAGAAAGAAAATGTGGGACTGAGCAGTACAGTCCTCTATCGAATATTTCAGCAATCGCCGGTATTATGAATAAACCATAAATTTTAAGGAATGTAATTTTTTTTCTGACCCATCCTCGTATTAGACCTTGTGGGCTGTTAAGATTTCACTCCATTTCTTAAACTGTCTTCCAACTGATCTTTTCCTTTTAGGTTTATAATTTGTTACTTATTTAGTATGTGTATTGTTTCATTCTTTCAATATGTTGTCTTCACTTTATACTATATTTTTGTATGTATTGTAGAAAACTATAATCATGACAATAAAGCAATCAGAAGATAAGATATATTAGTAAGTCTAAAATTAAGCAATATCATATATAATAACAATATTTGAAAACAATACATGACGTAACATTTGCATAACAATAGAGTAATGATGTATTGAAAGATACAAGTTAATGTAATTGTTATCCACTATACCACATTTATTTTTGATAAAGAACTGCCATTAAAGCAGTTCGAAATATTAAGTATTATAAATGGAATGAAATTTTGATTTATTTTAATTTTTTTTTAATATATAAAAATAAACACACTTTCACTTTCGTAAATTGCTACAACAGAAGAAAATTCTAACTTGTGGTTCATGCGTCTGCATTTCTTGTTTACTTCATGTTTTTATAAAAAAAGGAAAAGTTGAGTGTTTTCTTATTTTTCGCTTTGTGTACCATTTATTTTCTACCTTTCTATGATCGATGCAGGGAAATCAAATGAACTTTTTTTATTTCCCCTTTTTTTCGCCAATCGTGGATGAATGTTATTGATCTTCCCACACAAAGGGGGATTTCCAAGGAGATAAAAGCGACAGCTTTGTAAATTATTGATGAACTTCTCCATATTCAAGGAAGGAAGAAAAAGGCGGAAAAGTAGTAAAGGTGGAAGGTCACTGTAAAATATCATCTTTCCCATTTCTGACTTTGCGTTGTCTTGATAAATGTAGATGTTGAAGTCGGACTGAATGTTAAAGTAACATCTATTAAATACAATGTACGAAGTTGTCTTTTTAATAACTTGATTTTGTTCTTTTTAATTTTCAAGTCTTGTACTTCTTGAAATAGTTTATTTGCGAAATACATCAGTCGAACACAAAGCAAATTTCTTTTTCAACAGTAAATTATTAAAAAAAAATTCACACAAAATCATAGAAGCAATAAACCAGAGGTGATTCATCATTTTAAATAGAAAATAGATTAAAGAAAATATTCATAATAATTGAAATCTGCTAATTGAAGGAAAAATATTTCTTTTTTATTTTGGAAACCACCTTATAATATCAATATTATATTAAACTACGTAAATATGTAATGCAGTCATCAACAACATAAAATATAATAAGGAATCAGGAACTTAAATATTATAAATTTTGGAAAGTAAAGTTGAATAGTTAAATATTTCTTGTACAGTGTTGCCTTTACAGAAATTAAAGCTTTTTTGTTAATTAAAAAGATGCTAGCTTTAGTTTATTCGCACAGCTTATTATAACCCGATTGCAAATACATTTACAGATGTATGCTAAGTACATGGTAGGGAAAAATGTTAGAAAATAAAGTTACAAACCTTTATTAATATCAAGAAGATTTCCTTTATTACGAATAACAGCCTGTATTCAACACGACATTGATTCTAAGAGATTCTCGAGTTAGTTTAGATTCACAAAAAACAGCCATTCTTATAGCAAGTTAGAGCTTAACTCTCTGATCGTTGATGGAAGAAAACCTCGATGACTCACATTGAACTGCTTTTGTGCTTTTGAGCCAGTCCAACGCAATTTCGATAGGATTGGGACCTGGAGGCTATGGAGGCCAGGGAAGACGACAAAATGTCTGCCTCGTGCTCAGGAAATGTCGTTCACAACTGTGACACGATGAAAAGTTGCATTGTTGTCCCTAAAAAATGCAGTGTTACAGCTGTACTTGGTCGCTTATAATGTTGAAAAATTCCTAGAATGAAATCCTGCCCTCTACTGGTATTATTGAAACCAGTTCTTACCAATGCAGCATCCTCATATCACAACAGCACCGCCAGATCCTTGGCTAGTATTCACAATGTAGCTAATCGATTTTTTAACAGTTCTGTCCACGCTTTCCGACTTCCATTGGTAGAAAACAATGATTAGCAAGACTAATCGAGCATATTCGTTCAATCATGGCTTTTTTGGCACCATTGCTCGAGTACTATTCTTTTCATTGCGAAATTCACCTTGTTTCCAAAGCGGCAAACGACGTGCAAGACCAAATTTCTTAAATTCTGCTCATGGTCTGGGTCGGAATGGATGAACGCTGACCTTCTTTAAAATCAGATGTCAGCTGTGGCAAACTGACAAGCCTATTCCTCCGTACAGTCCATCTCAGGATATACGATCACGCTCTGGTATGGTGAAAGCCCGGCCGAATTTCTTGCTAGTGGATATGAAGATCAACCTGTCTTGGAATCTCTAAAAAAAAACTTCGAGACGATTGCTTTTGAGAAACCAGTTATTTGTTTTGTTTCTTAACTGTGGCCTGCTAGACAAGCACCCTTTCGAATTCTGACATATCTTCAGTCTTTTACTTTATGACATGAATAACTGCAACCGATTGAGTGAATCGTTAAGTTTAAAACTTCTGATATCATTACAATCATTTATTCTCGTTTCTAGCCTGTAGACAGTTTTATCTTAAAGATAGTAATTTTGTAGCCAATGTCCTATTCGTATAAAATTCAGAAAGATACCGTTATTTCTGAAAGAACTTGTTTTCAAAAAATTGGCTTAGTTGCAATTATTTTTATTTTTTTACCTTAAAATTGTTTGTTTAGAAGAATTTTGGTTAATCTGCAACGCTTAATCCGTCACGATAATCGCAAATCAACATGAACTTAGTGATTGCCGAAAAAGGCTTAACTCTAGATTTTAAGCTTTCATCTAAGAGAAGATTAAAGAAGCATTTTATTTTCAAGGCTTTAGCCATTTGAGCTGCAGATCAAATAACAGTTCAGTAATGATCACTGCAGGGATGTAGTGAAAGGGTTAGAAATACTTAACACGTGGTAATGTAGGTTTTACACAATTTGATATGTACCGCATTATTTTGAAAAAAATAAGTGGTCTACTTCGACTATTTTTTTTCCCAAACTTCAAAACCTGATTAAAGGGATAGTAATTATCGTAGGTTATCTAGTTTAAATCTCGTTAACTGAAATAAAAATTTAGTTTGAACAGGAAAAGTGAAAAATTATTTCCAGAACAGTTTTCTTTTGTCTTTTGAATTAGATTACTTGGTTTATTGCATCTAGTAATTTGTTAATGTGAAATTTGTTTTTAGAAAACCGTGGTTTATTAATAGCTTGTTATAATTTAAATAATTCTGACATTTATAATATAGTTCTAATTCATTTATTCCCTTGTTTTACAGCATAAACAAACTAAAATATGAATGTGCTAAATGAGATGATTTCCATACTGCTGTTATGACAGTTAGTAAATGGAAAACGCGACATTTGCAAACAGCAATAAATTTAGCAATTTTTATTATTAGAACAGTCAGATAACGCATGTGGCATCATCAGTCATTTCTGTTATTAAAAGCGTTCTCTCACCTTTTTTTTTTAGCAGTTAATTATTTGAAGAAAATTATAGCAAGCATATTATTGGTAAGTAAAATTATTATCACTAGAATCAAATATAAATCAAAAGTTGAATGATGAACAATCACTGATGGACTGCAGATAAAGTCGGTGTTATGGGCTGTCGTTCACATTCAATCATGTCAAACCAAGCAGTATCGTCTGTTTTCGTTTTTTTTATCTCATTAATGCAGTTGAATTGACCTGACTTTCGCTGTGAAGTGAAATTGCTCGTAACTTTAATACCTGTCATTCTGAAGAGATAAGTCAATCATATTTGGTACAGTAGGCTTAATTTGGCGGCAATAATAGTGGATGTACTTATAGCTCCTCAGATAAATTATAGTTTTGAAATTCATAATTTTTTTCTGAACTATTTCAAACATCGAAACCTCTTATTTGATCGGAAGAAAGTGGTGTGTATTTGGCTTTATTTATGTATTCGTTTAAATCTTTTTTCATTTTAGTTATTTTAATTTTAGAAAGCTTATTGACTGCTTCGCAATCACAGTTTTCGAATCCTTGTGGATTTTAATTTCAAGTAGCATAAAGCAGTTGTCACTAAGTCAAGTGTCTTCCTTCAGGATAATATTTAATCTTCGAAAAATTTTAATGGTATTTGTTTATTGGACTGAATAAAAAAAGCAGTCAAAGACACTATTAATTACAGTACAATATAATATTTTTTTGAAGTATTTCATTTGAATTCTTGTAACAAGTAAAGCTCCTTTAACAAATACTTAAGCAACTAACAATTCTGCTAAAGGCTTGGTAAATCCCTTAGATTCAGAGTCTTAAGCGATAACCACTTTTGCACATGACTTACCAAAACACTCGTTGCGTTCCGGCAGTTTTGATGGGGATAATGGCATCCCACCTGTCCTGAATCAGATCAAAGACGGCGATTCAAGACAGAGTAATCTTGTTCGGATTCCAATCTCTTCCAGAAATTGCTTTAGGAGTGGATGCTCCAGGTCACCAGCATAAATGACAAAACGGTCGAAGCTCACCTGACCATCTACAAATTGTACAATTCTCCCAAGTTAACACTTAAAGATGAGAAATTGGACAGATTCTGTGAAATTAAAACCCCTTCAACAATTGAATTGCGATAGGCTTTGATTTAATTTTCTTGCAATGTTTTCTAAACTGGAAAATTTCATGCGTAAACAGCAGATTTATTGCAATGCTGTCAGGCGTAGAATAATAACCGGGGGCCACTGCGAACTCACACTTACAATATCCTAATCTTCATGAATATTCTTCCTAATGTAGTCCAGTAAATATGTTACCCTGCTTAAGTCTCTGTTGTTTCCTGGAACAACGAATGGACAGACTTTAAACTTAAATAGGAATTGGATTAGGAAGATTCTATTGGCCGTCAGAAATCATTAAAACACTAAACCCAGTCTCTTTTAACAGAGGACTGTGCGAAAGTCTAGGAGAAGTAACCCGGAAAAAATCCCCAACCAATTTTCATCAAATTTCTAAACCGATGCCCCTAAAGATACACAAATAAAAGATTACAAATGCTGATGCCATATTTCAGATATTATTTGAAATTGTTTTAGTTTTTTTTTAAATAAACAATTAGACCCTCGAGGAGGACTTCTCTGCATTATACTGATGTTTAGCAGTGTAGCAGATGTATGGTTGGTTGGTTGCTCTTGATACAATTTATTATTAATCATGAAGTATTATTATTGTGTTAATTCCTAGCACCTGTTGGTGGAATTTATTTTGTAATCCTAACAGGACTTTGTTTTATAATGATATATTAAAATAATAAAAACTATTAGTAGTATTTGTTTCTAGATAATTCTTCTTCTGTTACCGCTTAGTAATTACTTTCTGGTTTAGTTGCAATAAGATTTAGAATTTATTAATCTCTTTAGTTTATTTTCAGTAATGGAATTTAAAAATTCCCATCCCATTTATTATAAGAGGACAAATTTTATAGTTTATTTAATTTTTATTGACTATGAAAACTAGATTGTTAAGTGATAAAATCAAATTTAATTTAATTTACAGTTCATTCTAACAGTATTGGAGATGTAACTCAATTGTGAATATTTACATTTTCTTAAATATGTTAATGTTGAATTATATAATCTTAAAATCTATATGATGAAATTATTGTACTTGATTCAAGGTAAAGTTGTTTTCTTTAAAAACATTAAGGAATCCTGAGGATAAATAAGGAAGTGTTATTTAGCTTATTTTATATGTCCGAATTAATATTTCAATGTGCAAAGAGGAAATTCAAAATAAAATATGAATTGAAAAGCAGTTTAAGTATGTTTATGTGAAAAACGTGCCTTGTATTGTTGTGCAATGCAGACGCATGCTACAACAATGACAATGAAATAGCTGAAATAGTTTACAGTGAAGATGTAAACATATGATTTTGGTAACCAAGAGGCTTGGAGACGAAGCAAAAAGGGTGTTATCCACCATGTCCGAAGTTAAAAGTAAAGTTACCATGTGCTACATGATATATAAAGTCAACTAAGTGTATCCATGGGGAATTCATAAGGGAGGTAAATAAACTATGTGAAGTCCATGTATTAAGTTCGGAAAGTAGGCGAAAAACCAGAATAGATCACAAAAATCACAATATGTTCCTTAAAGTTTGGAACAGACGTGTCCCATCATAAGTTTCTTTATTTCCTTTCTGGGAAAATTTAAGCTCTAAATATAAAGTTCAAAGGTTATGGGAATCAGTTAAGTTAAATAAACATTAAGTTTATTATCGTCCTTCAAATCCCATTAGAAAGTAATGTTGACTAGCGGGCTAATCCCTTTGGGTGGATGTTGGAAGTATAAGCCTCAACAACTAGGGCCTCAACATAGAGATGGTCCTTGATCTCATGTGGAAATTGAAATCGGCTCCTAAAGCTCTCAGGCGAGTGCCTATATCATTGGATCCCAGTTTTATTGTCAATAGAGAAATAGAAATTGTTAATTGAACTATTCCACAGAGATTACTGATTCCAGAAGTATTTTTTTCTCTTTCATCTACATATGGCCGGGAAGTTCCCGAATCTCCTGTTATATAGTAATAAATGTAAATAAATGAATTTCAATTGCTGAATGTAGATGGCACTAGAATGCAGGTGTTCGTGTTGGAAATGTCTTTTGGGTGAAAAGACATTTCCAACAACCTCAGTACATACTGGAAACCTCATTACACACTGGAGTTGGAGAGGAATCCACCTCAAGTAATAAGGGCTGCGATGACATCCCGTCATTTGTTTGAACCATATTTTTTTGATGGTCATGTTAATGGCGAAACTTTACACATGCCACAAACATGGTTAATCCCACAGCTTGAAGACACGATTATAATCGAACGCGTATGGCTACAGCAGGACGAATCAGATGTTCACTTCGCTCTTACTGTGCGCGGGTTTCTTCATGAACATTTTCCAGGACGCTGGATTGGTCGCGATACTCCAGCATCGCCTGCTCCATTGAAATGGCCACCACGAAGTCCTGACCTCACGACGCCTGACAACTCATTGTGGGGAATCATCAAGGTCTACGTATCTGAAAGTCGTTATGCTACAAATGAAAAATTGCGCAACGCAGTTGAGGACGCATTTCGAACCAACACACCGAACATGCTCCAAAAAATGTCAAGTTGGATGTGGCGGCGTTTGAACTTGTGTGTATGATGAGGAACACACAGACGCATTGGACACTTAATATGTAAAATTTTATTAAAATATCACCAATAATGGGTACGGGAATTTCCCGGTCACACTGTATGATGAACAACTATGATACCTTTTAATTATAAAATTAGAATACTCTGCAAACACAGAATAATGCACATTTGATGCTTCCTTTAATCCAGTAAGGTAAACTTTTATTTTATGTATCTTGCCACTCGCTATTTTCATATTTACAGAAGAAATTTTAGAAACATCATTTTTCGATGTCATCCTCATACATAATTATCATTAGTGGTTTGTTATCAAATCTTATATATTATTATAAAAGTGTATTAAATATTTTCTATTCAGGTTTTTCAGTTATATACGAATTTAAAGGTATTTACATTTTTAAAATTTTAAGTCCTTCTCATAAACCTTCATCTTGTTTAAAAATAGCTTTATTAAAAAATCAGATACTAATATTTATTTGAATATTTATATTAGAAATTTTAATGTAATTAAAACCAGATTTATATCATATTGATACATTTATTTTTTTGTTTCATAAAAATTAATATTTTGTAAATTATGTTCCTATAAGAATTGAGAGTTCTTATGTAGATATTTTTAAAGAAATTGACACATTAATATTAAGTGGATTTTAATGAATATTAACATTTTATTATGAAGTTAATTTGTATTAATTGCCCAAAAGATTTTTAGAATAAAAAATATTATACTGCAGGAGAATTCTTAGAAATCCTAAGATCTTGGTAAGAAAGCAGATTGATTTCCTTCAGAGAACATTTTTTACATCTTGGATTTAAACATTTCTTTTCTGGTCGCATAAAAATATCAAGTTTTTTTTTTTTATATAAAACTATAATTTCTCATAAAAAAAAGCATACATGGAAAAAAATAATCGCTAGGAAAATATCGTTGACAAAAAAATGTCCCAATTTCCCATGAATTTAATAGGTTTTTTTTTCAGAATAGATATTTTTTTAATAGATGTTTTTGTACGAATTGACCGTTCTTCAAGTTTTTTCATAAGATCTGATATTTTAACATGTTATTTTATTTTATTTTTTACCTTGATCTATCCTAAGAATTTTTTGGGAATTAATATTTTCTTTCATGATTAACTTTATAGAAATTTTTTTTTAAATAAGTTTTACTTTACAAAATAACATAATATTACAAAAGCAAATTTTCGAAATCTTTATGGATAGTTCTTTATCAATCAAAAATTCAAAATAAAAATATCAAAACCAGAAAAGAAATCATAATAATATATAACAACAGGACATCCAGTAACGAGAAATACAATCACAACAATCGAAATTTGCATTTTGTAATATTATTTATTTTATATTTATTTATTTTATTTATTATATTTATTTATTTGGTGAAATAAAATTATTTAATTAATGTGAATGTGACAAAGTCTTTAATTAAATATTTTGTCAACGATATTTTTCTAGGAATTAATTTTTTCTATGAATACTTTATTTTATATGGGGAATGATATTTTTTTTAAATAAAAAAAAATGGTGTTTTTATGCCACTAAAAATTATTGTTCTGGAAGATGCTCATAGGAAATAAATTTTTAAATCAAATTTACCAATATGTACAAAAAAAGTATCTCTGAAGCAAAAATTCCTTCTCTACCTGCATTTTAATCAAGGGCTTAGGATTTCTACAAATGCTAATGCCATGCAGCTACCAAGAAAACCCCAAAAAAACATGCATTTGACGCTTCATATTGAGGGGTATTAAAACTGTTAATTGAATGACACGAATTATTGGATTGATTATCAACGTTCTGGAAGATTAGCTCCGTTGGCGGCGCCATGGGTCAAGAGAAGGGAGACTGTTTCTGTAACTTGATTACCAGGGCTATTCTATCGCCAACTTTCTCCTCATTAAAATCGATTTCGGATGAAGGCAGTAGTAAAGAGCGGAAGCGATTTACGGATCAGCCAAGTAAATGTACATTTGCCACTGCTAGCAATCGAAGCTGCTCTTAAAAGTTTAGCAAGGAATGATACCTTGGAGTAAATAGAATGGTAGAAAAGTCTTGCAGTAGAATGGAATTTTTCGTAACTAGATAAACTAAACTTATCGTTATTTTGCTAATCAAGTTAATTTTCTAATTACATTTAGAGAATAATTAGCAACGAAGCTTAAAAGGTTGTTAATTTGAAGCTTTTGTTTATTTAATTACAAAGTAGTTAGCATTTAGGAAAGTTGTGAATTAATTTAACTCAACTATGTTCAAAAGGAAAGTGAGGAACGGAATTTTTTGAAATTCGCTCAGTGTATCTTTAAATTGTTGTGCATTTTTATCCTTAATTTTTTTCCTCACGTTAAATTTACAATTTACAAATCATTTTTATTCACGTTAAATTTACAATTCAGAAGGAAACTTAACAAAAATAATCACACATAAATAAGGTGAAGTGAGAATTTAATGTAGGAGTAGCTCTTTCATCCAACAGTTTCAAAACTATTTTATTGTATACAAGAGACATTTTTTTTAAATTTGATAAATTTATTGCATATTACTTGATGACTTGTTTTTATTATCATAGCAGCTCATTTTATGATAATACTAGCCTAAAGTACCCGGCGTTGCCCGGGAAGGGAGTGGGAAGTCCTGGAAGTCCCTTCTCCACAATGTTATCATATCAATCCTTCCCATTTGTTCCAGAACAATATTTGTGTAGTTCCCAATGTCGCCATCAGGTCCATAAGTGGCGCTATTTCAGAGATTTCATCCCTTGTTAACCCCCTTGGGGATGGCTAACCGGGTTCCAAAGTAGCCTATATTTTCCGCAGGTTAGTAGAGAGTATCTGTGCAAAATTTGGTTCTGATCAGTTAAACGGTGTAAAATTGTTTACACCGAAAGTTTTATATACGTCTGTTTCATGTATCTTGTATAGAAAATTTTTTCATTCAATGCAGAAACAATAGTAACATGATTAGACTGTACTAAAACAGACTGTACTAAAAATTAAGATCATGCATTTTTTTCCGCATTTTGTCTGTAACCGTGTTAGAAATTTTGTTGTAACGAACTGTATATATAAGTTAATGTCCTAGTTTGTTTGAAAATTATGAAACATTTACATTGTAATTTTCTTATAACAGCTCATTAAAAACTAATTTAAGTAAAATACAATAATTCGGAGAGAACAAAATGAGCTCGCATATTAATTTATTAATAAATAGGTAAATATTACTAAATGTTTTCACTTTAATAGAAAATAAATACGTGGGTACTTACAAATAATCTGATGCAAGTAAATATCATTTTTTAATATTAAAATTACAGTATTTAATTCACTTTATTTTGATTTTTGACTTGTCTCCCATCCCCTCCCGAAAGAAAGTTGAGTTTCTGAGTCAATAGTTTTTAACGGTCAATTAATGCTTTATTTCTTTACAATTCCTGGAACGCCCGCTTTGCTGTTTCTGTGCTGGTTTACTTACTGATGCCCAGTGGACGCCATTGGTGGATGCGGGTCTTGATGCTGACGCAGCAGACAACTTCCATTTCTTTGGGTACACTTGAGGATGACGAATGGGCTGTCAACATTACACATCGTGGTGAGATTTGCCACAGGTGTGTACATCCAAAGAAAAGGCACAGACATGAGAATATCCCATTCATCTTTCTACGTAACGAAGAGGATCAGAACAATAATACATGATACTTAGAAAATTGCTCTGTACCTAAATTGCAGGAAAAAAAATCGTTCTGTCAGAAAATGTCTCAACAGAATTTCAAAACAACAGTGATTTTAAAGTACAATTGATTTTGTTTTTTGATGTTTCATAGTGAAACGATTTTGAGGATAAGAAATTAAATGGAGTAGTAGGAGTAACCAAAATAAACTTAAAATGAAAAGTAAATAAACTAAAAAACTGTTCTTACTCTTTTCGAAACATGAGCAAGAATACTTTATTTGATATTCTAGTTAATTCACTTTTCATTTAAGCAGATATTTTCGAGTTGTTCTTCCTTCTGTTTGCCTTAGTTGACTATAAAAACCACGTACTACTTATATCGTTTAAGTATATGTGGTTTAAGTTTCTGTTTGGTCGTGAAGGGGATCTAGAAAAGTCCATTTAGTTACTTAAAGATAAATGTTTAATGAATTAACTACAACAGACGTTCCTAAAGATTGAAGTTCGGTAAATCTTTGAACTTCAGGTGATTCGGCATTGTTTCTGCTTTTGCAGAAATACGTTTCACCAATACTGTGCCTCCGAGACTCCTACTTTGGTACCTAGAACTTTTCTGTATACTTCATTTCCAAATCTTTTCAGCAAGTTAGTATTGCATTGCTTCGAAGTTTTATCTGTTTTTAAGAAGGAACAAACTCAAAAGATTTAAGTTTTTTTCCAAATTCAAAGTTAGTTTTAGTTAGCTCTTTGCTGAAGCGTTTTTGTGTCTTAAATAACTTAACAGCCTGTAAATAGTTTACTTTTAGATACTTTCACCGATGCAGTAACGGAAAAGGAAGGGACGTTTAACTTGTAAATAGGTTCCTACCATTTGAAGAGTTCTTGATTCGGCTTTTGTCATGACTTTCTTTATCCTGGATTCGCTGAAGAGAACCAAAGCCTTTGAAAACTTTAAATTTGATTTTTTTTAATGTAGTTAACTTTTATAATGTTCATAAATGAGTATTATACATACAGTAAAAACATGTACTGACGTGTACATTATTGAATAAAATAATGTATAATATATATATATATATATATACAGATCAACTTGGATAATTCGAAGCTGAAGGGACCACTACAAAACTTCGAATTATCCAAGTTTTCGAATTAAACAAATTACATCTTTCAACTTTAATTTCAAGTCCACTGAATGCTTGAAAAGATTATTCTGTCAATAAGTAAATATTTATTTAGAAAGATCATGGTATGAAAGACTTAAACACTATATGTATGTAAACAAAATAATATTTATATTATGTAAGCTAAAGTACATATTACATTCAATACAGAAAATTATAGTTTTTCAAAAAATTGTGCAATGTCTGATTGTTTGTGGAATTCAGTCGCTTAAGGTTAGCAAAATCATCAAGCATGTTTAGTGAATGGAAAACAGCTTCACTTACGTTGGTTTGTCCTTCAATGTACCGACGAAATTTGGCGATATCCCGTACTCGTTGGCGATTTGTCATTTCTTCTTCACATCCTTTTCCATCTCGTGAATGACGGCGACCTTTTCAGCGAACGTTAAATTCTTATACCCGCGTGGTTTACTGAAAGACATGGTGACACTGACAGCAGGAAGCTCGAATGGCGTCTGAAGCGTCACGTGTCGAATGGCGTCACGTGTCGAACGGTGGCGGGAAGGGGATTTCAGTTGTCACGTGTCGAATTTCTTAACGATGAAACGCCGAAAACTCGATATGGTTCGAAAATTTTTATAAAAAACTTCGAATTAAGGAAGTTGAACTTCGAATTATCCACGATTTTTTAACATTGATTTAATAAGAAATTCAAGGGACTAAGAGAAATCTTCGAATTAACCACGATTTCGAATTAAAGACGTTCGAATTATCCAAGTTGTACTGTATATATAAATGGAAAATGTAAGGAAATATAAAGAGTTCGGATCATGATAAAATAATGCAAACTGCTTTACAACGTTATTTTCTAAATCTTAGTCAGTCGAATTATTCAAATTACTCTCAAGAACATAATTTAGGTTTTTATTAATATAAAAGTAACATTTCTTGAATCAATTACGCAATGCAGTTAAATTCTAGCTATTTTCTGATAAAGAATCCAAACTAATTAGTATATTAATAGCTTAACTTTCAGAATAATTTTCGATGAAATCGCTTTGCCGTTCATTATCTTTCATAGTGAAACGTTGTAGCTCTGATTTGTTTTCCAGTGCATGTTTTCTTTCCTCTCACAGACCCTGCACATTCCCAGATAATACCAACTAAGCTGTCTCGTATTCTAGTCACGACCTTAATTGCGGTATTCATGTTATGCTTAAGTTTCCGATATCTGGTTCACTTTGGAAAGCACTTACAGAACAGAGTGAAAAGTTCTTATGGAAATCAGAGCGCTGCTGCAAGGCTTTTCGTGCGACTATCTTCCCAAACTTCGCATAATTAAAATCTGAATTATTGGAACTGAATAAAATCATATTTGACAAAAGTCCTTGAAACTATTTTCTCTAACTTTATTTTGCTGAACTTTCATTATTTCTAAGAATTAAACATTAAGGATGAAATGCTTGGTAAAAATTAACCAGTTTACATTATGGATAATAGTATGTTCTATCATCATTTGTATAATCATAATCAGTTCACATTTTTATTGCATAAGGATCACTCTAAAAGTAATGCACAATATTTTTTAATTTATTTTTTTTATTTATAGATTTGCTATTGCTACAGTGTGAAGATACATGCCTTTAGAACAAAATGTCATTTTGCTACATAATCGCCGTGGCATTCAATAGCCTTACGCCATCTTGGAACGAGTGACTGTATGTCTGCTCGGTAAAACTATGGGTCGGCGCTCCTGACTGTTTAATGGCCATCACAAGAGAGGTTCCGCGAAGGGAGTCCTTGAGTTTGCCAAAAAGATGTAATCCGATGGTGCCAGATCAGGGATGTACGATGGATGTGGCAACGTTGTCACCCAAGTTTTCTGATCGCTTGCACAGACCTTCTTCAACCCCCAACTTGCTTCCCCAATGCCCAGTTGGATTGACATTTCTTTTTACAGTTACGCGCCTGTCGGGAATAACCACGTTATTCACGCGCTCCACATTCTCAGCCGTTCGCACGGTGTGAGGTCTGCCGCGGCGTTGCAATTCCTGAATATTGGCATGACCATTCCCACCTAAGGACTTACGTGCTCGACGACTAAAGGTACAGCGAACGACAGCAGTAATCTTTATCAGTATCTCCATACACCTTTCGCAATCTCTTGTGCATGTTCCGACTGTTTCATTCTCAAAAATCAGGAATTCACTAACAGTATGTTGCTTCTGACTGACATCAAGAACAGCAGTCATCTTTCAGGATTGCTACAACCACGCCATATGTGGGAACAGGTTGCATTGCATTTGAATAGAGGCGGGAAGGATGTTCTGAGGACTATAAAAATAGCAAATCTGTAAATAAAAAATTAAATTAAAAAAAATGTTGTGCCTTACTTTTGGAGTGACCCTCGTATTTTTTTGAGTAAATTTAATTTTAGATAATGTTTTTATTTTATTGTCTGATATTCTTCACTGTGATACATTGACTGTTCAGTAATACTGAGTATATCCGTGAAAGATGAACTTAATAAGTAATTCTAACATGTTGAAATCTGCGCGTTCTCATGTCACATATTTTCTATTACTTCTTTTCCTCGAGCAGCCATTCTTTACTTGTGTTTGATAGTCAATGTTTTCTATAATTTTTTTGTCATTTGGATCCTTCCTTCTATTCTTATAAAATTCTTACTATTTTATATCTTGGGCTCATTTCATTTTCGTTTTAAAAATACTTAAAATATTGGTTGCCATTGCTTCTAATAATTCTAATAATCAATGCCAAAGCAGTTTACTGGTTAGCTAGTTTCAATTTCACTATTGCTGCATAAACGATGAGATTTCTTCTTAGTTTGTTTCGAAGTAATGTAACCCACTCTTATTATGAAAATATTAAAGTTTAATTGAAAAAATTTGATGAAGTCGTTTGAACTTTAAAAGCAACAATAAAAGTTCCCTTTACCTTTTGTATTAAAATTACGCTTCCTCATTTTGTGTCACAAATGTTAGAAAAGATACTTACTTAAGAATATTTGATCTTAACTGAAATCAGAAACTGGTTTTTATTAATTACCTAATCCTTTATTTCTTTATAGATATTTGCTCTTAAAAAGTAGGATTTTTTTTCTCGTTTCTCATCTGCATCTTTCTTTAGCTAGGATTGCTCAAAAAATGTGAATGCTAGTATGTGATTTGATATCTATGATGTGTTGTCTTTTCGAGATTGTGAGGATGTTGAAATCTCGCTTGAGTGTTTCGTTATTATCTTTTACCAATTAATTAGTTAATTTCAGGTGATTCCTTACAACAGATCTGTCTAGGATGCTTAACATATTTGAAATTTATGGATCTTAAGAAGCGCTAAGAAAATTTCTAAATTCCAAATAGCTACATCTGTAAAGTAATTAAAGTGAAGAAGTTACTGGTTCTTGGAACTGTAATTAACTAAGAACCAATGCTGGTAGAACAGTGAACCCATAATGGTTTTCTTTCCAACTACGCAAAACCTTCCAGAAGTATCTACAACAAACCACAAATGAAATAATTTGAAAACGTTTTTTTTTAATTGATAAAGAAAACCCAAATTTTAGCGTTAATAATATCAGAAATATCCACAACCATTACAAATTGTTGTAATCATTATTTTTTTTAAATATTTGGAAAGAAAGTTTAATCAGGGAATGGTTGAATCCAAACATTCCATTTATGATTCTAAAAGATGAATTTTGACTTCAATTTTTCAAATAAGATAATGATATTCAGTTTTAGTGGCTTCAAACACTGTGAAGAAGAATACATTAACTTAGTTGTAATCCTCTTTATGGAACTTCATCAAATCTTATAATTATTCTTCGGTTTGTAGAACATTCTTTGATCTTTTATTCTGTCTACTGCACTGAATGTAGGAACTTAATCTTTGACCGTTCAGTCCATTTACTTGACCTTTTAATTATTCCAGTAGTTTTTAATTTGCTCACTACAACTGAAAAGATTTTCGCTAATTTCTGTGACCCTTTCTTTTGTCCAATTATTCATTTCTGTTGCTTGCAATTTTTTTTTCGTCCTTCTAAGTACAAAATTTTTTAATTTAATTTGGTATCACAGAGATTTAAGGAGAATTTACCAGATCGTTGTTTTCCTCGAAAATCTTCTTTAATGAAAATTATTAAGCTAGCATTTCTTTTAGTGTAAGTGCTTGAATATATCCTGAAAACTAATTTTGCTGACAGTTCATATTACATTTTCAAAAACTCATTAAAGTTAAGCACAGTTCCATTAGTCTACCAGTTTTCTGTTTTGATTCGCATAACACATTTTACATCTTTTAACATTTGTCCCAACTTTGAAGTAGTACGAGCTATTTCACTTTGTCTCAAAAGCTTTATACATTTTTGTTACTTTGCTATCCTACAAATAATTCTAAGAATTTAAATTATTAATTAAGTCTTATTCTAACAGTTGCAATGTAATTAGACAAGAAACATTCGTCATAAAAAATAAACTGTGTTGCAGACCTGATATATTTTATTACATCTGTTTTCACTTGGTGAAAATTTCATAACACAACTTTGTGAAGGGGTCTTAGGACTTCAGTACTTCTGACAGTTGTAATTGACAGACGGGCTTGGAAATTAGTAAATTACTTGGAATTTAACAGGAATCCTCCTAACAGGAATTTATTACAATTTATTCGTGCAGGAGACTTCATATAAAAATTAATTGTACAGTTTCATTAAACTTCGTTTTTCACTTCGTCCCTAATGTATATTTATGAATGGAACGATACTAACAATATTAATAATCTAAGTAAACTAAATAACAATCTTGAGAATAAGCATTACTGCAAAATAAGTGTGGAACAAAAACTCAGATTGCAATTATAGTTTTTGCTTTAGAATTCTACTGAAGTTCTACTTACAAGTTTAAATTGAATGAAACTTTGTTAGAAATTAACTCAACAATCTAAGGAACTGGTGTAACACCATAACTAAAGCACCTTCTTGTGGGGTCCGGTAGCCGAGTGGGGTAAGGACGCATAGCTGCAAGGTTGAGGTGGTGGGGTCGATCCTCGACTCTGCGGAGGACGGGGATTTTTCCAAGCTCCATTCTCTGTACTGGGACACTAAGTTTTTTGTTTAAAACTCCTTCTTAATACAAATCATGTATAGTTATTGCATTTCAAAGAATTTAATAAGATCAATGTGCAATGTTTTTCTCGACTAACTTAGCTTCTTTTGTTTGTAGATAACCTTTTAGAAATGATCTGTTACTCACTAAGCTCCTACGTAATGTTGTGAAATGTGTTACGATAATACGAGTATAGATGAGTGATTAGGAATAAATTTATCAACAGGAATCTATTTAGAATCTACAACGAGTCTCACAATTTGCTTCTTACTGTAAATAAATTGATTGGTGATGTAATGTTTATAGATTTAGATTATTCAAAATAATCTTCTTCATGCTCTATCTGCGTCCTGGGCATGCCGCTGTGAAGAATATGAATGAGATTTAGCACTGTCGCTATGTCTGCCATGATAAGAAAACAAACTTCTTTGTTTTTCAGACTTCACAGAATTCTAACTTCCCACTTTAACTTTACACCTATTAAAAAACACCCATTTGTTGTAACTTAATTATAAAGCTTGTTGGTGTATGAAAAGTTTCATCCAAAAACTAGATTGTTTATCTAGATATTCTAGATTGTTTATCTTTGGAAATAGACTATACAGAAGATGAAAATACAAGTATAATGGATGTGTAATGGATGTGTGGATATCCAGGAATGAAAGGAACATATAAAAGTTATAATAACTAAGGAAAGTTGTTAGATTTACGTGGGAAATTGTCGTAATTATATTATTGAATCATTATATCAATGTTGACATTTCAGTAAGTGAACTGTTATGAACTTTATGAACTGTTATGAAAGCTGTTGTTTCAAAGAACGTTAAGATGAATTGTTTTACATAGTGATGGAAATATTTATAAACATTAGTATTTAATAATCATTTATCCTTGATATCATAAAAAATAAAGAACTAAATAATGTAACAAATGGATCAATTGCCTTTCTGACATTTTCAGATTCAAAAGTTATTATGAACTGTTAAGATATATCATTGTAGTTATACAAGTAGTTATGGAGTGTTTCACACAAATACATATTTTTTTAAAAAGTAAATACATATAATTTTAAGTTAAATTAACATTCCTAATAATTTGTAATGGGGATACAATCAATCAATTTAGCCTGCAATGTTGAAACTCAACTCGAAGTTGAAGTGATCTCGTTTGTTAGTTTGGTGCCAAAAAAAAGCCCCAAAAGAACCATTTTTTCCAATAGTACAGTCGAATTTTTTTAGACCATTTTTTTTTTTTCGTCATTCCGAAGTTGTAATATTCAGAAGTCGAAATCTACCAACACGTTCTTTCCATTTTTTCTTGTAAGAAAGAAAGGCTATTTTGATTAAAACGTCTACAAGAATTTGTCAAATAAGGAATTCGTGAGAATCAATCTTTGCTAAAGCATATAGACCAATATAAGAGCACCCGTTTTGCACCATGCTTTCTCTGCAGCTTCTAAATCAATCTTGAGGGGTTTTTTTTTCTTAGAGTAGTTGCAGAGTTCCTTGAGTATTGAAGTTTGGAAGCGGTCTTCCTACCCTGCGTCACAACTCCCTGACTTTGCCGAGGTTAGACCTATCATGTGCTTAATGGAGCGAACCACTGAAAATAATGTTTGTCCTAGCGTAATATCTGGTGCTGTGCCTCAATAATATCCAGGGATTTCTGTGTCCTTGTCCGTAGGGATTCGTCCTTCACCAGATTGTTTTGTTCAGTTGACCTCTCCAGTTAGAAAAAGTCCTTAATTCTTAAAAATATTATATTTTAAGAATAGCTTTGTATTATCTCTGTTAACAAAGGCAGCAGGTTCAGTTACGGAGTAATAGAATAAAATAAAAATAATTTGTTTAGTGATATGAACTACTTTTTTTATATCGACTTCCAAATGAATACTCTCTCCTTTAAAATTTAACGGTTTCGATCTTATATTTATAAAATTGCTTAAAATGCATCGTAGAACAGAAACTGACGCAAATAAACCTAATTGATATGGATTAAACGAAGACAGCAGAGTGTCTCATTATAGACCACTATTACTTCCACTACTGCAGTCTATTCGACTTTTTGCACGTAATAATAACTTATTAATATATGTTAGTGAGTGTGTATGTGTGTTTGTTTTAATTGATAACATTTAAAAATATTATTGTCTCTTTTATAAAATAAATGTTTCTTTTTTCAATAAAAAAAAAATCCTTTACCGATTTCAATGATTAGTTAACTGGAAAGTTATTTCCAGAATAAGAAATTGAAAAATGATACTCCCTCCGTCCGAAAATATGATATACATTTTAAAATTATTTATGTTTTAAAAAGTATACCATATTTTCGGATGGAGGGAGTAATTTACTTTAAGAACAATCACCGGAAATCCGAACTATGAGTGAAGATCGGTACTTCGCTTCAGTTTGCTAGCAATGCTTCAATTTTGGTTTTAATGCTTAATGTTAGTTTAATGTTAAAAATATTTCCAAAGTTTTTACAAATTAGATGCACAAATTAGGAATCTGGAAAAAAAATCACTATAGGTCACTAATACTCGGACATTAAATGGTACATCGATATAATTCTTCCTTTCCATTCCTTTAAATTTTACTTCTGTATGTAAGTCAGTTTTAATAAAATATTACGACTTTATTTGTTTAATGGCCAGTATATTCCGATGCTGCCACTCAGCTTGTTGGCCTTGAAGTTGCGAGGGCGTATTTGTATATAGTAATCAAAGAAACAATCAAATTTGCAACAATAACAAGAATGATTAAATAAATGAATAAGTCCTAAGATGATAAATAGTGTCTTTGGGCAAAGCAAACAATAATACACTGAAGTAAAAATTGTTTTTCATTTTCATTCTCTGACTAATGAATCAATTCAGTGGATTGATAGCTGTGTAGTTACTCAATTGAGTAGGTTTATAAAAATAAGTAAATAAATAAATAAATAAATAAATACTGTTCGTTTCGTATGCGAGAGTTACTACTGGTGGACGATTCGACTCCGCAGAGGGGTGATACGCTGAGATGGATACTTTCCTAAGAAATTCTTTTGGACATTTTCGGTTTTAAGAAAAAAATAACGGAGGAGCATTTTTGCAATAGTATTTATTCTTTCCATAATTCTTTTCCGAAAAGCGCAAATAGAACCCAGCTACTAGTAAACTAAGACTATAAAAAGTAAACATCCCATCTTTGTATCTCCTCGCCCCTATTTGGAACAAATCGAAGGAGACCTGACGCATGCGCAAAAGCGCTGAAGGCTCTCGTAAACAAAAACGAACAGTAAATAAATTCCTTTGTTTATAAAAATAAGTAAATAAATAGAAAATAAGTAGATTACTAAAAATAAAAAAGTTAAAGTGCAAATGAAATCGAAGATTCTTTGTTATTTGAAAAGAATAGTTTCCAATTCATCAAATCCTTTTCGAACCTTACTGACTTTGGTGACACCCTATAAAATTTACAAAAGTAAAATTTCTTTTCTTTCAATTTATTATTTACTTTCATTATTTGTATAATGATTTTTTTTCTTTATCTCGAATTGTTCAAACAGTGGGTTTTCTTTACTTACAGCTACCTTGTCTATAGTAATTCTTTTTAAATCTATGTTGTCATGACAAAATTACTTGAGTTACACAACAATCGATTTGTCGAAAGAAGGCGTATAATGACATTATGTGGACTCACCTTCACTGTTCCCCGTTTCTGAGTGACGTGGACCCTCCTCATCTCTTTTATAGCAGTAGAAAATGTCCTTGGATGTTGCTCCCTTCAGAAACAAAGTCGAAATGGAAAAACCCGAAAGTAAGATTGAAGTATTGTTAAATATGAAAAGAAAGCGAGCTGTTCACGCCTCTGGGAAATCGACTTAGCTTTTCAATATACAACAAAAAAAAAAGTTTGAGGTTTTGAATGAAATATCTGTAAATATCGTAAACAATAACCCATATACCTGGAAAAAAGCCTCAAAAGATTTTGAGCAATAATTTTTATAAGAACTTTATTGATTTGTGGTTTATCATAGGAAATGCAGTAACTTCATGAAAGAATTTAAAGTATATGTTTCATAAAATTTTTAAAGTTTTTTTTCTTTGATATTACGTGTTTAAAAAAACAACGAAACTCTTAATTGTAGTTGGAAATTGCGATATCTGCAGAAATAAACAAAATCTTAAGTTATAAGTTCCAAAAAAAAAATTATATAAAAAAAATAAAGCGCTCTAGACGGCAGTCTGCCGTGAGTGGTCAGTGTTCCAGCACCTGGGTTCGAATCCCGGTCGTGGCATGGCTGTTTCTTTCTTCTTCTGTGTTTCGTCCGTATATATATTTATTTGCGAATTTTCGGAAAGAGGTCTTCTTTCCTTTGTCAAGCTTCAAAATATCAACAGAAATGAAGGATTAGAAATAAATAATGAGTCTGTAGAAATGCCGAGAGATATGATATTATCATATACAAATAAGAAACACAAAATTGTAAAATTTGAAGAAATGTTTTTTTTAATGAATAAGATTGTTGAAATGATGATAATGGAAAGTTAAGGTCGTCCTCATATGAAAGAGATATTTGTTGTATGGACCTAAGTTAAAATCTTAATTTTTTTAATAATTAAATCAAGAAGCCGATTAATTTTATCACAACAAAAGCATTTGCAAGTTAATACAGGGATTACTAAAAAGATTAATAAGCGTTGCTGGACATCAATTGAAATGTAAATTTTAGTTCTGTCAAAAATGTCAGAAAAAATTCCCCCAAAGTAATTAAAATATCATTACTAATTAATGATTGTGCATTAATACAGCACTGTGACAATACTTAAGTGCATAGATACCATTGTTTTCTAAAAGTTTATTTAACTTCTGCCTCTGTAAAGTGCTCAAATACTGAAAATAAAGGAATTAAGAAATTAACTACAAATATTTATGCATCATTCTAGAGTAGCGTACATCGAATCACGTCAAATTAATGAATGATATTAAGGAAAAGTAACTAAAGAAATAGATAATTGTGAAAATAAAATCTTAAATTTACAATTTTAAAATTTAATTGGCAGATAGCAAGTCGTAGGTTCTAATCCTTCTAGAATTGCCTTTATTAATATTAATATAAAAAGTGAAATTTATAGATAAATATTCGTTATTATAGATGTTACAATCCATTTTACTTCATTTATCTAATTATCAACTTAACATGAATTTAAGAGAATATCAATATTATACAACATAAACATGGAAGTTTTGATAATATATTCTGTTTCTAATAACGGAAGTATATATTATCGATTTGTTATTGAGTTTATTTTATCGGAGAAAAAAGAAAATATGTAACTGATATTTGTATTCAAAAATCTTTTATCATGTGTGCAAATATTCATTCGAGATTTTTTTTTTTTTTTACAAAAACTGAAGTTCGAGAACTATCCTTAATAAGTTGATATTGTGGAAATGATTATTGATTAGTTTACTATTCCTTATTATTTTGATTACCGGTAGAGCAGCTACATTAACAATTCATTTATTCATTCTATTAATAACTAAATTAAATATCCGGCTTCTCCCGAAAAAAAATTTAATATCGTTTAAGGAGGGAAATACGCTTTCTATGCAATTTATTGCCCAATATTAAGTTCGATTAAATGAGTATAGGAATTAAATGACTCCGTATAGGAATTTCAACAATTAACTCCTTGATACCAGACATTCTAAGACATAAATGATAAAACAACTTCTATCATAAACTTGTGTAAATTTCTTATTTTTTTTTTTCGGAAATTACGTCTTATTGTTCTGAATTCTATCTCATCAACAGTGGTCAATTATTGCTAAATCTTTAGGTTCAGGTTAAACTAACAAGCCAGTAGGTTCCTTTGCAGGGGGCAGCTCATTAATAGATGTCGCTCGTCTTATCTTGAGAAGGTTATCTTTAATGGTTTACATTTAATTAGGAACCCTGTATATACTGAATCGAATTATGATAGTTTTTCTGAATCTCCTGAAACTAGGATATTCGCATGGGAAGGCCTTCTCTCGTCTTCCTTTGCAATCTAGCTTCTATGTTCCCTAAATCTTCTGGCTGCGTCCCTCTGAGTAAAGCGAAAGATTTACAGAATTTAGTAGCATTCTATCTTGGGAGAATAGATTCTTCTATCCCATTATCGATCAATATTACATCTCCAGACTGCTAAGACAACCCAAACCAATTCAATTTTGAAATCAGTCTTCTTGATTTCTCAAAAAAAGAAAGGATATATATATTACGATTACATATTTCATTTATTATTCAGTTCATTCAGATTTAAAGAAGCTATTTGTGTTCAAAATTCAAACTAATTTCCATCAAACAACAAATACTTCAATTTGAACAAAGACGCCAAAACATAACTTCAAACGAAGTTTGAAACGAAATATTGGTGAAGTTATGTTTTGGCGTCTTTGTTCCATTGAAGCTATTTGTATTTTTCTTTCGAAGATCGCGATATATTTAAAACTTAAATTCAAATCTGAGTAACTAGAAATCACATTCTAACCTGTAAAAGTTATATATTGAAAAGTTTGAAAACTTCCGGAAACTTGTTTCGATTAGCAGAGATTCATCTATTTAATCTATTAGGAAATCCTGATTTAGGAAATGAGTTCTTACGATGACATATACGTACTTAAGATTCCAGATTTAGAGAATGTTAGATAAATTTTTTAAATTACTACAACTTCTACTTCTTTCTTCAGCAGTGATATTCAACACCATAAAGCTAGAATTGTTCTGAATTACTGTGATAATCATGATAGTAAGAATAGATAAATGAATCTGTCCTTTAAATTTATTATAAATGAAATTACATATTCAAAATTATATCTATGACTTCACTAGTTCAAACCGAAGAACTGACGTAGAGTGTTTAATTTGTGAAATTATGCTGTAAAATCATTATAGAGTGATCTATCAGTGTATGCTGTAATAAATATTAATAACGATATTCTAAGACTATTTCAACTCTTTCTCACTTAATAATTAGTACAAAAGTATATGCAGAGAGAGAGAGAGAGAGAGAAGGTAAATAGCTCGTTGAAATTATTTTGTGAATATTTATTTTTAATAAAATTTTTAAAGTATTTTTTTCTATTCTTCTCTACTGTTATTCTCTTCCTTGCGTATGTTTCCGTCTTCCTGTGCTTTACACAACTATGCTGCTCTAGGTGATTGGCACCTTTTAAGTAATAGATATTTTTTCAAGATATGTCTACACAGTGTTAAATAAAAATAAATATTTCTTCTTTAAGAAATAATAAACCTGATATTAAAAATGATAAAAAATAGTAAAGCTGAACAAAAATAACTAATTTTGCTATGATGGCAATTTTATACAATTTCTACTTTGCTCTTGTTGTTCAGTTAATTACGAATTTTGAAAAAGAAAATTAGAGTTGCAGTTGAGGGATTGATACATCATCTACTCAAGTCTCATAAAGATTATGTAATGTTAGTATATTTCTTAGTATTTGTTTTAGGATCGATTTCTTAACTGATAAAGTTGGTACTGATAAATTGCAGGGAAACTTTTCACTTATCAATATACAATAACTTGTAATGTTGAAATTAGCATTAATTATTTCCAATAAATCAAATCTATTAATTGTCTTTATCGTAATATCGCTTACATTTCTGCTATCATAAATTACCAGTCATTACAGTAAATGTCACCAAAGGCATTCTTCAATCCATGAGTCTGCAGTAGTAAAATTCGATAGCAATGAAATTGCGATGGTAATAAATTTCAGTTTCTATGACAACTTCAGGTTTACTTGCTGTAGGGAAGATATTAATTGTAAACATATAAAACATAAAAAATTAATAACTTTTATTTGCTAAAGTGAGGTTAAACACACATTATTAGGAGTACGTTTATAAAGAAAATAGCAGCACTACACATCGATGAACACATTGCAACAACAAAGTTATCGTACCTATAATATTAGCTTTAGGATATCGTTGACGACTTTATGATCGATCATGGTATCACTAATAGAAAGATAAGTATTTCACTGATGTGCAGGTGTTTCATCGATGTGTTTCATCGATTGTTTCATCGATATGTTCAAATTTTTCTACGATCTCGAATTAACTCTTTTTAAGAAAAACGTTATTTTAAAAACTCAAAGAAACCTTACGAAATGTTTTTGGGTAATATTCTATTTTGTTCATTAGAAGCAAAATTCTATTACTGTTGATTAATAGAATCAATATTTTTACTGATTATTAGTTCATAGTTAAGTATTCGATACTTCCACATTTTACGGAGTAGATTATTGTACTTTAATATAACGGCATATTTAACTTAAAAAAATTGAACCGACTTTTCTTTTTACGTGTTGTCATCTTGAAATTTCTTGGAGCTGCAGTCATTACAAAAATATTAAAGATTTTATAGAACAAATTCACTGTCATTTTTCCCATATACCAACAACAATAATTGTCCCATTAGCTGAACAGACAGCCAACAAACAGCTTGTTAAGTCAGCATCTACAAAAACAAGAGGTAAAGTACAAAGACTGGTGTGATGTAGCATCAAATATTGGTGAACCTTTCCATACTAATTTCAATACCACAATTTATTTTTTCTTTTACCTACAAGTTTCTAATAGAAAAAAGCCATATTGAACCATAATAAATTTACATTTAAAAAATTAATGTGTTATAATCTGATTCGGATAAATCCGCTGATCCGGATGATGAAGGTTAGATTTAATGAGCCCTTTTCCTGTCGTTGTAGCCTTTTGACAATGAGGTCGTAATGCATTTGATTGTTGAGCCTATCGTGGCAACGACCGCCTGTCGTGTCAATTGCATTCAGTTGGTCAATCGACAGGAATCTCTCCGAACCAAAGCATCTGGTTATATGGTGATTGTGAATGTGATAAAGAGCAATACGCTCACACTTTGCAGCTTAAACCGATTATCAGAGCGCGACGGCGATTGGAAATGGGAGGCGACGGGTGACTTCCATCTAAGGAGAAAATGGTCACGGAGGTAATAGCCAATTGGCCAAGCAAATAGACGGAGCTTGGGGCCAGTGGCTTCTGGTCTTACAAATGGCCATCTTAAGATATTGATTAAAACTGAGATAGCCAACAGAGTGAAGTCTCTTACGAGCAAAGAAGCAGATTAATTAACACTGGACCTCCACACGGAATGATATTAATTATTCGATTGGAACGAGCAGATTGTCCAAATAATTATTAAATTCAGTAGAATACCTTTTAAATATGAAAATTAAAGAATTAATTAAAATGTTAAAGGAACAAAAGCAGCAGTTAAGCTCTGGAATGTTCCTAACGATAAAAATTAATAGTTTACATCTTCATTAGCTTATTTTCTCAAAGCAAATACTAATAAAATCAATTCACAGTGTACATAAACACATATATGTAATGTTTGCATATATAGTTTTCTGTTTCTTATTGAATTTTGACATTTAAAATGTTAAAATTAAACTCCTTGACACTTACATATTGAAAAATGTATGTGGGATTTATTTCTGAATTTGAAGATTTCTGCTTATAGGTTATTGTGGAAAAATTTGGAAAGAAAGTTTCTTAAAATTCCCAAAGAAAACAAATAAAAGCAATGAAAGAAGTTGAATCTCACTTTTCTTTACTTTGATTGTCTATCAATGCGTTATAATCCATTCAGTAATTAATTTTTAACTTCCCAGCTTTTGAATTGATTACATGTAGTTGAAATGAGGTGAGTTAAAATTAAATGTTCACTGCATTTCAGCAAATATTTGAAAGAAACATTTGTATTCGACGGAGAGTACTTTTTTTTCCTTGTATTGTTTTAACTTTAAAAAATAGAAAAGTGAAACAAAAAAATAACATTTATTTGGTAAATAATGAAGGAAAGCCTCAGATTCCTTCAAGAATTCGTTGTTTAGTTCGTTTGATTGCATTAACATTCATATTCTACTTTTTTTTTTAATTAACCTGAAATTCTAATGACGAAGAATTTTACAAAACCGAAACCCAAATAAGTTGTTACAAAACTTTACAGACCATTTAAGTTTATTTATATGTTGCATGACTTAAACTTGTTTTTCTTTTTTTTTTTTTTTATCAAAATACAATAGAGTAGATAAAGTCTTTTATCTTATAAACACCGATGCTTAAAATTGCTAAAATGATGTGATGATGAATGCCTCTATAACCCAATATAATTTATCAAGATTAAAGCATTTCCATGAAATGTTTCACATTAAAGATGTAATAAAATCAACAGTAACAATAATTTCGTCCCCAGGGTTCACAACAGCTACTATGTTTAAATTACAGAACAGTTGAATAAACTAAACAAAATACTTGTTTATATTAAACTACTGTTAAAATATTCTAAGCACTTTTTAATCTCATGCACTGTAAAGTATGAACAAAAATGATTTTATGTATTTTTTTATGTATTTTTTTTGTATGTACTCCTTTCTTTTTCAGTATTTAAATTTCGTTTTTCTGATTTATTCATATCCTCCGGATATTAGTTTTTTTTTTTTTCGTTTTTTGTTATCATCTAGTCTTTGATCTTTTTTCTATTACGTCCCACTTTGTCTCCTTTGCCTTCCGGTAGCTTATTTCCCCTAAGAGTGTGTTTGGTACAATCTTCATCATTTAGATTTCCTTCATTTTTTTTTCTTAGTTATTTTTGTACTTTTATAAAATAGCTTAAACTTATTCATCGTAATTATTGGTACGATAGCTAATCAACGTTGAATAAAACTTGACTATTCTTCTATTGCTACAGTCCGTCTCAAATTTCTATAGACGAATTGTTAAAAAAAGTCGATTTCAGAAAAAGAACGGGAGTGACGTCAGTGAACCTAGTTACACAGTATCCGTCAGCCTGAAACATAGTTCCACCTTTCTGAAACTATCATTCTGCAAGCAAATCACATTGTATGATGTGAATTACTTTCAGTTTGGACTGATATGTAAGAAAGAGCTTAAAATTATTTTTTTTAAGACATTTCAAACTAGTAAAAATCAATCATGCTATTGGTTAATAATTTGTGGAAATACTTGACATCACGGCTGCCTTCATAGCTCACCCGTGTCGTCTCAAATGTACTTTAAAGTAAATCATTAAGGTCAGTTTTTGGATGGTACTGTGAAACAGATAATTTTTAAAAATTATTCAAAATTAAGAAAAATTGAACAACAGCTGACTGTGGATGAACTTATTCGGAAAACAGCGCTCATCACAGAAGTAACTATCACGTCTATTTAGCCTACGCCATTAAAAAAGAGTTTCGTACAAGTGGAGTCCAAGACAATTCACCAGACAAGAAAAGAAGGAACTGCAAGATTGGATAAAATTTTTGATTCCCTTTTTTCAGCAATGCAATTACAGTCGGACCTCTATTTAACGAAGTCGCTAAATCCCGAAAAAAAGTTCGTTGTATGGAAAATTCGTTAAATAGAGATTAACCTTTTAACATTACTTTAAATTACATAAAACAGATTTAAAATACATAAGCAATAAATATTATTAATAAACGTAATAATTTTAATGATATAAAGCATACAGTACCATATGGGTACTTAGACAAAATTAACAGACTTTATTAGTAAAATTTAAGTTTTTTTTTTAAAGTGTTTTCGCTCATAGTACGTCTCGCATCTTCGCAATGCACCAAAAACCCCTTCAGGCGTATTTTCTTCAAATTGTAATCCGCGTCGGATTGTTTCAAATGATTTTAGTATTTCATCATACGAAGGTTTTTTGATTTCTTCATCATGATCAATTTCATCATCTTCATCTTCATCGCAATTCATAGCTGTATTATTTTTATTTTTCACACTGTCCAAAATATCCGATTCAGTTAGTGGTTCCGAGGTCTCAACTGCAAAATCAAGTGAAAGATAATCATCAATCAGCACATAATCGTTAATTTCTTCTTTTTCCCTCAGCAGTATCAACATTTCTTTCATTTCCTCTAAGGGAATGTTGATAACAAAAACATTTGAAGGAGAAAGAAAAATAGATACCACGAAAAAGTTCGTTAAATAGAAAATGCACTTCGCTTTTAGAGGTTATTTTATGACGAAATTAGCAAAAAGTTCTTGGTTCCAAAGAAAAGTTCGCAAAATAGATAAATTCGCAAAATAGAGGTTCGTTAAATAAAGGTCCGACTGTAGTTCATCAGATGTCTTTTCATAATGAAATATCAACCATTGGAAAAATTCAGAAAGTAATCAACGAAGACCCAGATTTTTCTTGTATTTTCGTTCCCGCGTTATAGAGAGCTTTAAAAACCTGCGGCTTCAAAATATCAGACGACAACGAAATTCAAGATTATGTGATACTGATGAAATAATTGTTTGGCGCCAAAAGTATTTTCGAGCCATTCACTATTTCCGGCACGGAAGTAGATCTATTATTTATTTAAACGAGGCCTGGATTAATGCTGGGAAAACGTTACAAAAAGTTTTTTTTTTTAAGCATATTATTAATTTGACTAGCGAGAATAAAATTAAAATATCTGTAATTTAAACAGGATTAATAAAAAAAAGGAGAGGAAGAGAGAAAGAAAAAAAAAACCCAAGTATATAGGAGAATCGATCCAGAATACTTTAGCATAAAAGACATCCGCTTGGATCATCCCGCCACCATAGAATAGAGATTCCTACGCCTGACGTCATTCCCGATCTTTTTCTGAAATCGACTGTAGATAGGACTGGCATTGACGTAGCTTTTATTTCTGTTATGTTGATTTAAGAATGAATAGTGTCGTATCATTGAGACAAATACATTGTTGCAATGGTACAACAGAACAAACAAAAAAAAAACCTTGCTTCGATGCCGCTGTTGCCGACCTAATAATGGTGAAGCAAAATTGAACCGGACATTACATATTATTTCATTTAATATATTCAATTCATCCTTGCTATTAAGTTCAAAGCAATATTTCATGAAGCCCCTGTTAGTTGGTTGAATTCAGTAATGTTGCTTAAATATGGCTGAGGCGTATATTACTACCGTCAATAGTGTTTTTTATTTCTCTTTAACATAATTCTTAGATATTATACTCATATAATGGAAACCTATTAATGCTCACAATGGAAGGATTTCATCGCTGGAACACGGAGTTTCATAAAAATTGTCAGGGACATAGTTTTTGGCTTGGAAAACACAAAAACATATGTCCCAAGTGCTGAGTGGACACTGGTCAAGGTCTACGGGCAATTAAAAAATTTAATTAAATTCAAATATAAAAATAGTAAAAATATTTAGAGCGGAACACAAATGGTCGAGTGATTTAAGGCGTGACAAACGTAACCATTGGCTCAGATTCGATTCCCGACACCGGCATTTTTTTAATAATAGTTTAATTTGGTTTAAATTAATTAGAGTACTTCCAGAGATGAAATCCTTCCCTTGACAGTAATACAGAAATTCGCAGCAGGAAGACCTCATCAGTTTTATGAATTTTTGGACTTTTGTATTGTTCATTATTTCTATGGTATGTATTTGTTATTGGTGTTGCATAATTATATGAGTAATATTTATGTAAGGCCTGTCTTACATAAAATATTTATCTGCCTTCCGCAAATTTGCCTTATTTTGGGAATAAACTTGAAGAACAATTACTTCAAGAATGCAGCATCATATTTGAATATGTATGTTAAATTATTAGTAATTGTTCTCATCATCGATGCGTCTCTATCTGCAATTGAACATAAAAAAAAGCCTGAAGTAAATGACATTAAAATATGTGCAATAATAGTATTAATAATATAAACATAATATTACGTCGTTTTCAAGGTTTGTCACACTTTTCCCATTCTTTTTCCCTCTCTTGCAAACACTGGGTCATTTGAGTTGGGAAGTCTCAAGATTTGGAAAAGTACGTTAAGATTTTTCTCAACGTAGAATACTTATTTCAACGGTAATGTGAGGCAGTAAGATATTCGCTATATCCGATTCTGAGATATAAACGCACAGCAGTTTATCCGAAGCGCGATATATTTGGAAAAGTAAATTTGTAATTGGAAGGTCATTCATTTAGGCATAGAAATCCTTTGCAGAAAATCAACGTAATAACAATATCTTCTGCTTATTGAATTTACCGCGTGAAACTCACTTCTGAGAGTGGTAAAAGGTTAATCATACGGCAACTTTCCTTTGACTTCAAACAAATTTGTTCTGAATCACATAAACATTCAAGTTCAGAGGAACAAAAAAGTTAATGAAAATTATAATAATAAGGAAGCAATAAAGATAAAGATAATATAAAAAAAGCCAAATTATGAAAGTAAAGAATAATATTGTTCAAGGTTTTCTGTACGAAAAACTAACATCTTCAAGGGTCGGAGGGAAAGAGACACGATGCGGGCGGATTTTATAGAAGGGGAGTGAGCCATTGGATAGAGGAGGGGTTGAGAAAGAGAAGGTGGGGAAAGGAAAGAATCAATTAGAGTTAAGGGGGGGAAAGTAAAAAATAGAAATAAGAATGATTAAAATAAATGTCAGAATGATAATAAGAAATAGAAATAATTACAAAGAAATATTAAAATTGAAGAAATGAATGGTGAAATTCTAAAAGTAATTCAATTGATGGAAAAAACGAAAAAAGTAGAAAGCCCCTCCTGTTTGTTATTGTCGGATTTTACTTCATACCCCCTATTTTATCAAATAATAATGAGGTTTAAGATTTAACATGAACAATTCATCATTTATTAGGTGGTAACAGGCTAAATGCAACATCGTTGGCAAAAATTAAATGTTCAGTTAAAATTTAACGTCTGTATAATTATGCTGTCTAATCTGATGAGTAATAAATAATAAAGCAGATATGGTTTGCCTAAGCAACACCGATAAATAATATACACAGCACCAAAACCGTATATCTTTTATTGCTTGTTACGAATATTTTATAAAAAATAATGTTTTTTAAAAATAAAGGTTATTATACTGAAATCCTTTCTAATTCTTAATCTTTAATTTTAGCAGATGTAATTCTGATTTTTAATTATTAAAGAAAAAAACTATACACACAAATAATAACATATATTCAAACCATTTCATGACATGTTGCGGGACTTAATTACAGATCCCTTCATCATATGAAAATAAAACGAATAAAGAGAAACAAAATAAGCTTTTTCGAAATACAGCGAAAACAAATTTTGAATAACAATCCTTAACAAACAACGAATATAATTATTTATTCAAAATTTGTTTTCGCTGTATTTCGAAAAAGCTTATTTTGTTTCTATTTATTCGTTTTATTTTCATCTGATGATTGGGTCTGTAATTAATGAACGGGTCCGCAACACGTCATGGAATTGTTTGAATATTTATTATTTGTGTGTATGGTCCTTTTCTTTAATATATGTAAACACACTAATGTTATGGAAGTTTTAATTATTAAAGTTTAAATATTTAAAAATGGAGATTCCTGTAACTGAATATTCAGATTAACTGGTATGTTAGGAGTAAAAACCTTGTGTAATCATTGTTTTCATTAACACCAGTTACAATTGATCTATTTTATGATATCTTTCAAATGTTATTGCATAGTAACTTCATTTGAAATTCATCTTTATACCAGATTTTGATAATTTAGATCTTCATTAATGAATATGCATATATTGAAATATAATTAATTCATATACATTTCAATGAACATTGAATTTTTAACGAGCTTTTTAAAAAACCTTGAATATATTCAAAATTAAGTTTGAATATCTTCAAATTAAATTAGAATGACTTCTAGAATATCAATTCCAACGTGGATTAATTTCTTTTAAGTTAATTAACAAACATTCAATGACGAAAAAAACAGAATTTTTCTTTAATGAAGCCCCTTCTATAGTTAGTTTACTTTTAAGGAACTTTGCGCGCGCGCGCGTGTGTGTGTGTGTCTACATCGATTTTAAGTTCAAATTCTTGGGGGCACATGTTTTCTTCTCATCTTCATCCTTTGCCTATCTCCATTTTCTTCTTTTCTCCCAGTGGTATGGCGTCCCAACTTGTTTTTCTTCCTCTGGAATTTCATTCCAGGTTTGTCCTTTACGATGCCATTCCATTGTTTGTGAAGACAGGGGGAAAAAAGTGAAGTGAGACATCGATCGCTTATTGGCGTTGATTTTTGGATGACATGTACCCCTACTGTCTGTCGTTTGCCTCCACCAACCTATTTTTCTCATTGGAAAACACTGGGTTTTTTCTACAGGTTCCCTGTAGAGATAAACTTTGGTTATTACGATAAATGTTGTTCGAAACGGATTAGAATTTCAGATTGAATCGTTCTTTGGAAAGACGAAAGAAGGAAAAAGGAAGAAGATTACTTCGCCACAAATAGAAATTTATTGTTTTGTTTTCTTAAAGGGTGTAATCATAAAAAATTATCTCGTTCGATTCCTGTGTTGTTGTTGTGTTGGGCCTAAAATGTGTTTCAATTATTTTAAGTTTTTTTTTTCTAATGACTAAGTCTGTAATATATTTTTTCTAACTTTTTTCTTTTATATAAGTTTACTCTTTTGATAGTATATACGATATATTTGCTAATAATACTGTACTTCTGCAATATGTTATAAGTTTGGTCTACATTTGTCCGTTCATCTGTTATCATTCGTTGTGATCAAGATAACGTAAAAAAATATGTCCTATAAATCTGAATATGGTCAACACTTTTACAAGAAACTCACCTATTGATCTAGGTGGGATAAACTTTTTCAATTTAGACCTAAGGATCTAAAACGACCTGAAAAAGACCTGAGAGTCAAAAACTCCAAAAAAAAAAAAAAAAAAAAAAAAAAAAATGGCAATTAATTATGTTGCCACGGTATCTGTATTTAAAAAACAAAATCTAAAACAAACCTTTTGTGTGGTTCCTTTTTTATCAATTTTTCTTTCGATTTTACTGATTAACTTCAACTATACATTGTCAACCAAATAACGAACTATACGGTATCTATTTGTAATAAACAAGTAAAATTGTAATCCATTTACTTGAAGACTTTAAGCTATACGTGTAATAAAAATACAGCAATCATTTTATTTGGATAAATTCACAGTAAAATTACTATTTTCGTAGATAAATATCAAGCCTAATCCTAGCATTAAAATATCAGCTTCCTAAAATAAAAAGAACTTTTATTAGATGTCGTGGTGAAGGTCCTAAGAATTCGAGGAGTCCGGGTTCAATTTCCGGCAATGGTCAAGGATTTTCCCATGGTTATTTCTCCTGCAGATGGACCGTAGGGTTCACCCAACCCTCTGTCAATTGAGTACCTGGATCTTATTTGGGGGTTAAAGGCGAGAGAATGTCTGATTGACCCTCAAGTAAGAACTAGACCTAGTGTTCGACATTCGCTGGGAGCCTAAATCTCTTGCTCCCCCAAAAGGTCTGCAAGATCGATAGCAGTACGCCTAAACCTACGTTCTCGTGACAATTTAATTACAACGAACAACGTTAATATTCTTTCTTAATTAAGAATACTTTATTAAGGAACTTGTGGGAAGGATGATGACAAGAAAAGATAATTTACATGCAACTACTAAATTTCAAATTTTCATTTTGATAAAAGACACACTTTTTTTTTAAAAGCTTGTATCTCATAGCAAACTTATTTTCCCCTCCTTGAAAAACAAGCATTAAACATCTAAAAGTTGCATGTGATTAAGCGGATGTTGCAATTTCTTTCTTTGTTCCTTATTTTGTATTCGTACTAACAATAAGATGATTAGTTAACATTTCATTTAGTATATAACGATTTAAGATTTCGGACAAGTATGTAAGCTAAGTCACAACTTCAGTATTTTATTAAAATGTATATTGAAAGTTATAATCAAACGTTGAAAATTGGTTCGGTTCTCATGTAGGTTTCGTGATGGTGGACGATCCGCGCTGGGCAGGCTTTTTCGGAGTTCTCCCGTTTACCCTGCACTTCTCCCACCATACTTTCTTAGTCTTTCTGTCCTTATTTCTGTAGGTAGCACAATAGACCAAAGGTCGCGGTGCTCGGTTTTCCAGCCACGAGTAATAAAAAAAAAATCATGATATTACTGAGAATCATGATATTATAGCTTTGTGTGTCCTGTCTGGCGCAATTTCCAATTCATGAACTACAAGCATAAGAACAAACTTTGACAAATATATCTCAAGTCAGTTGAGATCACATTTCTGCTTTATGAAGTTTCTCAGAAAGTGAGACGTCCTTTGTAACAATGGTAATGATATATGATTACTTTCTGTGAGATCAACGTAACAATGATTTGTACTTAGGATTGTTTGTTGTGGAAACAACGTAATAAAAATAAAGCGTAGTTTAAAATCATGGCTAGCCATCTAATAATGGCCTGTTACTATTCCTTATATCGTTATGACGAACAACTTTTATCGTAATAATTAAGTTAAACTATTCCACTACGGGTTGTTGAGGTTCGTGGAAGATGAGGCACTTTCTGACCAACGGGATTAAATTGAGGTCGGATGGTTAACCCGACGCCAGGCCACCTTTAACCCCTTTATTAAAAATTTGTTTAACGCCTGCTTCGAAATGTGCCTGAATAAATGAAATTCAAGAACTCACAAATTGGTTTGTAAATTACTTATAATTAAAAACTTTCAAAAACATTACAGTTGTTGAAATTAAATTTAACGTGCGTACAAGATTATTACATAACAGAAAAAAACAGTAACGCACGTAACTGAATAGAAATTCATTGAGCTGATTTTGTATTTTTGTGCTGGGAATCGGTGACGGCACCGTTTCGAGTTTCAACACTCTCATCAGTCCAATCCCGCCCAGCATCAAGCTCAGTGAAGACTGACAATATACAAAACGGACAAACGAACAAGAAAATGACCCCTCATTACAAAAAAACATCAACTAACAAATCAAGAATAAAAGGGATTATAATAAATCCAAGCTAGCATTC
>JAFIDM010001028.1:47096685-47154562 GCA_023159025.1 Thereuonema tuberculata
GCTAAATGGAATATGGAAATTGGCTGATACTATATAGCATAACACAAAATCCAATTTTAATGAAAGATTTAGGATTTAAAAAAATAGTTATATTCTGTTTATTTATAACTAGCTGTACCCGGCATGCGTTCCAATGCCACTTAAAGAAAGAAAGTGTTTGTGTTTTAATTCTGTTTATTGAAGTGCTTTTGGATACACAATATTTTTTGTTTTTCCGCTTGGTATGTACGCGAATAAATCAGAAGGTTTTCCGACGCGTGAGCAGGCCACATACAGCTCTCCATTTGTGAAGCATGGATTTTACAAATTTAGTCCACACACACTTGTAGCGATTGTCCCTGTGCACGAGCGGTAGATATTATAAAACGGTTCTACTAATTCAGAAACCTTCGCGGCCGTGCGCACAACAACTCACCAATGTTTCATCGCAATCTGATGAATGGTATAGGAACTCATACGCAAACAAAGAAACATTCATTTTTATATATATTAACATTTATATATATTGTAAATTCGATTTACATTCATTAATTTACATTCGGATTATTATAGAAAAAACTATCAAGGTTATTATTAATTGAATTCGAATTTAAATAAAGTGTAAAGTTTATGTTGATTAATATTAATTTTCTTTAATATTAATCTGAAAGACACCCCCCCCCGCCTCGACATTTTGTTAGTCCTGAATATTCATTATAAAAGTTCAGTAATATTCTAAAAATTGTGAAGCTTTAATAAGTTTTACCATAAAATATGCAATAATTAATTTCTAGAAAAGAAACGGTTATTAAATTCCTTCTAAATTCTTTATTTAGTTTTACTTTCAAAACCAGAAATAATAAAAAAAGTTTTTTTTATTTAAACTGCCATTAATTTCGAAGGAGAGTTATTACATTATGAATTTTCTATAACAGTCCAACAAAACGTTTCTATATCAATATACATTCGGTTGATCTCTATTTTTAAATAATGATTATTGTAGAGCGCTCTGTATTGATTCACGTTCAACCTCAAGCCTGTAAAAGCTCTAAGCCACCTACACAAAGCCTTTCTCGTGCCGAGAATCAAAAATTTGAAACAACAGCTACTGTACTAATGATTCTTTTTTTTTTGTACCTGAGAAGAAAATGTTCGTGCGCTGAATGCAATATCACTGTTAATAAAAGCTTTGAATGACTCAATTTTTTTCAAGATTATGTTTTTTTTTTGAATGATTTAAAATTCACTCTTATGTATAATAGTTAGTAATTTTATGAAAAAAAATAAGTCTGAAATTTTGAAATTAATATAACGTTAGTAATTTGTTTTTGTTTTTTAAAATAGATTTTTTACTTAAAAAATAATGAAAAACCGATGTAAGACAACAACATTAAAAGTTACTATTTTACGAATTTTAAATGAAAGGTTTCATGCAACATGATGATTTTTAATCTTTCGGTTCAGCCTGTACCAACATCAATAGTAAGCTAACGTAGATACGACATGAAAGTTGTCATTTCAACTCTATTTGTTGTAGTAGAATGTTAATGTTGTTAACTTGAAATTGGTTCTAAAAACTATAAATTTAGATTAACAGATATTAAATAACAAAAATTATGCACATTTAGCAATATTTAATCCTTAGCTTAGAAATCACAAAATAATAATTTAACTTTGAAATTATTTTTAATGTTAAGCTTCTAGGTTTAAAAAAATGCTATAAATTAATCTGCATATACAGATTAACTTATTTTGTATCCTGCTAATTAATATTACATTTACTGAACTGAAAAGATTTTCTTTTTTAAGTATCAACTGACTGAATATTGATTTTTTTATTTAGTCACATTCTATTGATTACTTTTCCGTAATAATTGATTGATTTTGAATAACACTATCTCACACTTGGTATCTGGTTACTCTCATGAAAGGAATACAACAAGGATCTTCGATGTCTCGTAAATTTTGATTTGTTCGTCGAGGGACTATTGGAAGGATGTTTGAATTTGTGGGAAACTAATTAATTGGATCAAATTCGGGTGATAACCATCAGTGCTACGTCAATAATCAGTCTGGTACAGCGGTTCTCAACTTTTAGTAAGTCGCGACCCACTGATACTCTTTCTACGCTTATGAGATCCCCCCCCCCCAAAAAAAAAAAATAAAGAAATAAAATTTTAACACAAGCATGCTTTACATATGTATTACAACCTTCTTTTTACTCATATTGTACATATTTTAAAAATATTAATGGAGAAATGTAAATTACAAATAGAAAAAAAAGTACAGTTATTATGAAATTTGAAATTTAGTAGTTTCATTTTAATTAAATTATTAACTAAAGTTCTTCATTATTCATTGGTTTTTAGTTCATCTAAGTGAAGACACGTGACTTGGAATAGAGTCCAACCATCCTGAAGAGTGCATCAATGTCGCGCGAAATTTGCATACAGAACTATAGAGCATGTAGGAAGCTTTCCTATTATTCCATGGTGCAGTGTAGGAGCTTTCGATCCGAGGACATCCCTACCTGCGCTCTGCCGGACTCTTGTCTTAAACGTGCTACAGACTAGTTGTTTGCTGCTTCCTTCAACTAAATTAAGACTGGCATTTTAGAATTTTACCATCATAAAAGCATTCTAAAAGTAAAACGTACAAAAAGAAACATATTTGATTTGAGTAAAACAAATTCATTCCTATATCCACGTTAAAATCATTAAACGGTATTGCGGACCCCCGCAGTCGGCATCGCGGACCCTAGGTTGATAATCGATGGTGTAGTCCATCACCATTTCTACCGAAGACTATAAATAACAAGCCAATGAAACAATAAATCTATTCATAGCGGAAGTAAGTGAAATCTGCTAGTTAAACAATAACTGTACCTTACTGTACAGTTTCTGAAAATATTCCCTCAAGAGGAAGTTCCTGAAAGAAGTTGAAATCTACTTTCTTTAAAAAAAAAATATTAAGTCGTGAAAATATATAAATGGAAAATATCTCTTTCTCTCTTTTTTAATAATATCTACTGAGTATAAAACTAGGAATCTACTCATTTTCTTAAAAAAATGTTTAAAATTCGCTTTACTTATTCAAGTTTTCAAGTAATTATAATCTTATTTAAGCTGCTAAATAAGACTACGATGCCGACTGCGGGTACGCAGTACCGTTTAATGATTTTAACGTTGATATAGAATAAATTTGCTTTACTCAAATCAAATATGTTTTTTTATGCGTTTTCTTTTAGAATGTTTTTACAATGGTAAAATTCTATCGCCAGCCTTAATTTAGTTGTAGCGCCTTAACGTTAAAAGATCTAAGTGGTGTTACTCGGAAATGAATATCACAGCGTTAGATTGGTCGTTGTGTTGAAGGAAGCCCAAAATTCAGTAAAAATGGAACTTAGTAAGTAAGAGGTCTTCGAAATTAAAACTGTCAGGTTGACAGGAACGAAACTAAAATAACTATTTCGTGGCAGGAGATATGGGTGAAACTAGACAGTTGTTGAAAACAATTTGAAGTAAAAAGATATGGATTGAATCGCAGTTTGGGAAATACTGAAGGGATACATTCTGCGGTTTCAGGCATATGGTGATGCTATACACCATCTCACGACATCTTTCATATATCATTATTTCAGAATTCAACATATAGATATTTCTTAACATAGTAATTAGCAATCATTATTAAATAAGTTTAATTCTATCTTTTACGATTTAGAGGTTGAAAATCATTTACACTGTGATAAGAATCACAGTGTAATTTAGAATTTAAAGGTAATAAAATCGCCACCAAAAAAGGAATCTTTATTTGTGTTTTATATTTTCTATCTTTGTCTGTTGATAATTCGGCATATGAATGCCATGTGTTCAGTGATGAATGGTCTATGAAAAATGAAATAGTTTGAATTATTAGAATATTAAATGAACTGTTGAACCTAATCTCACTTTACTGACTTCCCTTCACACAAAAAGGAGCGCTTATGAGATAATCGTATGTACGTTTTCTCCCTAATAACGTGAACCACTTTTTAATGTACAAATAATAAAAATTGACGTAAACACTTACAGACAAGAGATTATCCCTTCTTTATACTGGGTACATTTTTTGTACATTTTGTATTACCGTTAATTAAAATTATTAATTTTTGCTAAAGAAAATAATTAAACCTTAAGCTTTTACTTGTGCTGTACTATTCTCAGATCATCCAATTTTAATGTATTAGGCGAGGATTATTGGGATTTACAGAATTTCTCTTTCTCTGTAAGAGGAATTTCTTGGAAGAAAAACTTAATTGGTAATCCTTTGTTTAACAAAAAGTCTTATTAAGAAAATCGATTCAGCAAAATTTCTAAGGAAGCTCAGGAACGGATTAACAATTTTTTGTGAAAAGAACAAAAAAATAAAATAAATATTCCATCATGAAAAAGAAAAAAAGATAAGTTTTAATCTGGAGTTTGTAAGCTGCAACTGCAGTGGCTATACGATATGCCAGAATTAAAATTATTATTATTTCTGATTGTTTCATTTGTAAGTTGGATTTGGAAGCAAACTTGTTAAAAGAAAATTCTTGCGTTTTTATTTTCCTAATGTTTAAGTTATTAACATTATATTGATTTAGGAAGACTTAAAAGGAGAATTGCGGATTTTTCTCCTTTTATTTTAAGAGAACAATGAGAAAGTTTGACGTACATTACAGTCAACTACTGAGAATAGTCCAGATGTATGTGAAGTTTTGAATTCCATTATTTGTTTATAAAAGAAACAAAGTTTAAAGCAAATAGTTTATCAAATTACAGCCGTCTGGAAATGCTGACTCGTGATAGTATTTGAGATATAAATCATCAATATTAAAATATAAAGTAGCCTACTTACTTTCACGATATTTCTAAAGGAAAGTTCAGATTTAACTTCATTTCCAAAGAATTTTTCGGTTTTAATAAAGCTTCTAGAAGTGTAAACATGAGATAGAAGATGCTTTTTTCTTTCCAGAAGAATTAAATGTTTCTGGGAGAATAGAAGAGAAAGAACTGAAGTCTGCTGCTTAGTAGAGCTTCTTTCCCATTTGCTGCAAGCATTGAGACTATTTTTAGGATTCTACAAATGGAAAAAGCTCCTTAATGGGAAGCTCTTCTTCTCTGTTTATTTCTGCTTGATGAGCCTTATTAATGCATTTTTTTGTTGGAAGCAGAAGGCTGAATTCGCTTATGTTCAGTCTACTTTCGTCAATATTCTCTTCTAAACTTGGAAAACTTCTATTAATCATGCCATCTTTTCGCTTTTATTGCTGAACTTCCTAAACATCAATTCCTTGGTATAAGATAACAAAATTTAGAATAGCACAAATATTCGTACCATCTTATATTAATTTAAAGACAATGAATCATATAATTTTCTAAATAGAAGCCCAAAAATGATATAAGTATAAAAAGAAACTATACTTACAGAAGAAAATTCGAAACAACAAGAATGTAACATGTTAAGAACAATAAGAGTTCAATAACTCTATTGTTCTTAACATCTTGCATTCTTGTTGTTTTTTTCTGTTTATCTTAAAGTGAAGAAACAATATAAAGAAAAACGTATTCTAAATTATAACAGTTGCCAAATGGAGACAGTATCTTCGATTTTTCCTTTTTTTTGATGAATTAAATCTGTAATTACTTCCATAAGTTGTGTAAATCCAATTAATTTTAATCTTAAAAAGCCTAAATGACGGTATAATACTAAAGGGATCATATGCATTTAGAAAGTTGCGGTATGAAACATTTGACATTGATGAAAATTCATTAATTTGATTCTAATGTTTTATTACAGCAATTTTTGTCAACTTTAGGAGTAAATATCTCTATAGGATCCAATACGGAAAAAAGAACATACATAAAAGTTAGGTTATTTCTAGTACATGTCTATGCGAGTCGTTTCAAGATGAATAATTTTCCGGTTTAGTAGTTGTTAGTAGTCTACACACAACTCAATACTGATTGAGTTACATTTTTCTTGGGAAAGTAAGATAAAAATCCCAAAGAAACAATAATAAGCAGTGTTATTAAGACTTTCACTTATTGCAAGTTATAGGTAATCAGATTCCGTCTTATTATTGGTTTCAAGTAATAATTCTATAATCACTATAATGATATCAAATACTGTTGCTGATGCTACCACTGGTATGATTGACAGTGAATATAAATATATCGCTTATTTGCTGAGCAACGGCATAACTCAAGAAACATTTACCAGAAAATGAGTTTGAAAGTTTCTGAAATGTATAGATGCAATAGTGACGCGACCTGTAAGACTGTTGTGTTATCCCACGGAGATAGACGGATTGAAAGATTGATAAAGAAAGATGGGAGAAGTGCAGGGGAAATGGGAGAACCCCAGAAACCTGCCCAGCGCGGATCGCTCACCATACGAAACCCACTTGAGAACCGAACCCCGATATTCAAAAGGTGAGAGGCTAATATCTTAGCGACAACGCCAACCGTGCGGCCTAATATAGGCATGTACTTGGATCTGCATAAACTATTTAGATCTTGCAAAGACAATAATATGAAAGTTAGTATTATATATAAAATGTAAGTAGAGTACATACATAAGAACCACAACTCATTATTTCTGTTTTGTTTTAATAATTCGACTTTCTATTACACTGCTAATCTTTGTTAGAATTTAACGAATCTCAATTTTATCAGCAATTACAAGCAATTTATATTAGCTACAATATAAGTTATAATTTAAATTACATTAATTTATTGAAAAGTCTTCAAATCTTCAAAATAAAAACAAAATAAACGTATAAAAATCATACATTTATTGAAATAAATATTTCTTAATTTTCGAAAAGACATGACTTCTTTTCTTTTTCAAAGCCTAAAAACAACAACAATACGTTACAAACAATACGTTTATATTAATTGTAGTAGTATCACATGTTATTGATAATTTCTAAGAAACTTTTGATAATAAACAGCTGTTGATAATAAACTAAACATTTTATTTTAGTAAATTAAATAATTTATTTAATAAATAATACATTTTTACTAAACTGGTTTTTAGAATTTATCAGAAAAAATAAAGTAATATTAACAAGAAAACTGTAGGCTACTTTTTGTTTTGAAGTGTGTAGGCGTTTGGCCACAGTCTGATCGGAGGTTAAAATTTCTGGTTTTTTTTTTTCCCTCGTGCCAACTAGTTTTAGCCATTTCTCTTTCAATTAGGTACTGGGAGCTTTTCCTGGGGTTAACTGCTTCTAGCGCAATATTGCTCTCATAATCACTTACTATTGTAAAAAAAAAAAAATGCTTCCTAATATTTTGATGCCTATATTTGTCCCACTCAAATGGATTTGTGAAAGGGTACTTTAAAAAAATACTTTAGAAAAAAAATTAATAGAAAATTCTTATCAGATTCTTGAAAAATCATGTTATTAATTTTTTTGAATTTATCTTTGAAAGCAAATACTTCATTTTTTTTAAAAAAAAAGAGAATGTTGTTTTTACACATTCTCGCTGAGAAATAAAAGAATCATATTCCTCTGAAGCAAATTAAGAGCAAAGAAGTGAAAGGAGTTTCCAATATCAGATGCGATTTCCCTCTTATTTGCTTCATTAAAATGTTGCGACAGGAAGTTATTAATTGGGTTTGCAGCCAATAGTCATTTCTGCTAATGAATCGAGTGTCAGATTCTTTGGTAATACGATTCCCATTGCTTTGCAATTAATCTGGCCTCCCATTGGCTTCAGCCTTCTGCCTTAATCTGGAATCAAAAGCAATGCTCCAATCAATACATGGTCGTTCAGTCATGCTTTTCTGGGAAGTACAGTTCTTCAGCCGTGCAGCTAAATCTCAAACCCAAATCTTTGTTGTTATTGCTTACGGTGGAGAAGGTCATTTTCTTCTGGCAAACACAGATTCCAATGCGAACAAAAGAAACAGAACCCTTTTATCTGTTTTCGAGATTATCCTGTTAAATTAATCGGAATTAATCCAATAAAATAGTTCGGATTTGTACTCTAATTTTTAATGGTATCATGTTTATTTGAGCTAATAAACAACTTAATATGTTTAATGACAGAAAATGTTAAAAGCAAAATTAGCTGCTTCTTTAAAACTTTTTGTTTGAACTTTTAAACGTAATTTCTAAAATAGATTTTAAAAATACTGATCATCTTTTGGCCATCAATATCACTATAGCTCAGTCTGTGATCACTATAAAACCAAAATATCTTCAGTTTTGTCCATAGTAAGTTAACAGTTAAGACTATCAACTTCGTAATTTATGTCTTTATTTGTCTACAAATTATACTCATAAATGGAATGTAAGCAAATACAATTATCCACGAATTTGTGCTCATGAACTTAATCTGTTTTTTACGTATGCTAATCTTATATTAAATTTCTTTCCTTGATTTATAATTAAATTTTAAATTACTGACGCTTTAAAAGATACTGCATTATTGAATTTAGTGGTAGAATATAGAGAATCAAAGGTATGTACAGTACACACACACACACACACACACACACACACACACACACACACACGTGTGCAAACGTGCAAACTGACATAAGTATATTTCATAAAAAAACATTCAATTTTCAAAAGGAAATATAAAATTTTCTATATATAAATTTATATAATAAGAAGCTTATTTATATGTAAAATCTATTGAACTTAAGAGCGTTAATTAAAACGATGGAACAAAAGGAAAAGGAAATATTTGGTAATGTAAAGAATTTACTCTTAGAAATACTTAATATTACAACACTCCTTTAATTTCCACGATATTTCATCCTTCTCTGTGAAGGACTTCTTCAGGTGGTACCAGAGGACAAGAAACTATTCTTCTTTCTCTACATTTCATTAGGATTACAAATAAGAATTAAAATAAAAAATTTCATATTCAAGTTTCTTTTCTACTGGTACCTGAAGAAGTCCTTGGTAAAGAAGGATGAAATATCGTGGAAATTAAACGATTGTTGTTATATTAAGGATTTCTAGAAGTAAATTATTTACAGGATACATTAAAGAAGCTTATATTTGGAAATGTAGTTTTACCGTAGATATAGTATTATAGCTAAATAGCTTGGAATTTCTCTAGGTACTATTCTAGCACAATTCACAATTTCATATCACACTTAAAGGAACAGGAACGTTTTATCTAACTGCATCAAGAAATGAATCTTTTCATCACCGATTAACAACCAAAATTCATGTTAATTTTAATTTACATACAGTATTTACTCGCATAATTTCCCCTTTTTTTTCATCAAAATTTTGACAAAAAAAGGGAGGGTCGGGAAATTACGCGATGTTTTTCAATTTGAGGAAAAAAAATATGGTACAACAGAAAATTCTCTGCCTGCTGCTCTCACACCATTCTTTTCAGCAGAGAAAACTACACGCAACTTAAACTCTGCGATATAGCTCCAATTTTAACCCATGTTGCTAATGTGTGTCACTAATCTTAACTTTATTCGCGAACTTCACGTAATTCGCAACAACACTCGAAATTGTTGTACTGATTCAGAAGGAGTCTGCTCTTGTACTGACCGGGGTGGGGGTGGAATCTTCCCCTAAAGTAGTGTGGGATAGAGAAATGCAGAAGTAACGGTACATTGACGCGTCGTCGTGAGCTGACCGCCAGTCAAAGTCATGTTGGAAAGGCGTTGAAGTAGAGGTGGGGAAATTATGCGATAAAAATAAAAATTGAATTTTGTAATCCACAAAAACGGGGGTGGGGAAAATACGCGATGGGGGAAATTATGCGCGTAAATACGGTAATTAAGATTATCATACTTAGCGTCCTTTTGATGGCATTTTATAACGGCAACTCTATAATAAGAACAGGCAAACTGCGAATTTCATATTCACCTATTCACAATACAATGAGTCCTCCTATATATCACTGGAAACAGACTTCTTGAAAACATCGATTGCAATATTAATTTCAATTTTAATAAGTTTCAAACTTTTTTTCGATTCCAAAAACTTGTCAACTTAATGAAAAAAAAAGAAAAAGATTCTATCATTATCAACTCGGAGGTGTACATTCAATTGATTCAATATTCGATAACATTATAATTAAAAATCTTTGTTTTTAATTCAAATAAAACTTTTGGGTTTTTTTTTGAAAAATTTTTGACGGTTGAGTGAGACTAACTGTTAGCAACAATTATTTCAATTTATTATTTAAAAGTTAAATAATTTATATCTCTGTCATCCTTTCAAGCACAAAAAAAATGTAATCAAACATGTAATCAAAATTACATAAATGTTTTATAATTGAGCCTAATCAGGCAAAAATTACAATGGATTAATTTATTGTAGTTTTTTTCACACACGAAAGCAGCATAAAAATAGACTTAACACTACAAAAGCTGACAAAAACAGCTGAATTACTGGGGATAGAGACACAAAGTTGATAAATTAAACACTAGAAACATCTTTTTTTTAATGAAATCTACTCATACATCAAAATTTATCATTTAAACAGACCAAGAATAGCATTTAGTTGTCGCAATTCCATACATGCAGCTTATATATTTGTAAATTCGTATCATGCAATCCGTGACTTGCACAATGGAAAGAATTTAGAGTTCTTTTTAATTTACCATAATTAATGTTTTAAATTAAAAAAAAACCGCACTGAAACCTGTTGTTGGAAATCAGCTTTTATTTACGCTATTATAATTGTACAGAAGTGTGCAAGTAATTTAAAAGAGTCGTTCTTACTGTTGTTAAAATAATGTTGTGTTTCCATATTAAAGTCTTCTTTAAATTTTTTTTTTAAAATAGGAGCTTACCAAGTTGATAAAAAACTGCAAAGAATAGTCAAAAATTCATTTTGTTGTTCCAGTGTAAAGTCGTACTGTACGGCTTACGGTAAGCCTTCCGCTTTTTTACAGTTATTGCCATTTATGTTTAAAGGAATAACTGCACTGAAAGAGTTAGAATAACAATTTATGCAGATTTTTACGTGTGTAAAATTAATAGAATTGCTCCAAAAAAGCCAGACACACAAACTACTTAAAAATATTGAAAAATTTGAAAAATATTGAAAAATTGTATAATTAAATATCTTTTATGCTTTCAAGATTTTTAAATAGTTTGTGTCTGGCCTTTTTGGAATAATTCTAATAATTATTTAAAAAAGTTATTGTTGTTATTATTTAATGCAGTTAATTCTTTTGCTATTTAATGCAGTTATTATCACTTTTGTTGAAAATAGTACAGAAGTGTGCAGGTTATTTAAAAAGAATCGTTCTTACTGTTGTTAAAATAATGTTGTGTTCCCATGTTAAAGTCTTGCTTTATTATATAGCAAGATTATAACATTATACTCTTATTATTTTAAATAAGCCTTGTTAATTATTATTATTTATTATTATTAATCTGCTAGAACGATACTTTACATGTTACTCTACAAAGGAAGTAATTATGCTCTACAAAATGTGATATCGAAAGTGGTTCGGAATTTAAAAAAATCGAATTACTAATTTACTTTAATTAAGTAATATATTGAAAAAAAACAACGTTATTCTACAAAAATTTTCTTCGGATTCTGGGTAATGGATAACAAATCCGACATCAACTACGGAAATATCCTATCTGTCCTTATTTTCAATCCTATGACGTTATAGTCAAGATTGAGAATAGGATTTGCAAATTAAATCATCTCAGTAGAGGAGTTCGCTTCACTGGATAAACATTTCTTCAAATAAATAAGATTCCTTCAGTATAAGAGTAAATTTAATCTTATTTAGCGCTATTTGACTTCTTAGCGTAGCCTTATTAATGTATCTTTGGTTATATTATGTTATGTTTTGCCATTCTCATTCAAGCGGAGATGCTTTTCAAAAGTCAACTGTGGATTTCAGTTTGCCTTTAAATTGTTATATTTATTCAATTTTAAAATACGTAATCGATTTTATGCAATTTTAGGCCCTAATCAGATTGCATTCCGAGATGCTCCCGTGCAATGTGATCTGCTTTTATTGTTCTCCCATTGTAGTTGGTTTATTTCCCAGATGGTTAAGCTACTGCAGCGTTGGGTGAATTTGGATAAATATAATAAGATTTGGACAAATCAATTTATGAGGTTGTAGTGCAGAGAAAACGTTGATTGGCGCATTCTATGGCAACCATTGCTAACGCGCTCTACCGAACCCGATAAGAGACCCAGGAGGATGCGAACCGCCTGCATCCAGACGAATTTATGGGCTACAGAAGGAACGTAGGAGATAAATCACAGCGGGGGAGAGGAATTCTCGCGACACCTGCACTTATTACCCGTGCACAAAAGCAGCGCCAAATGACCGTAATCCTCGTCCAAAGGTGTCTCTGTTTAATAAGAAAACCCTATTCCTGGCCTCCGCGTGATGACATGAAAATAGCTGGGTTGCACAGCGTGGGTTAGCCTGTGACAGGCCGATCTTTAGTTTGCGATCCTCAGTGTCAAAATCGGCGTTAATTAAACAGATTCGCGAAGATGGATTTGTTTATAAAGTAATATGCAGATAGTCTCAATCTTACGAATGAATTCCGTTACGACGGCTTGGTCGAAAGTAGAAATTGCGCAAAATAAGGAAAACTACATATATATTATATATAAGTATATAGTATATAAAACTCACGTAATTCACGATTTGAGAAATAAATATTAATATTTATTTTGAATAAATAAGTATAATAAAATAATAAATAAGTATAATAATATAATAAATAATTATAATAAATATTATATACGTAGATCTAAAAATGAGTAAATATTTTCAAACAAATTCACTTGCTCCGGCTATTTTGTAGTAAACACAAGTTACAATGTACCAATTGTACAGAGATAAGAAATATCCACCGACAATTGGTCTCCGCTAACGCCAATATAGTTCTACTACAAGTTGCTTAAACAGCCGTGAAAAAGCGGAGAGGGAATAAACATTGGATGCTATGACGGATATTGATGGTCTGTAAACACATGCGTAAATATTATTTTTATATATAACTTATATATGTTCTAGATACGTTCAAGTTTCTATATCAAAAATATTTTAAATATTCTTCGAATATTAAAAAAATCGAATTATTTGATATTTTGAACATTTTGGTCGTAAGGGCAAAAGTTTGTAAGTCGGAGACTTTGCTGTATTCGAATTAAAGGATATTATAGGTTTGCTCTAAGAATTCTAAACATTTCTGAAAATGCATCGAAGAAAAAATTTAGAAAAAAATGCCTTACATAGGAATTTTAAGTCAGAATATGCTTATCCATCGATTTGTCCTTAGTATGAACCTAAGTGGGAATCTTCGTTTTATTAAAAGTGTTTTGGCACTGACCGGATCGGTTGTAGTTAAAGTAGAATTGCTAAAATGCATTGTCATCAATGATACATAATCTAAGGCAAAGAACGTTTCTGTCAACAGCTCAAACTTTAAAAGTATGATTAGGCTATGAAATATTCTTGTTTTTGTTTTTTTTATACTAATTGGACACACAGAATATGGTCCAAGAACCGGATACATCAATGTTCGAATCAAATAACACAAAAGAAATTAACTCAATAAATAACTCAAATAAATAAATAAAGGTTCTCGCATTAAATAATATTGTTTTCATCTTTAATGTACTAACAATTTAAGCCTCTTTTTTTCCAAAATCGATTGAATATTTGTTGATTCCAATGATTTTATTTAGTGTTTTGTCAATTTTACAAACATAAATCCGGTAATTCCTTATCTGAATAACATTTGAGACATTTTATATTTGTTACGCACATATCTTCTAGAATTTTTCTTTGATTGTTTTTGTTTCTCTTTCACTTTGCAATTGTAGATTTAGTTTAATGTAAAAATCAAATCATAAAAAAATAAAAATCAGAAAAACTTCATTGTTCATTAATATCTGTTATTATTATTAAACGTAAAAGGCTGCGATTAGAGTTAAGGCAATTACTTTAATTTTAATGCTATATTTAGATAATATTTCACGAGTTACATTCTGAAAATTATAATCTTAATTTTTACACTGACTGTTTAGGTGTTTTTTTTATTTTTTTTTAAATAATAGTATTCTTATCTTTTGCCAACCTATTTAAGTTTTAATACTTGTTAATCCTATCTATCATAATAAATTCTTTAAAATTTACTATTTTAATAGGTAATTTCTAAGTTATTATTTTTTTATTTATAGCTGTTAAGCATTAACTTTTAAAAATTTTGAAATAAATTCAGATTGAATCTGTCTAACAAATTTGAAATAATAAAAAAAAATAATTTTAATATTCTAAATATCGAAGTACTTCTTACAAATATATAATATTTGTGTTATCTGAGCTTTGGAAGAAAGTTACTGTTTTCTTTCTAAACTAAATGCTCTTCCACCTGCCATTGTTTCGAATAATTTTTTTTTTGGCGAATTCTGTCAGAAATACGTTTGAATCAGGTCCAAAAAAAAGAATCCACAACGAATGGAGAAAATTATTCAAATTGACAGAGCAATTCAACAGTTATCTACGCAAGTAACACAGCAGGCGGGTCATTGTCAAAGCGGTTATTTATAGACATTGTATTGAAACACAAACATTCATTAGTGCTACATCAGCTATATTGACAGTAAGTAAAGTTTAAGTGAAATGATTCATGAACATTGAATTTGCTACTTTTCTTGACGAGAGACAAATTAAACATTGAAATTAGTCATTTACGTAATCAGATATTTTCATAAGCTCTTAACATCAATCAGTTTTGACGTGGGTCATTATTGTATAACGAATGTAGTGGTTAATTATTGATGATAGCAGTTTTCGTTTATTATAATGAGCAAATATATGAACAGAATAGAAAATATTAGATAATATTTGTAGAAGAGGACATTGGAGATATATTTAAATGGTTCTGTTGAATCCAGATGAACCTAATCATAAATTAAGGTCCTGACTCAAGCAACTGCAGGCGACTGCAAACCTTTTATTTCTTTTATATATATTTCTTTTTCCAATGCGCATAAAATTCTGAAAATTTTAAAATGAACTTGTAAAGCATGTGGGATTTCTATTTTCTTGTTTTTAATTTTCAAAATATTCTGGAATTAATTAAATTAAAACTCAAAAACAGTTAATTTTTTAAAAATTAAAAATTGTTTTTTGTTAAACTTGTGTGAGATTAAATTATTTTTTAAAAAATTAACTATTGCACTACTAATAAATATTTTTATACAAAACATTATTTTACAAATTTTTTATCATTTCAGGTTTTAGTCAATTTTTTTTTAATTGAAAATACCGAGTAATACCCTAAAAAAAAAAACCAAACATTTACTGTGTTTGAGTTTTAATTTAATTAATTGCAGACTATTTTGAAAATTAAAAACAAGAAAATAGAAATCCCAGATGCTTTAGAAGTTCTTTTTAAAATTTTCAGAATTTTAGGTGCATTAGAAAAAGAAATATATAAAAGAAATAAAAGGTTTGCAGTCGCCTACAGTTGCTTGAGTTAGAACATTAAGCCTTTAAGCCTGTAAAAATTACAATTTATTTTCTGAATATTGAGATGATTCAATGGGTTTCTGAAAAATTAGCATTAAATAATCTTATATTAAAAGATTGAGATCCAGTATTTTACATTAAAAGTTTAATATTTTACTAGGTGACATCTCAGGATAGCTGTTTCACGCTCTTTATGGTTCATCAGCTGAGAATAGTCCAGTAAAACAACAAGGCTCTATTATCAAAGAAAGTCCTTAAAACTTTTACATCTAAAAATTTTATTTGAGTTCAAACACCCCCATTATATCGAAATTATTACCCCAAAAAATTATTCGACTGTCTCCCAAAAAAGTCATTTGTCAGAATGCATTTTCAAAAAAATACAGTTTTTTTTTTTAATTAAGCAAAGGGATTTTTCGTTGTGTATTTTTTTTTGTGAGGCAGCACTGCGCTTCCGATATAACTCTTAAATGTCTGACGATTTTATATAAAAAGTTTCAAATTTTTATGAGCAGTAGTTTAAAAGATATGGGGCGGTGAAAACCACGAGTACTTTCCAGTACTTTACGAATCAATCGGGATGTGGGTTCGGTAGCGAAGACGCTTCATTTCGGGCTTGAGGAGCGGGGTTGAATCCCCGGGGAAGATCGGACATTTTTCCACGTTAAATTCTTTACCAGACATGTCCTAGGATCCACCCAGACAACTGAAGAATCTATATCCGGTTTCTTAACGGGGTTAAAGGCTAACATCCGACCTCAACGTAAGCCCGTTGGTCAGGAACCATAGTATAGACAAGGGTCACATAGTAATGGGATACTTTTAACTTATAAAAAATACCTACTTTTCTACTAAGTTATGTATTATTCATCGAAAGGTTTTTTTTAATTATACCAATGAAGCTTGAGCAAATTATCTGAATTGTATTTTCATGATGTCACAATGTCATTAAATCTTCGCGTATTGTTTGAAGATTTTAACTTAACAGTATCTTGAAGCTTTATAGATTTTAATATTCAGTTTTGCTTTGTTTGAATATAATATGTGGGCTTGAAAAAAAAAACCGCAAAAAAAAGAACTGGATATTTGTAGAAAACAGTTATTATTATCATAAAACAAAATATCTTTTACCCCTATTTAGTGCAGTGTCAGTCCCGTTTCAACGAAAGATGACCAATGCAGTTTTATTTTGTTCGAAGCACGAATTGAACCCCAAGAATGCTTCCCTGTCAGCCAGTTTGTATTACAGTGTAGCCAACGTTCTTCCATCAACAGTTGTAAAATGTCTATAAAAAAATCAGAAAGCACACTATTGGGAATTGCAGGATTTCGATAAAGCAACATTCGGGAAGCAGTAGAAGTGTTATTTTATCGTTTTTTTATTTTATGGTAAACTAATTTAAAATGTATTTAAATGAATCAGTTAATAAAACCAACGATACTTTACAATAAGTTGTAAGTGGGACACGAATTTTCTTTCGTTGTGTATAGATCAAAATTCAAATCTTAGCAATACAACTGAAAATAATTATTTAAATTAACCGTGGATGTTTTTTATTAAATTTAGTAAAAAGTTTAAAAATTGAAACGGGATTAAAATTAAATAGATAGGCATATATAAATAATCAACTTTCGATTAGTATTACCTTCAGGAAGACGGAACAATTCATTTATAGAATTCTTTTGATAGAAGCATAGTGATAATATCCGGTTTTTGGATATTAAAATTCATTGCTTTTGTGTTGTTATCGATTCTAGCTTGTTATTAAGCAGTAGTCAATTATCTTTACAGCAGAAAGATCGTGAGGATACTACTGTATAATGTTGTTTTGTGTAAAGGAATGGAGACAGTCAGCCAAAAAGGTGATTCTCTCCTTTCTTTCAAAAATTAAGGGGTTTACATACTAAAATGGAGACAACGAAGTGGGCTGCCATTGGCTTGTGTCATAAAGGTAATATAAAACCAAAGGGGAAAGGACAGGGATCGCATTGAAGGAGGAGTACCTGTCATAAAATAGCAGATTACATCCCTAAATCTGGGTCTGAATATCAGGCTGGCTTGATGTTTACTTTCTTTCTTCTATGTGCGCTATCTTCTACGCTTCCTGTTTCCATGATAGCTTTTTCCTGAAGCAGCATCTGCTATAGCTCTTGCTCTATGAAACTAACTAACAAAAACGCTTTGGTAGTATGTCAAGACGTGACATTAAAATTAGTTTTTGGTTGTAATATTTATTCTATTATTACTATATTGCTATAATCTATATAATCAAATATTTGATTAGAGCTACATAAGTAATAACAGAAGACTGTTTCAATGATTAATTAAGGAATTACATATCATCATTGCATATCAATTACTGATCATACTATCAAATCATTGACTGCTATTTCCTATGTAGTGATTGCGTTAGAATAAATTTGTTACCGCATTTTCTTACTTGGTATCCCATGGATTATTTTGTTAGTATAAATAATATGACCTCACTTAACTTAACTAACAGACATTTAAACACACGCTTGGAAGTTTAAATCTGGATTTTGAATTGCTATTATTTCCAAAAACCATTTAAATAAGAAATAGACGAAAACAGACAAAATACCAAAAACAGGATATAAACGTAATGCTGTGTATTCGTTAGCCGTATACACGTTCCAGAAATAACATTCGTTAGCAGAATCTTATTTTATTTTGAAAAACAGGCCCTGTAATACAATGCTTTCAGTTGAAGGAATTTTAGAATATGGTTTGAAGTTTTAAGAGGAGGATTATTTTTTTTAAGTTGTTAATTTTTTGAAATTTGTTCATTATTTTTAATTTCATATTATTTTAAATTTTGTATTTTTTATATATTTTTGTTTCATTTTTATTTATTATATATATTTTTTAAGTTTATGTCTACCTTAGTTTTTTTTTTTGGTATTTGTATGGTTTTACTAGCTTGTGCTGTTTTTTGAAGGAATTGTGGGTTGATGTCATCTCTTTGGAGATTGATTTGTTACGTTGCTTTGTATCCAGGTCCGATGATGAGAGGTAGAAATACTGCTCGAAACCTGTAACCGTTTAATTTTTAATTTTTAAATATTGTTATTTCAAAGTGTGTTGTCGTTTATTAGGAGATTTAGAAATTCTGAGTGTTTGGTAACCTATTCCTTCAAGTTTATTATTAAGGTGAAATAAGACGATTGTACTAAAATTAATTAAAGGTATTTAGTATTTTGACATTACTTCTTAAGGGAAGTGAGGCTATCAAATCAGTATGTCTGTTCGTGTGTTTCTAAGTGTTTCTCCTAATAACTTTTGAAGGACTGGGTGAATCATCTTGAAACTTGGCATATACATTTAAGGACAGGAGACGATTTAACTTTTAGATTTGAGATTTTTTTCCGTTTTGGACCTTTCGAGAAATTAGCAGCGAGAACAATGTTAGAACCTAATCAGTGACTTTCTATTGGTGTTATTTGCAAGCTTATTGTGAGCGTCAATTAGATTAAAAGTAATTAGATTCAGAATATTTAAGTAAGGTTCCATTAGAGTTAAGAAGGAAGGAAATTTCGATTGCTATTAGAAGGGCATTTATTATAGCCTCTGAATTTGATTTATTTCTTGATGAAATTAATGATTAAATTTAACGTGCGTGAAAACATTTTACAAAGTAATAAAAATGAATAAAAACGCACAACAAATAAAAAGCCAGCAGTTGACTGGCGGGGATTAAATAATTGCCCTTTTTTAATTTTTATTTATTTTTGAGAGTTTTTTCTATATGAAGGGCCATTTTTATGTGTACTTGTGTTTTATTTATATTCCTTTGATATCACTGTGCTGCAGACACTGGGTGAATCCAGCTGAGGAGAGGTAATAACCTCGAAACAGACTGTCCTGGTTTGCCGGTGTCAAATATTCCCAAAGTAGCTCAGGGATTTTATATGTTGTGCGTTTTTATGACTTTTTATTGCTTTGTAAGATGAAATTAATATAATTTGTTTTTTATCTAAAGACTGCGGGTACAAAATTGGATTTATTTAGGAAATAATTAGAAATATTTTGGAAAGATTCTACAATTCTATGGTATAAATAAGAGATCCATTAGAAATTTAGGTATGCCTTATACACCGAATTATTTGAAGGTGTTAAACGGGTTATGGAAGGCATTAATGTACAGGTACTTGGAAAAATGTGTAATATGCTAAGTAATTTTATTAATACTGGTAAAAATCAGAAAACTTTTCCAGCTAAATGTATGAATAATTGTGTACATCTGATTCCTTGTATAAACCATGGATGTTTTTACGCGGGCAAGTCGCGGCGTCCTTTAATTGTTAGGCTTAAAGAACACGTAAATGCTGTTAAGAAAGGTTACGGGGCTTCTAACACGGCAGATGACATTTTGTTTAGTAAACACGAATTGCATGTTAATAATATTGAGGTTTTGGCTCAACAGGGGGATACATGGATACATATATTAGAAGATTCGTTGAATCTTATTTTATTTTGAAGAATAAACCCTATAACACAGTGCTATCGGTCGAGAAAGTATTGGACTATGGTTTGAAATTTTGAATGATTATTTTTTATACATTGGTCTGTTTTTGGTCTGTTTTTTTAAGTTCTTTAAGTTTTTTGATGAAATTTCCAGCTGATGTCACTACACTAGCGCTGCAGGATTCAGGAGTTATGAGGTTGTTTTTGATTTACATCTCCAAGGAGATTAATTTGTTACGTTATTTTGTATTGAAGTCTGGTGATGAGCGGTGAAAGTACTGCCCCAAACATGTAACCTATTAATACTTTAAATTTTACAATTTTTATGTGTTGTCGTCATTATTTTATGTTTACTTCAGCAATTATTTGTTATGTTAAATTATGTTTTGGTAAACGTTAAATTAATCAAACTATTAATATATATATATGAAATAAAAAATAGAAATTTCTTTTTTAAAAAAAACTTTTAAAAAAGAAAGATTTTTAGAGAAGTAGGCTTAAATTTCTTAAACTTTTTGTTTTCTTCAGGAATATTGTACTTAGCCTTAATTATGAAACTAATAAACTATTGATATTAATTGTATTTAATTTTAAAACAAAATATTAAAGAAAGCTTATATTTATAAATTACGGTTATGTATTTTTTCTCATCATTTTGAAACAAACAAATCGCAATTTTTTTTTCGTTCATCAACCTCGAAACCCGTGTGTCTGAAAATGTGACGCTTCGAAACATTCCTATAGATTTACGTTCATTTCTATTCAGTGCATAATTCTGGCAAATCGCGTGACAACACCGAGTGCCAATTGTGATACGACAAATAAGTCTCATGTCACGTCACACTTCCCATCAGGGCTATTTGCGTTGCAGCCGGCTGCAGGTGCCGTAATCTGTCCATTTTTCTGGCTAATCTGCAATAAACGTGAGCAAACGTCGGTTGCCACCAGCTCTTTTAACAGAATCCACTATCATGACATTTATAAGTGCATCATTAAATATACGAAAGCATTACTGGAAAACGATTTCTTTGGAATGCTCCAAACATAAAACACCAGAATGAAATATACAAATAGTTAATGTAAAAGATAAATGGTGCTGTAGGAACTAAAAAACCTAAAATCTAAATTAATGTACATTTTCAATATCAGAAACAATGGCGCTTTAGAACTTGTAAAATTAATTTGAAACATAAATGGTTGAATCTCATACTAATTCCAAAATACTTTAGCGGTTCTTATCTTCAAAATTAATTACCTCGATATATTTCATCACAGATGATCTTTTTCAATTATGTGTATATTGTAGTTTTACTTAAAAAAAACATAACTTTACACTGACAAAAAATAAAGAAAGAATTCAAAGAAATTTCGGTGCAGTTAACATTTTTTTAAGTTTTTGGTTAAAATCTTACAAACTAGCGACAGAAAATAGTTTCTTATTAAATATAATATCGAAATCTCATTTTTTTCATTTATAATTTTGTTTGTGATTTTTTTTTTACTTTAGGACTGCAGTTACTCTGTAACGATTCTAGTTTAGACTGTAAAATAAACACATATATATTGTATCAGATTTAGAGAATTACAAATATGTTTAGCAGATACATGAGGTTTAAACCTAACAGATATAACAAGGATACAGAGAATTCAGGATTACAATAAAATAATAGAAGCAGTATTGCAATCATATAAGACTACTACATAACTACGTACATAACTACGTACAACGATATAACTGCTATAGTTACAGTTATGATGTAGTCTTTCCTATTATATAACTGTAATATTACTTCTGTTATAAGCATTGATAATGGCTAACAAATAGACATTTTCTGCCATGATGACCTCACAATGCGAAGAAAGGATATAGATTTCATTGTAGTTCAATCATCTTTCCAAAACGTTCAAATGGAATTGTGAAAAATAGGCACAACTGAATATGAACTTAAGTAGAAAACAATTTCATTACTGAAATAAAATCAGATTGTTCCAAATATTTTTTGGCCATAAGTTTTGTTTTCTATAGTATCAAATCATACATTTTATATTTTTATCATATAAATTATGTTCATATTTATCATCATATAATTGATGAGATTTATTTTTAGTTAAAAATACTTAGAAAGGTAGAAAAATGATCCGAAGACAATACTCCAATTAAATTAAAATTGAAATAAGGTGCTACTGTAATTAGGAAATCAAGGAAATTATAAGTAAAATATAAAAAATGTCATTCCACTACAATAAAAAATAAAAACAATATTTATAATGATTTTACTCGATTCTTTTAGATATATTTGACTACAGAACATTTTCATTCCTTACATAAAATTATATAAGAAAACTTTGTAACTTCAAAATAATAAATGTCATGAATCTAAAAGAAATGTTCACTTAAATCCTTTTCAAAATATTTTTAAGAACGTAATGATTTTTTTTTTTTTTCAAATCTAATGTTTTCAACTTAAATTTCTCATTAAATTATGTTAATATAAAGGTTCAGAATAAATTTAAATTTCAAATTTATAAAAAATGAAACGTTATTTTAAGTTATCATCTTGTATTAGAGAAAATCATTAACATATTTTCCTTAAATTGTTTTATTCTATTAATTTCATTTAAGATCTCTTATGACAATTCAAATTTAAATTATTTCTACAAAAGAAAATATTTTTAATTATCTTTTAAATCTGCAACTATTTTTTTTTACTTTCAATTAAATTGCCACAAAATTTCATTTGGCTATTTATTTATTTATTTATTTATTTATTTATTTATTTATTTATTTATTTATTTATTTATTTATTTATTAAATTGTATATAGTTTTATACTTTGCAGATTTATCTTAATCAAAAGAATTAGTTCTGAAAGGTTATTTGATTTTTTTAATGTTGTTTGAACAGGTGGTTAATTTATAATTTTAAAAAGAGCAAAGTTTTTTTATTCAATCGTACCACAAAAATTACCCTTAAATGCTGAAGTCATAAATTAGGCCTCTTAATGTATTTTATATTGCAAAATTCCACAATCCATGCTTCTATCCGGCTTATATAGAGTGACCCTAAGGATCAATATTCAGGAAGTATCATTGGTTCTAAGAAAATAAAAAATAAAGCTTACATAATATATGTTCTACTTCCAACTGTTTTCGAGATAAGCTATTTGAATGTACAGTCTTTACTGTAGATGTTAGAAACACAAAGGAACATCAAGATCCATCAGACAAGTAGCAACCCTACATTCTCACATGACTTACAAAGTCCATTGTTGTTGAGTGTGAAATTTTTGAGAATTTATTATAAACTGTAATAAATTTATTACATAAAATAAACATTAGAAACCGTAAGGAAAATGTCTTTCTTGTTAACAATTTATAAATTGTATATTCAAATAGCTCTATCTGTTTCACGTTCGGAATAGGATACATGTTCTTATAATTTTTTTCTTAAAATGATCGATCTAACATATGTACAGGGTGATTACAAATGTTTTGAACGATTTCAAAATTTTCCGTAAAAGCGCTATTGCAACGAATTGCGCATCATAACTGTTGGATAGAACAGATGGATAGAGCACATGTTGAAAGTTTTTTTTTGTATACCTCAGAACTGTGAACTACGATCTACATTAATTACACGGCAACTGGAAACCCGATGTACGCAGTCCTGGCTAACGCGACAGCAGTGGGTCATTGGCTGTTGCGTCGTATAACAAACATTGGCTGTTGCGTCGTATTGCCTCTGCCGCTCGCCAGGTGGTGGTGTTGACAACTGCGCGTTCACAGGTGAGGAAAACGCATACTGTGTTTTGAATATCACACAACCAGGTCGCTTAAATTGATCGTACCATTTACGAATGGAATTCTTGGCAGGTGGGCCATTCTGAAATTTGTGCGAAAACGTCGCTGCCCCACCATCACCGACCTGGTTGCATGGTATTCTTAGATATACAAAATAAAACTCGAACATGTGCTCTGTCCAACTGTACCATTCGTCGCATCATAACTGGAATAGCGCTTTTACAGGAAATTTTTGAAATCGCTCAAAACATTGTAATCATCCTGTCGATAGGCTATATCTCCACAGTCTTCCAAAAATAGCTAAAAAGCAGCAATTTTTCCATCCGTTTATTAATTTCAGCTTTAATTCTTGACATTTACAATAAACGTGAACATTAATTATCTAATGAATATTAATATGATAATTGAGTGTTAATATGATAATTGAGTGTTAATATGACTTTTTTTTGTAAATAAACTATTAAACATTACAATTATTCTAACAATAAATGTGGTTTTTCGTTAAAAATAACGGCTTATTTAACTGTATAATGATTGTCCTGTTTAATAGTTTTAATCGAAATTTTTGAATTAGCAAATTTATACAGAAATATTGTTTATATCTTAAAACTCTTCTGCTTATATTAGAACGTTCATCACATATACGTATAAGTATTTTTTGTTATTTGGTTTTTAAAGTTGTTTTTGTTTTTCTAGTTTTTCATTTCATCGAGATTCAGTCCTTAAAGTCCTCTTAAAGTATCTTAATGAAGTAAATTTGGACTACAGTTTTCTATTAGAGAAGTCGTGTAACTTTCGACCGTAAATTCCGGTGAAATTGAATATTTCTGTTTTCTCGGACAACTTATATTGACGTCATGCTCGGAATTCTACAACGAAATGCCATCGTGTTATTTGATTTGCGTTGAAAATTTCATAGCAAGTCTATGACAAACATACCAACGTCAAGGCAATTCAGTTTAGACGGTCATTCGTGTTCTGTTATTTTTCTTTGTTTAGTAGATTATTCAGGAAGAAATGTAGTTCATTCAGAGAAAACAAAATAAGAAGTAAAAGACTGAAAACATATGTCTAGTGCCTTATCTTAAAGTATCAGAAAATTAAATGTTGTTTTGGATATAAGTAATTTCCGTTTCCTATTATTAAAACATACCTCTTTGTTTACTTAAATTTAAGGGTTTTTTTCGTCTCAAATTTCTGCACCAACTTTGCGGTATTTATTGAAAGCTTAATTAATCTTGTTTTGTTTGCTCAGATGTACTTTTTATTTCTTTAATTTCTTTATTTTCTTAATCACTTTCAACATTTCTTTTTTGTTGTTGTTGTTGTTGTTGAAAATGTTATTGTGGAAATCAATTGTTGTCTTTTCAATTACAGGTCGTCTTAAAGTTCTATAGACCATTATTAGATGGTTAGCAATGCGATTGGTGCGTTGTTTCTTTGTGTTATATCAGCATAACAATAATTTTAACTATCACTATTTAATGAAAAGAAAGCACTCACTAAAAGAAAGAATTTTGTAAGATAGGTTATGCTGTAGCGATTATAATGTACAAAAGTAACATCAATTGGATGGTGTTATGCATCATTTAACCAAGCGCCAAATTCGATTTTGAGATTTTCGCATAAACGCAAAAGCATATGTATTAATTCACATTTTTTTAAGGAATGAAGAGTGTTATATATCAAAATGAATTACAGCGCGCATGATGACCTATGAATTTCGAATCAAATGACCATGCGACAAAGATCGTTAGTCATGTGATGCAAATCATATTCGTTTCGATTAGTCGATTGGCGTTTATTCAAAATTAATTTTCCGCAGAATTATGTTGAGATAGAAAGCTGGTACAATTTTCTTATAAGGAGTTTACACCTTTCGCTAGTAGATGGAGCAATAAATCTAAAAAAAAATCTAATTTGGCGCTTGGTCAAATGATGCACAACACCATCCAATTTAGTAGTTGCTAGATTCGTAGTATGAACAGTTAATTTAACTCTTAGATAAAACTGATAATAATAAAAGAAAAAAAGACTCAGGAAATTTCAGTCTTTGCCAACAAATTGTCATCATCTTGTTTAGGATTTTCTTGAAAAGAAATCAATTTTTTTAGATTTTAAAAATGTATTTCTTCATATAAATAGCTGCTAGGAAATATACAAATTTGATTTTATATCATGTGATTATTAAGATTTTCAAGTTATTTGGTAATCCCAGTAAAAGGTAAAATATCTTGGTGCTGTTCAATTTCTTTTATATTTCAATTATAGTCTTTGTGAGCGAATAACTTCAATCTTTCCAGAAGTAATCACAACATGTGCTTTGTCTTCATGTGTTTACTATTTCTAATTTTCTATTCCCTCTTTGCAAGCCTAAAGCAAGTAGTTGGAAACGAGCAACTTCAATTCTTACTTTTCTTTTCATTGTTGTTTCACAGTTTGCTGTTCCTTTGACGTTTTTCCTTTCTTTGGTTTCATGAAGTTAACTTGTTGTTCAATACAGAATTGCTTGTTTGCCGGTGCAGCAATATTCCCTCCACTTACTAATGTTGGAAATACAAAAAACGTACGTTACCTTTATACTTACGAAAGAACTATTCTGTTTATATAAAAACTCTTCAACAACAGGACTTTTATTTTGAAGCAGAAATATTTTTCCATTTCCTATTCTTGAAAAAGTTTTAGTGGTGATATCATTTCTAAGAATGTTTTCTCATATTCTATAGTCATGAGTTCTTCAAAGTTGATGTTTAATGCAAAATGCACAGTTCCGTATCAGTCATCATGCACACAGGTTTCCTAAGTCGTTTTATTACCCAAACTTGGAGCTGTAACTAGTTTTATCTCAAACAAGCCACGCAGATTTAGGAGGACACATATCGACAAAACGTCTGACGTCAAGCCGGGCACAAAGGATTGGTGTCTCCTGGAATCGGTAATGACGTCTTGCAACAACATAACATGAAATCGGCGGGTGCAAGCCTCTCTTCCCTGGCCGTAAAAGAAAGTGAATGCATGCGTCAATCCAACAGCGTTCGCCACCGGTATTGACTTGAGTCCATTGCATCGCTTTCCCCCCCAGTAATCTTCAACTGTGGTCGTAAATACTCAGATTCAAAACAATTCCAAACATAGTTCATAGCTGCTTTCACGAGCGACGAATGCCAAAACAAGTGGAATGAAAAAAAATAAAAGTGGAAATCTGAAAAAACGGAAGTCATAACATTTAATATGGAAACCTTTATTTATTTGTTGAAGAAATTAATAGAATTTGGAAAGGTTGTTGATAAAATCCTTCTTTATTGAAATCTGATCTTTGTAAATTTTTCTTTTTAAAGAATCAAATTTCTACAAGATCAGTAATGGAAAAAGTGAAATATACCTTAAAAACTTAGAATTACCTTCATTGTTTTTCATCTTTTTTTAACACTATTATATAATTGATAAAACATTTGAATCATGGAAAGTATTTTTTCTAGGATTTATTTGTCTTTTACCAGAAAAAAGCGGAAAAAAATGTCCTAATACCATTTAACACAATGATTTAATGCGTATAGTTTATAATAACTTAATAAAAACATTAAAGTTTTTTGCGAATTTTAGATATGAATGAGCAATCTATATTACTAAAATCTTTTATTTCTCTGTCTGTCTGTCTTTCTGTCTGTCTGTCTGTCCGGCGCAATTTTCTGAGCGAATGGAAAATAGAAATAATTTTTACAATGAAACATCCGCGACAGGAATCGAACCTGCAACCTTCTGATCCGATGTCAGATGCCTTATCCATTAGGCCAGTGCTCCGCAACCTTTTCTCACCTACGGCACACCAAAGTTTTTCCTAGAATTCCGCGGCACATCAAAAACTAAAATATATAGATATATAATATATAGATATATATACAAAGCATACTTCGCTTTGTAGTATTGTTTTATTTATTTATTTATTTTATTTATTTATATTATTTATTTATAGTATTATTGTAGAAAAATTATTTAGTTGTAATATTGTCTTATTTGACCGCGTCACACCTGTATTGGCTCACGGCACACCATTGTGCCGTGGCACACCGGTTGCGGAGCACTGCATTAGGCCATAGGGACTACAACTCTCTTCATATGGTTTTTTTGACTTATATCTCCTTTTCTTTCCCCCATCAATAAGGAATGTATTCAATCTTTTTTTTGAATCTCAAGATTGTTTATTTATTTCACATCAGTCAGTTTATTTGTAATTCGAAACTGACAATTAGAACGACAATTGCCGAAACGTTGCAATATTTTAAATATTCTTACTTAACCAAATCCTATGTGATATTGAAAAATATGTGGGTGTACACGCCAGATATTGGAGTAAAGAAAACAGAGTCAAGAAAGAGAGAAGCACTCTTTTTTTGAGGTGGAATACCGAAAAATTCACTATTTGCAACTCAAAAACCATCAATAAATGTAACTCAAACGTCACTGAAAAGTGACAATTATAATTAAAATGAGACTCAAAAATGAAAGAAGCAGTATTTCTATTAGATAGAATACTGAACACTATTGTAACTCAGAAACCACTGAAAAGTATCATTTGGAATAAAAAAAAAAAAAGAGTCAAGAAATAAGAAGCAGTATTTCATTAGGTAGAATACTGAAAAATCACTATTTGTAACTCAAAAACCATCACTATTTCTAACTCGAAAACGACTGAAAAGTATCAATAGGAATAAAAAAAAAGATAGTCAAGAAAGAAAGATGCACGATTTCTATTAGGTAGAATACTGCTCAGAAGTTAGACGTCTTAGCCATTAGACCACTAGGTCTACATTCTAATCTCTGTAAAAAATAAAAATATATCATAGATATATGATTTACAAGGTGGTTCTAAAAGCAGTCGTAGATTGAGAGAATATAGACATCAAAAATTAAATTAAAAAAAAGCTTTTAAAAAATTTTAGTTTTAGTTTGCTTGATGTAATTTGTGTGTGTGTGTGTTTTTTAATAAATAAAAAATTGTTTTCCGTTACATAAGGGAGGCTTCCGGAGCGAAGCGACGGGTAGCCGACTAGTAATTCTATAAGATAGCTATCAACGAAGATTGACGACATTACAGTTAGTAATCTATATTACTAAAATCTTTTATTTCTCTGTCTGTCCGGCAATTGTTAATTATTAGTTTCACTTGCTGAGAAAGTTAAATTATAATTTTTTTTTCTCCTTGCATGGGATTGGAACCGAGGACCTTCGTCCTCGCAGTCAGGAAAGCTAACCATTGAACTACTTGCTGGTCCCCCAATATCCAATCCTACTTTTATTCTATTGTTCGCGCGCTATCAAATAATAAGTTCATTCAAAAAAGAATAAAATATCACTTTTTGCATAACCGCTTGGAATCGAATCTTGGATTATCTCGTACTTACTAGGGGGAGACAGAGGGATGGCCTAGTGTTTATAAATATTACACACATGTGATAATATTTGTGTAAATATTTGTATAGTACAAGCTATTGAATCTGTACTTAAATTTAACTTCGTAAGTAAGCAAAAAATTGCAGAAATATATTCTTCAGTAGTCGAAGTAGGTTAAGAACCAAGAAGGACATTAAAATTCCTTTTCCAATTTTTCTTTCCTTGCAATTTTCTGAATTTAAAACATTAATTAGAAACACAACCCGAATTAACATGATTGAGACTAAGAAATATTAGTAATGATTATTTTTTTTTTACATAATCTTTAAAATACTATCTATAAACAAAGGCGTTATATCAGTGAATTGACAATATTTGGTGCGTAATCACTAGCGTACTGCTTGTCTTGCAGATTCTAATTTTATTATCTGTAGTCAGTTCCTTTTAAAGTAAGCTGTTGATAGTTAGTAGTAATAGTTAGTAAAAGGTATATTCTGATCCTTATTTAATATAATCTTGTTTTTTTAATTGTTGATCTTGTAATTACTCTAAAATTTTTAACATTTTCGAAATAATCAAATGATCAAATGACATCTATCTAACATTTTGCTTTTCACGAAATCCTGTGAATATATTTTAGTTTCTGTTGATTTGGTTTCAAACCCTTTCGTGTATTCTAACTTAATGACAATATCTTCCACATTTTGGAAAAATAAAATCTTTATGCTACAGTTTCGATCTTATTTGCCTACAGTAACACCGAAAACAGTGAACATTTCGAAATTTAAATAGCATATTCTATGTATTCTTCTTCTTCTGTGGTACAACAGCCCGCTTCAGGCCAAGACCGTCTTTATTATTCCTTTGCATGCTTCCCTATTCGCAGCAACTGTCCACCAAAATCTAACTCCAATCTGTTTAAGATCCTGTTGCACACAGTCCAACCATCTCAGAGGAGGTCGTCCTCTTTTCCTAGTACCAATCATCCTCTGGAATGTTACTTTCTTACTTAAACTGTATATTCTATGTAGACACTTAATAAAATCACAGTAACAGGAACTTCCACTTTTCTTTTAAACATCATAATTATGTTATTTAAAAGTTTTTATTTAAAAAACTTTTAAATGGTATGGGGATGGGGAGCATTTTAATCTGCGGCCGGTAAAAATTTGGACATTACAAGGGCAAAGTAATAAATATTGAGAAAACAAAAGATAGGAAAATACAAATAAAATTTAAATATAAATACAATATTATGTTACATTATTTGATAACAATAGAAATCCAATGAGTTATTTTGTTTCTAATACTTTTTAGTAATCAAGTACAAAAAGTGTGAAGTAGAGGGGATACCTATTATGAAAGTTCTGTCTGTCTTTCATGTTTGCAGTTCAAACTATAAGTCGTACAGAGTTGAATAATACCTATTAGAAAGCTTATGACTCGTAGAAGTGGGAAAACATACTTACTCCGGTCTGTGGCACTTGCTCTCAGAGGAAATGGATAGAAATTAAACTTGTCACCACCTCTATAGTATAAAATACAAATCGGACAAATATGAATCTTACGTTATTAGAACCCTTATCGCTTTTAGAGGTGGGGGAAAATACGAGTCTCGGTTCGAAACCACAAGAAGTGGCCGAAATGAAACAATAATGGAATCGATATGGTTTTGTGTACAATATGAAGCCAGTTTGTTTTTTCCTTTTTTATTTGGAGAAATTGTCACGTTCACATGTAAAATTTCTGAATTCTTACGGAGAAATAATTGGAGAGAAAATCGCCAACTGGATAATAAATATGCCTTCGCACATTGAGCCAACATCAATGGGAATTCTGTACAGCTGTTTCATCCTTATTATGGAATCATCAGCAGAATATATCCTTGACGTTTGCTCGTTGGATTTTCTCTCCATTTACGAATAATTACGAACGTTAAACTTGCTTTCAATTGAACTTATGATGTTGCCTTTTTGTTATTAATTTCCTTAGTGCCTTTCAGTGAGAGGACAAGGGGTTAACACATTGGATCTTTCAAGATCATTTTTTATTTATTGTTTTTTATCTCGGCTGCCCATTCCCGGGATCGAGAATGCTTTTGGAGAGCCAAACGTCAAGGGTATATTCTGCTAATGATTCCTAATAAGGATGAAACAGCTGTACAGAATTCCCGTTGATGTTGGCTCAATGTGCGAAGGCATATTTATTGTCCGGTTGGCGATTTTCTCTCCATTTATGAATAATTACGGACGTTAATCTTGCTTTCAATTGAACTTATGGAGAAATTTTCAACTAAAATCATCTGTTGTGCGATAATATACATAAAAGGATCCATTATCTATTCATTGGTTCAAAAGTTAGTAGGATTATAACTACTAGGCTTCATGAAACGAAAGAAAGAAAGAATAAATTAAATTGTGCTAAATAGTTTTTATGTGGAAACTACAGATACTTGATATATTCTTTTTTAAATATTACCAAATGATAACCTTATGTATTTCAATAGCACTTGCATGCAAAATTTTATAATCACTAGGTTTTATTTGTATCGGGTTTCCAATTCACAGCAGAAGAATAAATCAATTTCAATTGATAACTAAACAGTGACTTCAGAAGACCAAAGGGGAATTAGGCAGCCTCGTAATGGTAATTTCCAAAATTGCGATGGTCGGTTATTGGATATTGTATTTCTGACAGAGGAACTTTTTAAGTAAACAGAGGGAAACACTGAAATGATGATTCTGAAGTCTTTTGGCAAAGGATTTCTTTTGTTTGAGCTCTTATATAGTAAAAGAATTACCAGAATAACTTAGGGGATTCTCTTTGAGATAAGATTACATTACCATTTTCATTATTAGTATGATGTAAATGAAATAATAATGGATTTGAAATAATAATGGATCCATAAATAATAATGGATTAATTAATAATAATAATAAAGCAATAAGTTTCTAAAGGAACTTAAAGTATACTTACCTTAAAATCTTGCTTTTTTTTTTTAAGTCGTGAACATTATAAACTAATAGTCTCCGCTTTCATTTTTATAAGATCAAATCTTATAAAATCTCATAAAAGATCTTTCTTCAAAGTCATTAAATAATTAATTAAATTTACATCGCAGAATTTACAAGAATTATTGCATCAAAATTAATTATATTTAATCATATTGCAGCTTGAGCTTTATCTTAAAAGGACTAATATCTGCTTGTTTAAAATATCGATAGAAATCTGTTGTTTGGATTCTAATGTTTTTCTGTGGCAATGTTTGTCATCTTCATGCGCTGTTGTTTTGACAAGGATCCACACAGGAAAAAATTTAAATATAAAATTTAAATTATCTCTTGTTCTTAAACGTGCATGCCAAGTTTGAAGAAGATTGATCCAGCGGTTCAAAAGTTATTAGGAATACAAGGACACACGAAGATCGGCTGTAATTTGATGAGCTTCACTTATTTAGGAAAGCAGAGAAATGGTTCTGAAATGAAATCACCCTAAAAACATTACATTATTATTATAACAATATTATTACTGAATGTATTACTTTACATTCTTTCTTCTTTAATCTAACGAGAATTTGTAATTCTAATCAATGAAACATTATTAATTTGAAAAGTTGGATTTAAATTAGAAATTGGAAAGCATTAGAAAATGACGTTTCTAATTTTAAATCTATTTTTTTACAGTTAGTGGCAAATTTTAATAAAATCGCTTATTTCTTTTCTGTTTTGGATAACTGCGATTTAATCGTTTTCTTATTCAATGTATTTTAAATTAAATTTTGATTAAAAGTTTCGTCTTCATTAATATGTTAACCCAATCCAAGAATTTGAGAAATGAAAACTTGAGTAGCGAAGCAAGAAAGATAAAAATGTCTATGTATTGATAATACAAGACTAGTATAAGTTTTTAAATAAAATATTACTTCTTATTCTTTAAAACTTTTATTACAAATCACATGTTTCCTGTTCAAATGATTATTTTGTTTACATAAATTACTCTCGAAAAGAAGATGAAGTTCATGTTGGACATTACAGCATGTATATTGTCTCATTTCAAGAACATCAAAGGTAAAATAACGTGTTTTTGTGATAAGACATTTTCAAGTGATTTCCAATTATTCTAGTAGTCATAGATTTAATATGAAGATATCACCATGTGTTAATTATGGCAATCGTTAAATAAAAGATTAAATACCATTTGACAGTGAATGTGAATAATTCAAATTATTGCTTATTTAATAGATTTTAACTTTATAGTTTTGGCTACACGCTCATGTTATCGTATACAATCATCCTGGTTGCTCCTGTGCTACTGCTGAAAAAAAGACATTTTTTACTGTTAGTATACCTTACCAGATTCTAACAGTTCATTAAGTCAGTATGTGTGTCTATTTCTATATGAATCTCCTTGAAATTTAGCAAGTCAATTTTTGGTCAAGACAATTTCTAACTTTTGTATTTTAAAATTTTTACTGTAGAATATTTATGAGAGAAGATGATAAATCACTTTCTGTCAGAAAACATTAAAAGCCCAACAGTGAATTTATTTCAGTGTCTAAAAATGTATAGTAATGCGTCTTGTGTGTGTCTCATATGCGCGTGATAAAGATTAATTGGATTTAAGCAATGAATTAAGTTTCTGTAGATTTACTTTTCAATAAATGAAATACTATTTATATTCGATAGATATTATAATTTGTAAATGCACGATGACTTTCAATCAGTTTTCAAAACTTCGAAAAAAATCCAATAAAAAAACACAAAGAAAACTAACAACTAAAGCTATTTTAATAATAGGAAAGTAATTTTAAGACATCTTTCATAAAATTGTAAGTAATTACTCTTTTGTAACCCTTATTTTATGTAGAGGCAAAAATAAAATTTTTGTCCTCTTATACATCTGATGAAGATTTTCGAAAAGAAAAACGAAATATTGTGGAAATTAAAGAATATTTATAGGATTTCGAGAGTAACAGGAATGTAAACTTAAGTTCTTTCATAAACCTCGTGTAGACATCACAATCAGAAATGTTTGACTAAAACCCAATTGAAAACGGTTTTGTTCTTTTGTAGTCGTTGAATTTCAGTAAATTCATAAAACCCCTTGCTTTGTTACTGCATTTCCATATCTCGTACCTCGCAGGTCTTGTTCCTTGTCTTCTAAAACAAATATTTTCACAGTGTAATTAATTATTCTTTGAAGTGATTACGCTAATGAGATCCTTAAGAACGCAGATAACACTAGCATTTGTCATTTGCTTAGCTAATTTATTCGCTAATTAATCTTACCTGAAATAGATAGAGGAAAAAGTTCTTATTTAATCAAGTAGTTTTTATTTACAAAATGCCATATTGGAAAAGTATGATTTTTCAGATTTTTTTCCTGAAGTTTTCTAAAAGAATCATTTCAGCATTGGTAAGTAATTGTTGATTAAACAATACAAAAACTTAAACTTTTCTGTAAGTATTAAATTTCTTTAATTCTTGTTGATTTTGTATTTAGTGTTTCGATGTTTGATAATGAGTTTGTAAATTTTTAAGTTTCGTAGATGTTCTTTGCATTCTTAGGTGGTGGTATATTCCACAGGAGCAGACTGTGGCCCATCGGGGCGTTAAAGCTAAGGCTCCAACGTTGCAGTGACCCTGGACTGAGATTAGGCCGGTTGGTCAAAACCCGGTTTTCAGAAGGCTGGGTAGGCCCTTGGATCTGTTTGGAGGAGAATGGAGCGTCCAAAAATCTCCCCGAGGCCGGTATATATCCTTAGAGTATGGATTTAACATTGGCCAAATGTTAAGCTTCATTTGATCCGAAACCAACGTGAAATCATGTCGACAGTAGCATTTGCAATAATATCAATGAATAAACAAAACAAAACAAAAACAATTATTTATTATTACTTTACTTTATAAAGCGCCTACGACTTACCTTATAAATGCAGTATCCCCGCCCCCCACGTATCTGCGTGATATCCGCGGTTTCATGCACGAATACAACCTTTAAGTTAGGCAGCATATTTCAGGTAGACCCTGTGAAGGCACATACAGCTGAAAATTCATATACAGCTGAAAACACACTAAGAACTTTCCGAAATCAAAATCGCCCATTGTAAACGAACAAAAAAAAAATCATTATTTGGAATGAATTGTATTGAGGCACTTCTTTTTCTGATTGGTTGCAAAGTCTTGTCTTAAGTCTCGCGGGTCGTCGGAACTCATCTGCCTTAACCATATATTTAGTATTCAAAATATCACTATAAGCGCTTACATCCCAGAAAATGCTAGTATTAACAATAAAGAGAAACAAAATCTGTTTTTCCCAATAATGGTCTATTGTTTTAATAGTTAATTATGTTTTATTATTTTGAAATAAAGACACGATGTAGTGTAAGGACTGTTTGTTATATTTTGTAATGGTTAGAGAGAGAAAAAGATTTTTTTTTCTCCTCTTAGTTATTTTAAAATTTTTAGTTTCTTTATGTCGAGACCTAGAAAAAGTCTTTCGATTGGATAAACGAAATATTGGTCATTTCTGTTGTATTTATATTTGTTTGGAGTGAAGTAATGTATTTAAATAGAAATATATATCAGTTTTTTGTGAGAATTGTTTTTTTTTCCTCTAAATACTAGATTTCGACAAACAAGCTGCACGAATTTCAATTGAATTTATAATGTTGCCTTTTTGTAATTAATTTCCTTAGTGCCTTTCAGTGAGAGGACAAGGGGTTAACATATTGGATCTTCCAGGATCATTTTTTATTTTATTGCTTTTTATCTCGGCAGCCCATTCCCGGGATCGAGACTGCTTTTGGGTAAAGCTTTCGCGCAGCGAGCCAAACATCAAGGGTATATTCTGCTGATGATTCCATAATAAGGATGAAACAATTGTACAGAATTCCCTTTGATGTTGGCTCAATGTTGCGAAGGCATATTTATTGTGCCGGTTGGCGATTTTCTCTCCATTTACAAATGATTACGGACGTTAAACTTGCTTTCAATTGCATTACAAATTATTAAACAAAAAACAACTATTAAATTAGCAATTTATTCTTGTATTTTTAAATGTAGACTTTTTCCCATTACACATTTATCTAAAGCAAATGACTGTTTTCAATTTTAGTTAATTGCAAAATTTGCTCATCAATTTACATATTTGAAATTTTCATTAATATTTACAACTTTAACTTAAACTTAACCAGTTGGTTCAGTCGTCATCTTGTTTCTTTTCCTGTAGGTTGAATTCTGATATTTGAAACCCGTGTGCGAAAAGGGATCTGATTCTGAATTTCTTTTGAGACCTATTCCAATGTTTACCTTTGCCAATAAGCGACCAAAACTTCTCCCAACCCTTCTAATTCAACACTGCAATTCAATACTATTCGTTTGCAGAATGTCCTTGTAGAGTATTCTGCCTTTTGCTCTTCCTTATGAATAGAGATGGCTAAACCTCCGCTTGCAGGTTTCACGTACATTGATGGCTTACAGAAATATTCAGGCATTTGGTTACCAATGATTATTAAGAAATAAAGGTAACGAAGCTCGTTCAACAAGTAAAAATAAGTATTTTTTAAAAAAGAAACGAATACAAATGAAAATTTGAAAATTATAATTGATATGGCAACTTTCGAAAATTCTACGAAATTGTACTCGTATACAAGTGCTTTACCTGTATGTAAAAAAAACTCTTAATAAATCATTTTCATCTAACTACAACTAGCAACGCTTTTTAGCATTTTTTTTTTAAATTCTTAACATAAGCAATTGAGTTTTTGATTTTAGACTTATTATTTATGGGAAATTAAAAGACAGTTAACCTTTTAATTACTTGAGCCTAGTTTATATTAATCATAATTAGTCAATCTAGTTATCTTAAGCCGTAATAGTTAGGGAATGGTAATTTCTAGTCTCAAAAGTGTGCAGGAGACGTATGTTTTTCGACTTACAAGTAAAATCTTGTATTTCGATGTTTTTTGTTTTATATGTTAAGTGACAAACTTTAGTATGTTCGTAAGAAAGAATATTAAAAAAAAAAACAAGGAGATTATCGTTGATGTACCAACATTTTATCCATGAAAATTAGAGTTCTTGTTCAGAGTATTTTTTTTCTTAATGAACGATTTCTTTCACTCAAAGTTCAAATTTCTGTTGAAGTAAATTGGAAAACGATAGTAATAGGATAGGAGATCTTAACATAATAACAAACTTTCAGCTTCATGGGCTAATTAGTTATTGATAAATCATAACCGCTCTGTACTGCTTCTTATAATGATGCCTTTTAGCCTTAAAGTTCTCACTTTTGGGAGCAGTTTGTCAAGAAATCAACATGAATCTCTTATTGTGTAGCATAAGCAATTTTTGCTACGAGCTTGGAACTTACCTCCAACTTAAAATGATGGGTTTTAATCATTACTTTCTGAGTTATGGTCCAATAATATCAAAATCTGTTGAACTATAATTCTGGCAACTTAAACTTGCCATTAAAATACCTCTTGCTACAAAAAGCTTTTAAAGTAATTTCATGACGAACAAGCACACTATAACTTTTTTTTGTTCTACTCTTGTCAACTCTATAATGGATAAGAACAATTGAGATAACATTGTTGCAATTGTTCAACAGGGTTACGCTGAGCTTGTAATGTACCCTTTTGTAGCTATGCAGATATAAAAAGTATAAAAATGGATGATGGACAACACTTAGCTTTGGACTCAGATGACAAAATCCAGGAGCACAATGAAACCTGACAGATCGTAGCATAAGTCTTTTCTTCAATAGAATGGCTATCTTAAAATCAACTTTGGAAGTCAGATAATCCGATGAATTACACTTTTAAGACTGTGGAAGAGGGAGAAAACAATTAATTGATGGCTATCGATTTTAATTCCGAAACCTCAGCTTTTCGGCTTAAAAATGCAAATCCATGGTTATATGATAACCATCATTTAACAGAAGGAAAAAAAATAATAAACAAGAAGGAAAAAAATAAAGGTTGAGACCAGGTGTCTACTAGATGACATCTCAAAACAGCTATTTCACGCTTACTTGGCGATAAACACTTTAGAGTAATCACTAGTAAACAACAAGATCTCAATACGGAGGTGATTAGAAATATCATGAAATAAAAAATATGGTACCTCCAAAAATAGAAACTAAATACAAGAAGTATTATATTATTTTCCTTTTAATTTTGTCTTCCAGGAACCTATCATAAACCAAAACTTTATGAAAACTTAAATAAATAAATTTCTGCATTATTTATTAATTATTATTATTTTGCCTTTGCTCCTTTACTTGGTTTGTTAATCGTTTCTACAATAGTCTGAAGTACCGGTAGTATAGGTTTAAATAGTTATAAAGATTTTTTTAATCCTTACTTCTATTCATATAAACGTTTTCAATTTCATAATTCGATAGAAATTCTGTTCCAAGTGAATTTTAATGACATTCAATAATAGTGATACGAAGATATAACAAATACAGATATGATTTTCTCTCCAAGCACAACTACTTCGGAAGTATTTCTTTGTGTAGATATATTGTAATTATATTGCGATAAAATGTAATAAAATTGCTAAGAAATTAAAGCCACTACAGAAAAGGATATCGATGAAAATCAGCTAATAAAACGATATATAACTGAAATATTAATGAAGCAGCAGTGAACTTGCTTTGGCAGATTTGGTTTCCATTCAGTGGGGGACGAAACAGGGGACTTTCTAACAGAATTTTGAAAGAGTTAGTGAAATATTGGAATCTCTCGAGGCAGCTACTTTCGATGAAATCCGGTATCAGAAACACATAAAAATGACGTTATTTTGGTTACTGCGCTGTTTGTTTAAATTGTTAAAATTATCATAATATAGAATAACGCTAGTCTTTGATGTAGAATTATATGAAGATCCATGTTTTTTGTTTTTTACTGCTTGCTGAATGATAGAAACTGGATGTTATTCAGTGCATTTAAAAAAGAAATTTTACAAAATCTTTTGGCATTCAATAAATTTCCTGGTCCAGTCTGCCTGTTGAATTGTATAACTGTGGTATACCCAATAATCCTATTTTTTTTCAAGAAAATTTAAATAAACTAAAAATTTGCGTATCCAAATATGATAAGAAATATCGTCATGCCTGTTTCGGATAAAAGAAATTTCGGATAAAACAGAATATATTGTATTAAACATATACTGTACATGTTATAAACGGTAATTACATTAATTACTGTATATTAATATTGTTAATATAGTTATAGTTATTTAGTTACAGTTATATAATCGCTTGTGTTTGATATTGAAATATTGTTTATAGCGACGGAAAAATGTTTTTGTGCATTTTTAAAATATTCTAAAAATCGTTTCAGATAAACGCGATTCGGATAAGCGAGTTTTTAGTGTACGTTAAAATTACTGAAATATATCGATTAAATATGGGCAAATGTTTGGGTCAAATCTTTTCTTTAAAACAAGAAAAGGAATAAACAATTTAAAGTAAAATGAACTACTATTAGAAGTTTTTTACAAGAAACTTATATATATATATATAGCAGATAAATTTGTAGAAATGAAAATTTTGAAATGTACAGGGTTATTCATAATTCAAAATATAAACCAAAGGCGGCACAATGAATAAGCAAAAATGCCCTTCTGGTCAATTATCTGAGGAAATCGGGAACAGCTGTTTCGTCCTTGGGACTCATCAGCCCGATCCGCCCTCCCCGATAACAAATCCAGAAAGGAGAGAACATTAGTGGAGGTCACCCCCGTACCCGACAATGAACCCCGAAACCAAAAATACGGCAACTTGTTGTTCAGATATCCACTGATCTGGTTATAGTAATATGTCACCACTGAACTCGTTTTCTCGCATTCCAAGACGCAAATCGCCTTCTCACATTGCGAAACTGCCGTTTTGGTAGCTTTTGCGCCCTAGCGGCAGCCGATGGAATTAGAATACAGCGTTCTGATGGAAAAAAAAAACAAAACAAAACAAACTTCGTGAGTTTGTCTTTCATTTGATATTTCGGAAGCAAACATCCGTTTTTTTCCGACGCTGAGCTGCGAGTCTATGACATGTGTCAAGGAATCATGTTAAATGAATTGTTTTTGGTTATGGTTAATGGTTAAAAAAAGCTTTTTTTGAAGTCTTACACAAATAAATCTTCAGTGAAACTCTCGGAATGCTTTTATTATTTGAGAGTATTGAAAACTTAAAATATTAATTAATTTAGGAGACTGCAAATAAATAGCAATAAAAATAACATTAAAAAACACTGAAAAAATAATTTTATTAAGCTAAGATTTCTTTCTGTTTCTTTTCTTATTGTATTTTCAGCTTTTTCCATCATTCGTATAGCTTTGTAATATTACTCCCTTTCTTTATACAGTGCAACTTGGATAATTCGAAGCTGAAGGAACCACTACAAATCTTCGAATTATCCAAGTTTTCGAATTAAACAAGTTACATATTTTAACTTTAATTTCAGGTCCATTGAATGCTTGAAAAGATTATTCTGTCAATAAATAAATATTTATTCAGAACGATCATGGTGTGGAAGACTTAAACACTTACGCCGAAAAGTCGTTATGATTCGAAATTTTTTATAAAAAACTTCGAATTAAGGAAGTTGAACTTCGAATTATCCACGATTTTTTAACATTGATTTAATAAGAAATTCAAGGGACTAAGAGAAATCTTCAAATTAACCACGATTTCGAATTAAAGACGTTCGAATTATCCAAGTTGCACTGTAGTATTTTTAATGAGTATCATTTTGTTTTTAATTTAGTCTTTCTTCGAATATTCCTAAACTGACTATTAAGCTTAAGAGTTTTAATTTAATAAATTAATACTTTCTAGTTTGATAATTTTTTCTGACGTTTTTCGACGGGGCCTTAAGCTCTTGCCTTCATTGCATTATTACGTAGATAACGTGAGAGCTGTGAGAAAAATAGCACACGATGTGAAATTGAACCCAAACCTACCCTTCCCATTAAAGAGCAGCATTTATGACTGTTGAAATTTGAAATCAATAATGCAAAAACCTTTCACTTGTGGTTCATCGAGGCCACGTGACTTGCAGAGTTGCTATGGCATCAGCTGCTATAACAGCCCTTGTGTCTCAGAGTAACAAGAAGCGGTTCCCTTCTTGTCTTTTCTGCTGCGCTTCTCAACATCAATAAATTCTGAATAATTGCAATTCTCCTTATTAGGTTCATCTTAATAAAAGTGGAATAAGATGCAAATTCCATTTCGCAATCTGTCACTTGAAATATTTAGCAGTGGATGAAAAATGCGGCCTCCCACTCAGGCCTCCATTATTAACAAGTACCTCTAGAGAGGAGAAAATTGGTTCTACTTCTAATTAAGCTTTTAACACTAATTAAGTGTTTTAAATTTAATGTTGATTTTATTATAATGCAACGATGATATGCCGACAACATTAAACTACAGCATAATACGAGTTAGAATCGCAGTCGATTTTTTTAAATTATTGTAAGTATTTATTTCAACATTCGTTTTGTAATTATTAAATTAAATCCTGCTAGGAAAAAGATATATAACAGTCTTGAATGTTAGATTTGGAAAATATTGCTTCAAAGTTATTAAATGAAACTTTTATCTTAAAACAAAAGCATGTTTGTGAATTCACAAAATAAATTCTAAAAACTTTATTATTTAAAGAGATTGAAAATAATATTTATTCAATAAGAATAACATGTAATTATATTGTTTGCATTTTTTTTTTTAGTTACAGAAGTTATTCATATATTTATACTTGCAGTTTGACTTCAAAAATCTTTCTTTTTTTTGCCCATTTACTAATATCCAAATACAATAAACCATAAAAACTGACATGACTTAAGATGTCAGTATTATTTTTATTATAAGATATATGTATTATAATATAGTTATGTCAGTTGTTAATTACGTCCGTTATACAAATAATAAATAGTTTCGCTGATCGGATACAAATAATTTAAGCATGTACTTAAGTAGACATAAGAATGCATACTTGCATATTAGAATTTTATATACTGTAAATACTACCCACCGTTGTTTCCCTGATAGCTTTCATTAGTTTAATGATAATTAATTCCGGAAGATGAATGCGCCCTTCCGGAATTGCGGAAGGGCGCATTCAACTTCCGGAATTGCGTCTCGAAATGCAAACATATAATTAATTCCCAATCAGAATTGTTATTTAGGCACTACAATAGTTGCGATGGCCTGTTATGCGGCTGATACGCCAGAACCCGGGTTCAAATCATGACCGGGGTTGGATGTTTCCTTCATTCTTCTACGTATGTTTCCCTTCCTGTCAACGACTTATTTTCAATTTCATACGTTGTTTCTGGCGCAGTGTAGCCTCTGGCGCTGTTCAGCATTAAAAATAGCATTTGACATATGCATTGAAATCTGCGTTAGATGAAAGAAATAAACTACAATAGTAATAAAAGCAAAGAAAACAAGATCAGCACAAGAATAAACAAAACAAAAGGAAATCGCCCCCCCCCCCCGACCCACAGGGCTGATGAGTGCGCAGAAGCACGAAACAGCTGTTCCCAATTCCCTGCCCAAAAAAATGTGTCGGAGGGGGCGATTTCCTTTTGCTTTGTTTATTCTTGTGCTGCTCTTGTTTTCTTTGCTTTTAAAAAATTTTCCACAGCACGTTAAATGTTTTGTTTACAATAGTAATAGTTAACATTTTTAATTTTGTAATTTATTGACATTATGATTTTTATGTCTTAGCATTCTGTAGAACATAAAAAAGAAAACACTTTTCTTTAAATTCTACTTAGACCTCATTAGTTAATTGAAACATGTCAAAATTTTAAGTGAACAGACTTATATTTTTGTATCCAAATAAAAAAAAAGAAAAACAAGTAAATTGGTTAAAAAAAATACATACTAAACATTTTAATTTAGAATATTTACTACTGTTTTCTAAATGTTTTAAGTCTTTATTTAAACAATGGGATAATTCGTCAAAGATGGTGAAGAAATTATCATATCTGTAAATCAGGGTTTCTCAACCTTTTTTTACCCATGGACCCTTCTCTCTTCTTTTTTTGTTTTTGGTGGACCCCCCCCCTCATAGCTAAAAAGTAAAGGGATTATATTAATAATCAACGAAACAGTAAATGATTACGCTTTATTTTGAATGAAAACTAATTTAATGCAAATAAATTATTCTGCCGGGGTAAATAACACTAGCCTGCGAAAAAAAAAATTTTTTCTCCGGCAAAAGGTTGAAGAGCTGATTTACCCTAATTTAGGTGTGCTGAGTTCAAATATGTAAACCGTTTTTGCCCATCACGTACAGTTTTTTTGCTATTTGAAATCCAGATTTTACACATTGCTGTAATTTCGATAGAAAACATCATAAAAGAGAATATATGTAATTTTAATGGGACATGATCAAATTGCAACGAATATACAAAAAAGCAACATGTTCATTGCTAGAATGTATGAATCTCACTTCAAGAACACTATTGTTTGCTGCATTTTGATGTGAATGAACGCTGTGTTGATTTGCGTTTGTGTTCCTCAATAGTGACAGAGGTACCGAAAGCAGGGACTACGTCTATCAAAACTCTTCACATACTGCTTCATAATTCCCAATTTAATATGTAAAGGGGGCAATAACACACTTTGAGGATCAATTAATGGACGATTTACAATGTTTTTTTCTCCAGACACGAACTGTTTCCTCTTGGGCCACTCAGACACTAACCAGTGACGATCCCTGTCCCGAGAGTCCCACTCACACAGAAAACACGGAACTTGTATATCCTCCTTGCTGCCCTAATATGATACCGCACACTTTTAAATCACAGCACAGTAACCATCTGTGCTCATTGTAGTTCAGTTTCTGCAACACCATAGATAAATTGTAATAGTTTTCACGAAGAGATGTTGAACGGGCGACTGGCACTGAAGCAAGTTTATTTCCATAGTGCAGAAGAACACCTTTGAGACTTCTTTTACTGGCATCAATAAATAGACGCCAGTCCTTTGCTTGGTAAATAGTTTCAAGACGACGAATTAAGCCAGGATATCACAGCAAAACACAAGTTCGTCTTCGTGAACAAAAAACTGCCGGAATTCTTCCTCCCGATTTCTGTAACAATATGAATTTGTCCCAGGAAGTAAAAATTTCTCTTTAAATCTTGATCCTAAAAGTTCTCTCTTTTCTTTTGTGAGGTCACGCACCAAATCATTTTGTCACACTGATTATAAAGATGTGGAGTTTTATCCTCAACATCATCACCATCCTCCGCACTTGAAGATGACGAAGACGCACTCTCTGGTAACTGTTTTGGTGGTTTTGGGACAGGAATATCGGGTCCATGTGGTACGGGGGTTATGGCAGATGGAAGGCAGGGATACACAATGTGCTTTTTGTTTTTCATATTGAATCCGGACACTTTACATAAACAAAAATAACAGTCGTCAAAGTGATTTGTTTGTTCCCGCCAGACCATTGGGATTCCGAATGACATTGATGGCAACAACCCTTTGTACCATTGCCGCAAGTTTTCTACACACGTTTCACACACAATATGGGGTGCGAAATTCTTATCCTGATCACCTAACTTCATGTTAAAATATCCCAAGTACAGGCTTTATATAAATGGTGTTATATTTCGCTTCTGGCCTTTACTTGTATATTGGTCATATTTATAACAGAAAGAGTTGAGATTGTTCACACATTTTCGCCTCCCAACATCTCTGCCACTTGCCATTTTAACACAAACTACTTCACTTATTCACTCAATCGACTTCAAAGTGCATGTTGAAACATATAGACAAAGGCATGCCACACGTTCTCTGACTCTCCTCTCAGACTATGGAGGAACGCGATCTTCGCGTTTTTACCTTGTCTGACACTGCGCATGCGCGAACTACAACTGTTCTATTTGTTGTTCCGGTAATCCTGTATGATTACCCACTTCCCTCCAAAACACAGCTCATACAATATTTTCTCTCAGACATGTCCGTACCTGCATTCCATACAATCAAGCCAAACCTCATTTACAATAACGAAGCTCAATTAGCATACACATGAGACGGATTTATGACAAATCTGTACGTGATACGAAACAACTGGTATTTTTTTTTACATAAGGACACTAAATGTAACGTATATCACATACAATTACTTTTGCCGGAAAATCTTCGCAGGCCAGTGTAATACATATTCTACACACTGGTAAATAATTCATAATAAACCATTTTAAGATAAGTGTGATTCAATGAGATCCCTGTGGACCCCGAAGAATATTACATGGACTCCGGTTGAGAACTCCTGCTGTAAATGAACTATATCAGAGTAAAGTAGGTTTAACCAAAAACGTATATTTTATTTCAGAATAAACAAACAAAAAAATATGTGTCGAATGATTGATATATAGATGCTCCTCGCTTTCCATACCAATCCATGTCGAGTATGGTATGATAAGTATTAAACAAACAAAAAGCAAATAAATAAATAAATAAATATTATAAAAATGTAAATTGCTATTGCTACTGAATAAGTAATTAAACAAATAATTACTGTACGAACTACAGTAAATACCGATACTTGTATAATAAATAAATGCAATATTGTAGAAAAAAAAAGTTTTACATTCATATTATTACGTAAGATATAATACATATATATATATATATATAGTCGGACAGTAATCTGAAATTTGAAAAATGGAAATACAACTTTCTGTTTCTGTTTCTGTGAAGACACGGCCCAATTTCCATTCACTTCATCAGCGGCACCAGTGTTAAAAATCGTAATTAAAATTTAGAAAATTTAGAAAAACAAAAACGCAATATTCAAAGACTTTGCTCTTTTTTATCGTAAATATTCTTTTTTTATTTCTTTCGATTTTATATGTTTTTTTTATATTTCTTTTATTATTTATATCTTTTTTGTATTTCTAGTTTTTAATATATATATATTGCTGCTAATTCTAGAACAGATTAAAATTCAACGCTTGATGACTACTGAATGTGTATCGTCACCGCACCATCGTTAAGTCGAAATGTCGTAAAGCGAATCATCGCATATATGTTTTATCTACATTTTTTTGTAGTAATTTTCATACAATCAAGGCTTTGTTAAGGCTAACGCCTGTTTCAGTTTTTTTTGGAAGGGAGGTTTGAAGGAAGACAACTGGTAAGGAGACAATATTTTCAGCAAATGACATTTAATAATAAAAAGACCTAATAGGGATTAGTTTTAAAACGTCAAGTAGTAAACTCTTAAAAACTTCAATTGATTTGAAGGAAAATTCATTGATTATAATGAAAGGGATCCACTTCAGTTACGGCATGAAAATTAGGACTACCAGTGGCAGTGTTTCAATCACTGTTTCGTTGTAATTAGTATCAATTATGTAACCTCGTTTGTTCAATTAAATTCAAGCTTCATTTGGCCAATAATTAAGTTTCTTCCCCCTTTTTCAAGCGATGAATCAAACTAACAGAATCGTATTTTATTTCTGGAAGGTTCCTCCAATTGAGATAGCAGTTTCTGAGACGAAAAGGGAGAAATGATTTCATTAAATCCCTTTCACAGTGTCGCTAAATTAGAATAAGTGAATTTATGATCTCTAATTGAAATTGACCTCTCTATTTTAGACACGAGATCTAAATATCGAAGCCACCGTTGATCGCAAATGGCTGCAATTCTAGTAGTGAGTGCAGTTCAAGCTTCGAAAATAAATGAGAAATTCTGAAATAAATATCAACTTAATATTCGGGGATATCAAACTAAGTTTTTGTTTATGTGTGACGAAGCGCTGTTGTAATCTATAACTAACAGAATAATAAGAAGCTGTAAATATTATATACAGCTAATATAAATTATAATTGGAGGACATCAGCTCTATATATTTCTTGAACAGCGAATTGAAAAAAAAAGGGTAATAATTTTTCTTCAAGTTAAATTTACCACTTTTTCATATCGTTGTTTGAGAAAATATATTTCGAAGTTAAAATAAAATAACAACGAAAAAAAAGTTGCAATTAATAGATAAATAATTAAGGTAACGGTGTTGCACTATACACCATGCAAGTCCTTGGGAGCTCGGAGGGTTAGGATTACAAAGATTAACAGTCAACGGGATTATTTGAGGCCTGATAGTCAGTTTGACGCCCACCCGCCTGTAATTCATAAACCCGATCCCATTTGAGAGAGGGCTGGGAGAACCCTAGGGTCCCTCTGGAGGAGAAGAATTCATCATCGTCGTCGGCAATTGAACCCGTGTTCCTCTAGTCCGCAGATCTATAAATAATGCCTCTCATAATGTTTGCCAAACAATACTACTATTATTATCGTTATTTTAATATTATTTTAATAAAATATTGCATATTCCGCCATAAAATTAAAGCGGATCCATTCTCTTCTATATTCAGTATTAAATCCTAGCTGTAATTCGGATTCAGTTTCTGTTAAATCAAAAAGTGTCCGATTAAAATAATATTGAACCCCAGCTAAAATGTAATTAGCACCAATATAATTTAAGAAAAATATATAAATAAAAATCATCATAAAGCTTAAATAAGATGCTTAAAATTGAGATTTAAAATTAATCTAATTTTCCTTTGAATTTTGTTAACCGAAGAATCTTTCTTTCTTGTAGCAATCTTGGTTGTTTATAAGAGTATTGATCATATCAACATATTGTTCGACTACTAAAATAACTATCAAAGTTATCAGAGTTAGTGATAATCAAATCATTTCTAGCTCTTTAATTCTTCATAAGCATTTTTCTCAATAATCGAAATATTAAGCCCTCTAATTTGTTTAACCACTAAATTAAAATCAATCTAAAATCAGCAATAATTATTCACAGAAATGAAGCAAGAACAAGATTCATTATAGGACAAAATGATGGAAATTAATCGTAGAATCAAAAATCACAATCAAACACTTTATTTTTTTTTTTGGCCATAATGCAGTAGTGTGTTTAAAAAATATGTAATAGTGTAATTAACAGCGTACAGCCCTTACGTACGGAATAGACATTGGGGAAGCGATTCAGAGGAAAGAGTACACATAAAAGTATGGAAAGATACATGTTAAGAATTACAGATCAGAGTGAATGACATTGTACTCGATAAAAAGAAACTTAAAAACTTTTGATTGGAAGAAGATGGAAAATAACAACTTAAAGTTAAATAACTAGGAGATGTACAACTTGTCCCGTTTAACATCACAACCCTGTACTGTATTTTCCAGATAAAGTTCAATTCAACCTAGATTTTGAATTGAAATTCACTCTAGCCATGAGATCTTGTCTAGCAAGAAGAGTACACATAAAAGTATAGACATGTTAAGTATGGACATGATTGTACATGTTAAGAATTACAGATCAGGATGAATGACATTGTAATCGATAAAAAGAAACCTTAAACACTTCTGATTGGAGGAAGATGGTTTTGAAAAAATAACTCCTTTAAGTAAAATAACTAGATGTTAAATAACTAGGAGATGTATACCTTCATATGACTATAAGAACAAAAGTTCAATTCAACCTAGATTTGGAATTGAAACTCACTCTAGCTCATGAAATCTTGTCTAACACATGAAAGAGTCAGCATAAAAGTATGGACATGTTAAGTATGGACATGATTGTACATGTTAAAAATTACAGATCAGGGTGAATGACATTGTAATCGATAAAAAGAAACCTTAAACATTTCTGATTGGAGGAAGATGGTTTTAAAAAAATAACTTTAAGGAGTTATTTTTTCAAAACTCCTTAAAGTTAAATAACTAGATGTTAAATAACTAGGAGATGTACACCTTGTCCCGTTTAACACCAGAAGCAGATACTGTATTTTCCATATGGGCTACAACAACTAAAGTTCAATTCAAACTAGATTTTCAATTGAAATTCACTCTAGCACATGAAATCCTGTCGGTTTTTGGTCAAAATTGAAATTATTACGTAAATTTAATCTAAGAACTTCCATAACGAATGTATTATAATGAATTATATATGGGCAGTGAATTTTTCAACTAAATAAGAAATTTATTCAATAAATGCAACTTGTCTATCAGCGATTGATAACTATTCAATTTGATAGCTTGCAGAAATGTTTCCATTTTACCACTTATTCCTCAATAATTCCAAATTGAATTGCGGAGAAATTTCTGTTACTGAAACATCATTTCATCATGTTTCAAATCAACTTGACAATATCAATAACTTTTATATACAATGTTTATTTGATTATTGATTTGTTATAGGATTGTGAAACATTTACTTCAAACTCCTGTTTTAAAGTGTATCTAAAATATTTAAGCACTTTACAAATATACGCTGTAAAATTATAAAGTCATTTTCTAAAATCAATTGAAAAGAAAGAAAAGTAAGGGAACAATTCACGTATCAACTTCCGAGTACTTGCATGGTAAGAGCACATAAAAATTTGTTAAAAAAATTGTTGTTCATTTAAAAAAAAAAAGTAAGTTTAGCCTACTTACTAATGAAAAGCAAATTTAACGTCCGTAATTATTTATAAATAGACAGAAAAAATCACAACTGGACAAGTAAATATGCCTTCGCACACTGAGCCAACATCAACGGGAATTCTGTACAGCTGTTTCATCCTTATTAGGAATCATCAGCAGAACTTACCCTTGATGTTTGGCTCAGTTGCGCGAAAGCTAAGCTAAAAAAATTCTCGATCCCTGGAATGGGCCGCCGAGATAAAAAAACAATCAAATAAAAAATAATTCTGTGAAATCCAAGGGTTTTACAAGGGATTAATACTGGGGATTTCACAGAATTATTTTTTTATTTGTTGTTCTTTATCTCGGCGGCCCATTCCCGGGACCGAGAATGCTTTTAGCTTAGATTTTCGCGCAAGTGAGCCTAACATCAAGGGTAAATTCTGCTGATGATTTCTAATAAGGATAAAACAGCTGTTTAGAATTCCGTTGATGTTGGCGCAGTGTGCGAAGGCATCTTTAATGTCCAGTTGGGATTTTTTCTCTCTGCTTTTATTTACTTAAGTTGACGTTTTTCCCTCCTAATTCTTTGCATTTGATAGTGTTGTTTGTTTTTTTTTTCAAATATAAATAGGATATTTGTAACAACTTACATCAATCTTTAAAATTTCAGTTTTCTACGGTGTATAAGTTTGGAGTTATCATGAGCAAATAACGGTTATTTTGACTTAAGTGTACTTCTTAAAACTTTTATGTTCTAACCCTTTATTTTCTCCAATGCATATGGATAGGTATTACAATCATTAGACCAAAACTATAATATGCTACCTTGCTAGTATAAAAATATAATCAGTTTATCAGAGATTACTTGCTATATAAATGTTATGTACTTCTTCATACCGAACACCATGAAGTATCTTGATTCTTATTGGTCAGAATTTTGAAAAGTTTTTTATTTTTACCTTATTTTTTATTTACCGTCAAAATTTAAATATTTATGAAACTCGTCTGTTTATTTAGAAATTCATGATGGAATTAAATGTCATCATGTTTGCATTTTAACTTTAATGTCATGGCTTTTTTTTATTTGGGACACATAGTTTGGCTTATTATGAATCCACTAATGTCAAATAATTGAATAAATACACGAAAGTAAACAGGAATGTAAATTCATTTCCTTTTGGGGAAACTATATTACAAAACTATGAGGTAAAACAAATTCTAACTTTCCGTTGTGCAAAAAAAGCTCCTTAAATTTAAAACAAATAATGTTCCTAACAATCTCCATTAAAGTTTTCGATATTCACTTTAAATTTATCTCACCAATATATTAAATAAATGAAATAAAATATTAGATCTTTTTATACATTTCAGGATATTCATAGTAGATTTGTATGATCTATTTCTTATTTACTGCAGCTTTATATTAACCAACATTCAATTAATACATCGTTTACAGATATATTTGCTGAGATTTCTTTAATCTCTGAATTTCTCAGGATAATTGTAACATTTTGGACGTGGCTTTTTTTATTTTTACAAAGAACACTGATATCAAATTTCGTGTTTCCAACTAAAGCGGCTTCAGAAAAATGAGTACCCTTCAATGAAGTTTGCCCCTACCCCCGTTTCCTCCCCTTAGTTCCCTTTTACACTTTATTAAATATTTAGCGAAAGAGGCTTATAGAATTCTGTGAACTACGCAATATACTAGAAAATTTCGCAGTTACGAGATAAATTTACGAAGAGTTTTAACACATTTCTTCAATACAAAAACTTTATATTTAGTTTTGTAGGAATTTTCTTCAAAGTCTTTCCCTCATTTTAGATAAAGCCATTCAAAGCTCAAAAACTGTAGAATTTATTCTATTTCAAAATACACTTCGTCACATTAATCCCACAAAAGAAGCTTCTTCAAAATCATAAAAGCCAAATAAAACGCATGACAGAACTTAAAGTCTTCTTTAAAATGTTACTACTTAAATGTTTTTTTCTTCGTTTTTATTAGTTAGTGACGAAACGAAAACCATATATACATATTCTAATTCTAGTATATATTGAATGTAAGCAGTACAAATTTTTCATCTATATAATAGGCACGAAAGTTTGGTTGGTTGGTTAGATGTTTGTCTTGAAACAACGTCATCATTTCTCAACAGGTCTTTAGCAAATTGTGTGGCTTGAAGTTTCATATGTATCCCTGAATAATGCATGAACAACGAAAACACGGATCTGGACTAAGGGGAGGAAACATGGGGGGGGGGGGCAAACTTTATTGAAGAGTACTCATTTCTCTGAAACCGCTTTAGTTGGAAACACAAAATTTGACATGAGATTTCTTTGTCAAAAATAAAAAAAAAGTCGCGCCATAAGGGATGTAAACGGAAAGGAGGGGCCAACTTTTTTTACAGCCACGCTTGAAGGCCCTAGGACTCACTGATTCCTTCGCATCGGGACAGAAACCCATGATCGACTCAACAGCGCAAATTTCGACTGTTATAAAAGGATTTCAACATCTTACTGCATGTTTCAGTTTTAGTTTACTCGATGTAATTTGTTTTTGGTTTTTTATGTTATATATGCAGAGCTTCGGAAGCGTAGCGACGGCAGCCGATTGTTTTTTGTGATAAAGTGAATTAAAACCGCCTTATTTACGTAATTGTATCAAACCACGCGGAACAAATTAAAGACTAAAATTCATTATTTAGGACAATTAAATATTAATAGAAATAGGATAGAAATCCATTGCTTTTCCAAAAGAGATTTTTTTCAGCTTCTCGCGTCAATTTATCGACAAAGATCCTTTTGGAAAATATTTCAAATAAAAAATACATCATCCCTAGTCTTCAAATATATTTACCATGTTTCTAGAAGATTCATCAAGTAGTTAAATATAATAGTTATTACACGAGACACAAACACTCTGACTGGCTTAAGGAGCCTCATTTTCCTGTTGAAATATATTTATTTTAGGATGTTGAAGAAATTTCCTAGCCATAAGATAACCTATCCAATGTTTGTACTTTTGTATGTTGTAAAGTATATGGACTTAGAATGGAGTTTGTTTTGGTGACACAGAGACAGCGCTAAGAATGGAATTTAATAAAAAGCAGCACTTGTTGTATTCAAGATACATAATATTTACAGCAAAGAATTTATATCAAATATATTGTTAAGCTCACAAGAAAAAAAAATGTTCATTTAGAGTAAAAAAAAGAAAAAAACAAAAACACTAAAAAAAACAGAAGTTTTACTTTTTCAGTGACTTTTTGTTATATATTACGTGTAGTATGTTTGCTATATTATATGTTCGATTTTATATTTCACATATTAATATTTCCATAATTTTCTTTCTTTTCAGGTAAAAAAACACTACTTTTTTTTAACGGAGTCATCCCCTGTTGGTGGCTGATGATTGAGGTTAGGTGAAATTTTTATTGATTACTTTTTTAATTACTTAATTCTTAAACTTATACGAGGTAACATTACGAGTGAAGAAAACTTCCTATTAAAGCTCCAGTTACCTATTAAATAGCTCTAATTCCTATTAAAGTCGTAATGTACTTTTAAAGAAACAAAGAAGAATAAAAAAAAATGGTTGAAGATAATAGAATCTTGAAAATATTCCATATCGAGAATTTATTATTGGAAATCTTGGACGTCATACAATAAATAGAAACAATAAAACTTATATACAGTAATTATTTCGCTAGGTTTTTGTAAATTTTCAAAGTAATTTAATATACATCTTAAAAAAAATGAAACAAAATGTGTTGTTACAATATTCATTTTGATATGTCTTCTAACATTACACATATACACAATATCATCATATTCAAAGTCAGGAAACATACACGGTAACCTTCGGTGCTAGAAGGAACTATTGCCTGACAACCAAATCGCCCGATTTAACACGTATGGATTTCTTCCTTTGCGGACATATGAAGAACCTCGTATACGAGACGTCCCTTGACTTGTCTCAAGAATCACTGACGCCGCTGCAACTGTTTTCGAAATGCAGGGAATCTTTCAAAATGTACGGCAGTAAATGCTTCGACGCTGTCATGCATGCATTGCAGTTACCGGCTGCAACTTTGAGCACCTTCTTTGAATAAACATGTTGTTCACACTTGTTTCCATTCAGTCAAGTTTGTCTTGGTGTTCTGTATCTCCTCTGGAGCCGATTGCAGTTTTTTTTTTTAATAAACAGCGCCTTCTAGCAAAAGTTGCTGTCAGCGGACATACATTCATAGAGGAAAAAGATTTGTCGTAGTGCTTCCTGTCTCACATTAAAAGTGTACAGAGAGTTTTGATTTACCCTGTATAAATATATTTTATTTTAAATAAAAATAAAAGAAGTGTTTTGTCTTTGCAATGAATGAAAGATTTTGCTCTCCGCTTGAAATTCGAGTTTTCAGTAAGTAGTTGTCCTTTAATCTCCCTGAGTGGCTGTCGGTTCTTTGAAGCAAAAGGGAACAACGGCGAAAAAAGTATTAAGGCTTCAGTGCTTGCGATCCAATGAGAGTTACTGAGTGTCTTGAGGATATGTTGTGTTTTATGCACCATTAACTGAATCATTGAATTTCTCAAAGCAAGATGGATCTTCACTGATATCATTCTATGTCTCGTAATTTAACATGTTAATCCCTAATAGCTAAAGTGTTCAACAGAACAAATAAACCCTCTTGAGGGAAAGTGTCATTCGGGTTATCTATTTTTTCATGTTTGTAGAACAGAAAGTGTTCTTTCAATTATCGAAATTGATTTGAAATGTTGGATATATACGCTTTCAGTTGACTTACCTATAAAATCAATTTAGAGGAGCGAAGCGAATCTCTCCATTTCTAACTAGAGTACATTTTGTGAACCGTTTTATTCAAAATCTACAGTAGCTAGAAATATGGAATTTTGCCTGCCCATACAGAAATGCACAATCACATTTTAAAGCACTTAAAACTATAAATTTTATAAGAATGATTTGTACGATTGTTTTGTCTCCATTCTTCTACAAAAGTTATGCCTGCTCAGTCCACGTTACTCGATGGATAATTGAGTGTATATCTAGCTTAGAATTAATACGTTGTATCCAATATTTATTCTCTTTAATAGGCCTACTATGGAAATCTTGATACGGAGAAGGAAGCTACATAATAAATAAGAGCGTAGTTCCAAAGCAATATAGAAAGATTGTGATATGGATTCAGTCTAGAGAAAGTACATATCATCTTTTCCAAAATATATTACAAGAAGGACAGAAATGTAAAGTCGAACATAAAAAAACCCAGATGTGCAGTGTAAGGAAGAGAGATACATCAATTGTTCTCATCAATACATCCATACACAAACTCTTAAAACATCATAAATAATTTCTTTAATAACGTCTTGAAAAACTCCAACCTTACAACGACTGACGATATTTCGTAGGCCTCACCGGCCCACTTTATCAAGCCTTTTTTAAACCTCATGGGAAGAGAGAATATCTCACTCTTTCCCAACACCACTATAATAATTATTTTATTACGTTGGTGTTGGGAAGGAGGGAGATATCCTCTCTTCCCATGAGGTTTAAAAAAGGCTAGATAAAGTGGGCCGGTGAGGCCTACGAAATATCGTCAGTCGTTGTAAGGTTGGAGTTTTTGAAGAAGTTATTAAAGACATCCATGCACATTTACTTAGTTGGTATAGAATCAATCACCAAACCATATAAAGAACTATGAAGGTCTGCTAGCAGGATATCGACTGATGTGGTATTACTGTGTTTAAAGGATGTTTTACTGTCGTACATTTTAAAACAATAATATTAATAATTTTATTCAGCTTAAGGAGAGAGTTTTTTAAAATCAATAAGATTTAAATTTAAGAAACTAAAATTTAAGTTGAGGATATTTAATTTAACATTAAAATTTTTAAATGATCATAATTTTGACAATGAGCAACTACTGAATGATTTAAACGCTGAGATCGTACAGTTCAAAATATATAATCTAAAAAACTATAATCTTAATTGCAGATTTAATTTATCCACCATTAGGTCATTATTTATTTATAAATGGGTAACATTGTCAATACGAAAAATGATGAAATTTAGTATGAAATAAAACAATAATGAAATAGACTACGAAGTAGAGCAGTGATGAATATTGTGGATGAAAAGAAATTGTTAAAAACAAGAAGGGATACCGGAAGATATCCTTAAGAAATTCGGAATAAATAATTTTGCAAATTAATGAACATAAGATGATGAATGAATGCTGAATATCTTCTAGAGAACATATTTCAGGTTCATATTTTCAGAAATATATTTCTACGATTAATATTGAGAACGAATCAACAGTTTCTTCGAACTAACTATTAATGTTGTAATTAAATGACATATTTTAGAAAAACCAATAATGTTTTTAGAAAAATCATTATTAACAGAGCATTAAGATTCACTGGTAACATGTAAATTCCTAAATTAAACAGGATGCTTCAGAATAAAAAGTCATAATTTCAACACAGCATTTTGTAGGTCATTAGAAGTCAGAGAGAGTATAGTTACGACGCTTCGTTCTGAATCATCCTGTATTCATTTTTTTTTATTTTATGTTTTTATAAAACAAGTAACTACGCAAAAGAAATGAGTAGCAGTTTTTCAGTACTGTGCCAAGTTTGATTTAAGAAATTTAACATTGTATTAAATTAAATAAATACGTAAATCAATGTATTAACAACGCAAAATTAAATTGACCAATAGAGAATGGGGTCTAGAATAAAAATTAAAGAAAAACTCATTTATAAAAATGCTTTTCATGTGTCTGTCGGAATATTGGCACACGAACTATAATTTATTTGATATTGGATTTTCTTCCCCATTGCCTCGGCTACTTCTTTTAATAATGGATTTATTAACTGCAAAAAGAATAGTAAAAAGAGAAGATTCGGACGAGAATTACCGTAAACCAGATTCGAGGTCTGGTCTTGGGTCTGTCTGATCAGTCACGCAAGGCTCGTCTGCCTTGGAGTGGTTGCGTGACTCGGGAGACCCATCATCTGGTCGTGCGGGGAGGGTCGCGCCGACACCTCACGAACTACCCCGGCACACGGAGAGCTTTGTTGAACCTCCGGGCGTTAGGCCTCGGGAGATAAAACTCGCTAGACTCTCACGTCCAGTCTACGCCGAATTCTCACTGATAGGGGATTTGTGTTGGTCTCCGGTCTGATGGAATCGGGTGTGTCGCGCGCTGAAGTGGAGGCCGTATCTCGTATGAGTGCTTGCGATACGAGGAAGGGAAGAAAAGGAAAAAGTGTAATAAATGCTGCTGTAACGGCTTCAGCTTAGGAATCCGTACGTGCATCCTAACTCTTATCAAAATCGAAAACACCGACATTTTTTTTCAATGTCGAATTCCAAGCAGTGCGTTGAAATTACTAAAGGAACGATCTTGGAATGTAAATATTTGTCTTGTAATTAGTATGGAAGATTTTTTTAATTAACTTGAACATTTTTCTTGTCTATTTGTCTGTCTATATCTGCATCATACAAAACGGATTTCCATACAATTTGATGTGCAGCTTTCTTAAAACATAGACCCATTTACTTCGAACTGAACCTATCCCAACCCTCAAAACTGACCCCGAAATACTCCGAACGATTATTACTGTGGTTTCAAACCCCCCCCCCCTCCACCCAATCTTCAAAATGGACCCCACTGTACATGGATTCTTAAACAATTTCTTTTTTTCTGTTATTTTTCTTGAACTAGATTTAAGTAATCCATACCGCTGTAACTTAAGATATTAAAAACGAAAAAGGAAAGGAAGAGAATTACAAAATACTTAAACAGTAGGCTAATTAAAGTCAAACAAGTTACTTAGATTTTTCTAAAAAGAAAAGAATTATTTACATTCAACACGTTGTTTACAATTCTGTTTAAATATGCTCAAATAATTTTTTCTGAAATAGGGTGCTAATGTAGGCTTAAATTTTTACGATAATAAATGGTGATTTAAAACTTGATTTTCAAAATGATGTAACACAACAGAGTAATTCTCTGCTGTATTTACTGTAGTGTTACCTTTCATGGATTTGTAATTTTTCATTCTGCAACAGGAAAGTAAACAAATCATATGTTTCTAGCATGACAAACTAATCATGAATTCTATATATCGTTATTTATTAGTAAATGATGAAAGCAAAGCCTATAAATGGTTTAGGTATCTGAAAGAATAGAATATCAGCACTAGTGGCTTTCAGATATCTAAAGCCGTCTATAGGCTGTACTATTTCCTATTACCTCATAT
>JAFIDM010001028.1:47159562-47173504 GCA_023159025.1 Thereuonema tuberculata
GTCCGTTTACGGGATACGGACACGTGGTTCAATGCGCGTTCGGCTTATTGTTAAAGCAGCACGTCTTCGTCCACAAAACAGTTTAAACAGTAGAAAACAGCTTAAACAGTAAATAAGGCTCCTGCGATCACTAATAAAGGAGGTCGAACTTTGAGATCGGAATGCAGTCGGCTCTTTCCGGCCTTTCATCTCAGTAAGATATTCGATACCTTTTGATATAGCGTTGGGTGAACTATAGGATCCATCTAGAAATTAAATAACCAGGGAATGAATAGCAGGGATTGACGAGTCCGCCAATAAATTTGTATGGTCGTAACAATTTCGAAGAACGATTTTTTCCCCGTTATTTTCTGATTGTTTTCTGGTTAAGGTTAACTTTCTGTTACTGTAACAAGTAAAATAACAAGTGAATATAATTTTGCGGTAAAATTAAATTTAAGGGCGACCCGTAATTAATAAAAAAATAAACATAATACTAAAAAAAGGAAGTATAGTAACGTAAAGGAAAATAAAAGAAAAGTTACGAAAAAAAAATTAGGAAAATAAGAAAAAACAAAAAAAAAAAACAAAAACAAAAGTAGATGTACGAATTTGAACCTGCAGAATATGAGTCCGAAACATTACCTACCAAGCTATAGCTGACAATTAAATTTAGATGGTTGCATTTCTAATATTTAAGCTAATAGCGCAAATCCAATGCAAACAATGCTAAATATCTTAAACATGGAGGGAAGGGGAGCGTTTGCCCCTGAAAAAATCCTACAGTGTTCGGGCCTCTGAATACGATGGTGAAGTCCGGTTTGTCGATCCGACCTTCCGTTCGGGAGTTGTTAGGAGTGGACAGACACGGACGGACAGGACAAACATAATAGCTAACGATGTTGGTCGCTATCACAATAGCTCCCAAATGGGTCTCTAAAAATAAATGAATTCAAGGACTCCTATATACGATTAGAAAATTTTTAAAAATAATTTAACACATTAAAAATGTAGTTAGAGAATCAGATTTCGCCTGCTCAACAAGGCTTTTTCAACTGAATAATTAAAAATAAGATACTGCTCATAAAATCTACAGCTTATAGATCCGACCTTCCGTTCAGGAGTTAGGGGTGGACAGACACGGACGGACAGGACAAACGTTTAACCACTTTTCAGGATTAAAAATGTTAGCTATTGATTAAAACAAAATTCTGGTCACGAAAACCAGAATGTAAAGCTTGTTTATTTATTCATTTATTATCTGTATTTTATTTGGAATTCTTGGTCAACTATTTCCGACTGGTTAGCTATCAGTTATTCTGTTAACTATTCTGTATAATGGATAAGGATGGCCTGTAGTTTACATTTACTTTGATTCATGATTTACATTTGATCTAATAATAACATATCTTGCAAACGGAATTTCCCTTAGGCTTATGAAGTTTTCAGAAAGAAAGTTTCCTATTGTTTCCATGCTTTACAGCCTAAACCTTTTCCCTAAGCTACTCCTATTTGATTTTTAACGCATGATTGCAACTGCACTGATTAACAGCAATTATTCGGAATTTAAACTAGAAATCTGGAAGAGATTAACGCATTGGAAAAATGTATTCATCGATTCAGCATTTGTGAAGTTGAAGAATGTCCGTTAGCTATTTACCTTAACGCTTTATTAAATATTAATATGATTTTGAATAGGCCTTTCAAAAGATGCAGTCAAACGAACACCACCCATGTAGCTGTTTTCCTATCGAAATCAACATAAAAAGTTATGACTGCAATAAATATTTTAGTGACAGAGTGGCAACAAGAATGTTTTGAAAACGTTACGGCATTTTTTGCATTAGGTCCTGAATATTTGACTTTAATAGGAGGCTACTTCATGCATTAACCTTGTTCCTGAAACTTTTTTCCTTTTGTACCAATATAAACACATTCCTGCGAATTCATTCCTTTCTTCTGGAAGCAGTTGCAATATGGATTCTCATTTTTCCATAGATGATTTTGCAAATTGTATAATTTCATTGTTGGAAAGTCTTTTCGTAGTGTTTTTACGAAATGTAACTATTAAAATATAATAGTCACATATGTGACAATCACAAAACATGTGAAAACAAAAACAAAAAAAACACTTTTCTGAAGTGAAAACATGTAGTATTAACGAAAAGCATTAAAAAACTTATATAAAAACTCTAAAAATTTACAAGAAATGCCTGTAATTATGTAAAAATGCATCTTTTTATTTTCTTTGATTTTAAAGCTGAGCAACAGTGTAGAGGGAGAGTCTTGAAAGATCAAAAACAGTTTCTTTAAATTTTCCATTTTCTGTAATTAATTAAATCCAAACGCTTATTCAAATTGCCTAATCGACTAATCCGTATTAAAGTAGGAGCAGATGACAATGGATTAAAGAATCTACTAATTTGAAATTGCTAGACATTGTTTACCGTTTTTCTGCGTTGCTTCAGGTACCAATTTCTTGATAAACACTGAAAAGTTTTCAAATATGAAAATTCCATTGTCCTTAAATGTTTATATCAAATTTCAAGAGGATCTATGTAGCTTTAATATTAATAGAAGAAATAATGTTATTTGCACACATAATATGATTAAAAATAAATATTTTACAATAACAAAAACCGGCTACCGGTTTCTCTGGTGAGGTCACCAGTTTCTTCAGGCGAATTGAGAAAATGACAGAGGATAGAATGATAGGAAATTAATTGCACACATCATATTATGTGTGTGTGCAAACAATAATAACATAATATTTTATGTTATTCTAAAAGTAAAATTAAGAAATCACTTCACTTTTTTTTTTTTCATTGTACTTGTTCTTCATTTCTTTGTAATTTCTTTTTTATTCTGTAAATTTCCTTTTTTGTTCACAGAACACATCTTATGTACCCCCTAACGGTCGCATTCAGAACCATTTCTTTATGATGTTATAGTTAATTCACTTGATGCCTCAAGTGAATTTATCGTATTTAGCGTAAAGATGTTGGATAGTAGAAAGTCAGGTCAAGAATGGTTCAAATTTGATTTCGCTGGTTTCTCCTTTTATGCTGCAGAAGAGTATAATCTCCCATCGCATTTGGAAGCTCCAATTATTTCGTTTTTGCTCGGTAAAAAGAAATGATAGCACGGTCTTGTCTTGTTATAAGTTCTGTAGCCGCCATTTTGAAAGAATGTTACTCATGTGCCACCCTGGCGTAGCTGACGTAAACACACACATACACACACACACAAAAAAAAACCAGCTAAGAATATACATACATTTATATACAGATAGTAGATAGAGCATGCATTTTTAATGAAAAAAAAAAAAAGCTTTATTTTTCAGTGACTTTGTAATTGAGATAATAAGCCCATAAACAACTATAACTTTCAGCAATTTTCGTAATTTGCAATTTTTTCTACAAATAAACTTTAATAGAAGTTATTATATTTTTTCTTCTTTAAGAGGAAAGCATAATTTACTACAGTATAATTCTGATGAGAAATTTGATTTATGCACTCAAAATTATGAAAGTAAAATTGCACTACTATTCATTAATAAAAAAAGAAATGAAATTATAAAGAGATTCTGTTCTAAATTAATATTTAATCGCCGATAGTTAAGTATTTGTACAACGTTTCTATTTGGTTGCTAGGCAACTACAGCATCATTGTATTACGTCAGACAGGGAAATTATGTGCGTTTGTGTTATTATCCATGTTTAAAAATATAATAAGCTAAGACTTTTTATCAACATAATGAGCAGATCACATGGATTATACGATTAGGTTTCGATACAGGTATCGTTTTAAGGCTTAAATTAATCTGAGATTAAGCAAATTGAACGTAAAATTGAAATTGAACTCTGCAAACAATTTAAACTACTTTATTCTATTAATTAAACTCTACAAGCAGTTTCATGTATGGGATTTATGTTTAGACTGAACTATTTAAGTAAAATGCGATCTTCAAACTATAAGAATTTAGTATCTTTATACAAGCAGTTGAAACAAACCAAATAACTTTCAAAGTAAAATTACAAATACATTTTCGATTTTAAGAAAAAAATTGCAGATAAAACTAGAATTTCTAATAAATAAGGTTTTATGATTATAATAATATAATAATAATTTTATTGCCAATAAAAAATATTTACAACAGTATACATTGATTACAGTTTTGACATCCCAGTTGTCTTAAGGGTGATCCCGTCGAGAAGACATAGGGTGTCGGCAAATTACATATGAAATTAAAACAAAAAAGCATTATATTAAAACAAAGCATTACAAGCATTACTATTACAATAAAAAAGGGGGAAAGAAAGAAAAAAACTGGATTTGTTTCCTTTTTTTTTTACAAATATTTTACTGTGTACATTATGAGGACGAAAAAAATTCAGTTCATCACATTTTGAGGAAACTATATGCTGAGAAAATTACATAATTTTCAAAACTGATAAAAAAAAATAAAAAAAAAATAGACTGATGGCGTTTACCTAGATAGAGGAAGGAGAAAATAAAAAAGGAGAGAGTGAGAAGAAAGAGAGGAGATTACAATCAATTATTGGGTTCATGTAAAGAGGGGAATTATATATCTATGAGGATTTATTAGAATTGAGTTGTGTAGAAAAGTGTTGTTTAAGTTTTCTTTTACATTGTGCCAGAGAAGTGCAATCACGAATTTCATTTGGAATTTTATTCCGATTTAAAGGAGCAGAATAACTGACTGCTCTTCTTTGATAGTTGGATCTTTGTTTTTGTTAGAAGAAGAACAGGATTGAGTCTAGTTTTATAAGAATGGGAATTGGGTTTAATATTGAAAGTAATTAAAGGACATAGTTTTTTGTTAATTGTTTTGTAGGTGAAAAGAGCCAACTGAAGCTTGTAGATATGCTCGAAAGGAATTATTTTATATTTTGTCCAGAGGGATTGAGTAGAGTACAGTCGGGGCTTTCTATCTAAGAATCTTAGGAAATGCTTTTGAACTTTAAGTATCATTTTTTTTTTTAAATTTGGCAGTGGTACCCCAGATGATTATACCGTAGCACAAGTTTGTATGAATTAGCGACCAATATAGACTCAGAAGTGTTTGCCTAGGAAGAAAATAAAGTTTTCTAATGATGCCTAAATTTTTTGAGACTTTATGAGCGATTTGTTGTGCATGGAGATTCCATGATGGAGATTCCATGATAGATAATTACTGCAATAAAGTAATAGCAAGATAGCCTAATGAAATAGTTTCGAATTAAGCATTATAAAAAAAAAGGCAAAAATAATTAGCGATCAGTTAAAAAGTGACGGAATGATAATAAATATGTTGGGAAATGCATAGAACACCGCATATGTTTTGCTGGAAACAAAGACAATGAAAAACTTATACGAAACAAAGACAAAGTTCTCAAAATTAACTGATGAAGTTTAGACATATAATAAACACACAATGTCTATGTATATATACATATGTATGTATATAAAAATATGTATATAGGTACTAAGCATGTAAAGATTCTGATTTGCATACGTATTCAGAAAGTGTGTTTCTGAGATATCGCAAGCCCCTAAATATTATTCTTAATAAAAACTGAATAAAAGCTTCAGTGGATGAGTCCAAGTAACTGATATCCCAGGAACAGTTGTTTCATGCTTTTTTTTGGTGATCATCAGCTAGGAGTAATCACCACTAAACAGTGAGGTCTCAATACAGAAGTCAATATGAATAATCATGTATTTATAGTTTGTATTTACTGTGCTTTTTTTTTTTTTTTAGTTTTAGATGTTCCATATTCATTCGTATGGATAAAAATCTTAAAAAAATATTAATTGATACACCGGGTGATTCATAAAGTACTGGAAAGTACTGGTGGTTTTCACCGCCCCATATCTTTTAAACTACTGCTCATAGAAATCTGAAACTTTTTATATAAAATCGTCAAACATGTAAGAGTTATATTTTTATGTTATTATTTATTCCTTATTATTGAAATTCATTTTATTTGCGTTCAAACACCCCAATATATCGTATATTTAAATAACTGTTGTGATGTTGTTTAAATTCTAAAAGTCTGGATCCAATATTCAAATGATACAGAAACCTAATTAGGAAAATTTAATCTAAACACTTGTGTCATTAATTCCTTTGTTTAATTTAAAAAAATAAACATTTAAAAAAATAAAGAAAATGCATTCTCACAAATAACTTTTTTGGTAGACAGTCGAATAATTTTTTTGTATAATAATTTCGATATATTGGGTGTGTTTGAACGCATACAAAATGAATTTCAATAATAATGAATAAATAATAACATGAAAATATAACTCTTATATGTTTGATAATTTTATATAAAAAGTTTCAGATTTTTATGAGCAGTAGTTTAAAAGATATGGGGCGGTGAAAACCACCAGTACTTTCCTGTACTTTATGAATCACCCGATATATTCAATTGTTATTACAGGACACTTATGTGGACTGAATCTACAAAATTAAATTATTGAAATTATTTAATAAGAAAAATAGAAACAGTGATCTCGTTATGGTAAACTATTTTTTAGAATGTTAATATTTAGGAATTACAGATTTACAAAGTATTTTAAACTTAACAGATAGTAATTAGTTAATTCTTTTCTTTGCGAAATATACGAATTTAAATTTTAATATTTTGATATGAAACTCGGATATCTATAGATATACGTAGAGGTGAATAGACTCTTGTGAAAAGTTGAATTAATAGTTGTTTGGAAATTAGTACCCTTTTAATAGAATGAACAAGACAAGATTTAATGACATTTTTGTCGAGTGTCTCTTGTGTTAGAAGGGCGGCACAATTTGCTGTGTGTACTCTTCCGTAACGGGGATGCGGCTAATTTGTAGGAGGGACTCGCCGACGGACAGCGGTGCAACTGCAGAAGCCGATGATTCTTTAACGTGGTGGCCGGTATTATTACCGCGTTCAACCCCGGAATGCGACAGCCCTACCGCTGTAGCGAGGGCCAGTCATTTGAAGAGTGCTGCTGCAGCCACACTCTGATGGACCTTGGGCCGTCCTATCGACTGCTGTGTTGTAAGGGGAGTCGTTTTCCACTGGCGGCTCATTCTTGCGTGAGATCACTCCTGCAGATTAATTTTAGATTACATCCCCACTCGTAACAGAGAGTCTAAGTATTCTCGGGTCCAATTGTGACCAGGGGACGGCTTCCTTATCGTCTCAGTGTCTGCTGAGATCTACATTATTCACATGCCATCCACTAAAAATCCACCTAATGCCAGATCATCTGCGCAACTGAAGTGGTAGCCAAGGATTAGCTAATGGCCGTTCAAACTTTATTGAAGCATCAAAACGAAGTTTTCGGTCGTGGCTCGTGATTTGAAAATTAATTCTTTCTATAGTTCTAAGTTTGTGTCAATTTAATGATTCTTGGATAATAATAATACTAATAACTTTTTTTTATTATTTTTAATATTTTTATTAAAAAGCGTAGCATTACAAATAAATCCATCAACAGGTGCTAGAATTAAAATACAAATACAACATTTAAATAATACATAATAAATCATTTACATTTAGACCACAAAGTCAAAAATTATCATTATCCTAAATGAGAAAAAATACAGTGGAACTTGGATAATTCGAACGTCTTTAATTCGAAATCGTGGTTAATTCAAAGATTTCTCTTGGTCCCTTGAATTTCTTATTAAATCAATGTTAAAAAATCGTGGATAATTCGAAGTTCAACTTCCTTAATTCGAAGTTTTTTATAAAAAATTTCGAACCATAACGACTTTTCGGCGTTTCATTCTTAAGAAATTCGACACGTGACAACTGAAATCCCTTCCCGCCACCGTTCGACACGTGACGCCATTCGACACTTGACGCTTCAGACGCCATTCGAGCTTCCTGCTGTCAGTGTCACCATGTCTTTCAGTAAACCACGTGTGTATAAGAATTTAATGTTCGCTAAAAAGGTCGCCGTCATTCGCGAGGTGGAAAAGGGTGTGAAGAAGAAATGCCAAATCGCCAACGAGTACGGGATAGCGCCGAATTTCGTCGGTACATTAAGGACAAACCAACATAAGTGAAGCTGTTTTCCGTTCACTAAACATGCTTGATGAATTTGCTAACCTTAAGCGACTGAATTCTACAAAACAATCAGACATTGCATAATTTTTTGAAAAACTATAATTTTTTTCGATATTGAATGTAATATGTACTATAGCTTACGTAATATAAATCTTATTTTGTTTAAATACATATAGTGTTTATGTCTTTCATACCATGATCTTTCTGAATAAATATTTACTTATTGACAGAATAATCTTTTCAAGCATTCAGTGGACCTCAAATTAAAGTTAAAAGATGTAACTTGTTTAATTCGAAGTTTTGGATAATTCGAAGTTTTGTAATGGTCCCTTCAGCTTCGAATTATCCAAGTTGCACTGTATATAGAATTTTAACTTTAGTCACCCAGAGGATATAAATTTATTATTAACCAATTTCTAATGAATTTTTTGTAATTTTGAAATTTTAGAATACTTTAGCAATTTTTTTTAGATTTATTGTATTTATCACTGTAGTAATTTAAATTTACTGAATTTAGTAGCATTCTCTATAACTACTAAAAAAATTGGATATTCTAATTTAAAGTTATTTATATCTCTAAGATTATAATTGTTATTCGAAATTGTATCATTCATGTAAATCTTTTGATAAAAATTCTTTATTATTAAATTGTAAAAGAGTTTTTGTTCCGAAGTAAGTAAATAATAATAATAATAATAATAATAATGTTCGTTAGAACCTGAATTGGACAATATTTACCATTCAAACTATGTTCTTACTGTGTTTTTGATAATAATTAATATTATCTCTTAAATAACAGTTAAAGTAAATTAAATTTTATTGCTTTTATGAAACTCTTAATAATAATAATAATAATGTACAATCACCATTCCAACGCAGAAAGCTATTTCTGACTTTGTAGCATATAGACACCATTAATTCCACTTTAGGTTACCTATCTTTAATTTAAAACATCCGTTAAGGCAAAAAGGATGATTTATTAAGTTATTCCAGAGTTCATATCTCTAAGATATTTATATCATTTAGAGTTTAGCAATATCCAACTAGATATTAGAACAGTTTGTACAGATCTCTACTGATGAATGATTCTCAAATTAGATAAATAAAAATAACAAAATAAAACCTTTAAAAAAACATGTCATAAACTGTTCTTGAATAAAAAATTGTACGTGCCGTGAATGTAACAATGAAAAAGCAAACACAAGATTAAGAATAGCACCTGAATAAATAGTCTTTCTGAATCAATTATCGGAAGGAATTGGGAACGGCCGTTTTATAGGGGAAGGCGGATTGGGCTGATGAGTCTCTTGAAGGACGAAACGGCCGTTCCTAATTCCTTCCGATAATTGATTCAGAAAGGTAATTTATTTATTCAGGTGTTGTTCTTATTCTTGTTTTTGTTTTTTTCATTATAAAATGTTCTTGTTTCCTGAATAATTTACAGAATCAGTGTTGTCTCTCTCTCTCTCTGTAATTAGTTGTTTTTTCCATTGCTAATTACTGTTACTGTTACTAATTAATTACTGTTTCTCAATAATGATATCCCAAAGTTTTTTGGTAAATATGGCAGTTTTATTACTACTTTTTAATTTTGAGGCACTATTATTTAAAGCATTCGTCATGTTAATCAGCCAAGTGCTTGTAACTGGAGACAAGCTAATTTGTATTACTTTTATTATATCAACCATAAAAATGCATTTCATATTATGCTCATATGTCTATGTACTGGGATAATATTGTTGTAAAGACAACTTTTCTCTTTAAACAATATTAGTGTTTCTATGTCATTGTTAGGTGGAAGTTGATGTATGCGCCGTACTTTCCCAATAAATTAATCAATCTGTGTGTGTGTGTGTGTCTGCGCTCGTCTTTCCTGAATAACATTTAAACAAATGACCTTCTTGAAAAAAAACTTGATGCTCATTTCCGGATAAGATATAAATTTTTTTGTATTTGAGAAAGTTCTCTATATAAAGCTTGTGACAAAAATTCCAGTAGATGTGCATTATAAACGAAGCAGTCTGCCTAACGGAGCTTGTTAATCAGTTCAATAATTCTAACTCATCATCTTTTGATATGATTAAAGTTAATCGGATTTAGACAACTTTAGATAACTAATCTGGATTTAAAATGTATTGTGGGTATATTCAGAGACATTACATAATCGGATGTTACATAATCAGAGAAAACAATCGGTGACCCTTATTTTGCGTTATTTTACTACGATATTTAAACAAAGAAAAAGAAAAATTGCAACATTTCAAGAGTATTTATTCATCGAGTTTTTCCTCGTTCTTCTTGTGTACATTACATCATCACTTAACAAATTGAATTTATTCGTAAATTAAAACTATTTTAATGAAAGCTATCAAATTATTTCAACCACAAATCGATCAATACTTCTTAACTCTTTCTGTAAGTTCGAATCTAAATTCCAACACTGATGGTTTGTGATATTGTTGTCGATTGAGATGCAGGGAATACTATGTCTGCTTTAGGTTAAGTTTGCTAGGATCAGCCCAACACAGGTTAAAGCAACTTGTTGGATGATTGAAGCGGGAAAGAATAGCAACTATTTGAATTGACATCATAATATTAAATGCAGCAGTAACATATACTGATATTTTACGCATAGTCATGTGTAAAATTCTTGTACACGATTGAATATCAAATTCGAAAGAGATTTAATAGAATATTGACTACAAATCATAAAAATTCATTCAAAATTGAAACATCTGTAATTTTGAAACATAATTTAAGATTAAAAGATCTAAAAAGTAACTAAGAGAAGGTTGATCTTGCTGTGGAGATAGAGATATACCAGTCACATCTCAGTCTAAGTTCTGAGTGCGGTCCACTTTAACCTTATGTTTTTTCTACAAAGTTTAATTATTTTATAATATCATTTGATGACAGATTTCCCGACTAATCAGTATCTTGCCTATCTATATATAGAAAAATCTTTATCTCTCTTTCCTTATAAACGCTTCAAAGAACATGATGGTCATCAAACTTTACAATACTTTCTTGAGAAAAATGTAGGTCAACTTCGATTTAATTTAATGACACAGAAAATAAAAAATATCTGAACTTTCATCGGTGAGAGTATAGGACGGCCGTTTCGTCCTTTTTTTTTTTTGGACTCGTCAGCCAGACCCTCTCACCAGATGAAATGTTCCGATAGTGCTAAAGTGATAAGAAAAACCGATGAAAGCGGAGATATTTTTTAATTTTCTGTGTCATTTCTTTATTTTTCTATTACTTTATGACACGTTGAATCTTTTGTTTCGATTTAATTTGTTCTTCGCTGTCCCGAAATCTTCATACCCATCGTCATGTTTTTCAATCGATTCCCATTCACTGCAGAACGAAGTTATATCTTCATGTTTTTTTCATTTCTCTAGGTTGAAAAGTATTCTTTTCCAGTTAAATCCAACTTGATTATATATTTCCTTCATTCACCTATCTTACCACCAAGAGTTTCCTTGATCTTTCGCATTTCCGGGAATCTAGTTTAGAGTTACCGTTGTCCATTTATGATCGTTTCTTCTAACTACATATCCTGCCCTTTCTGCTTTATTGTCTTCGTAGAGAATATAACGTCATTCATTCATGTTTCACACTCACTCAAATATAAGTGCTCTTGACTTACGGTGGGGTTATGTTCCGATGAAATTGAAAAAACTTATATGTTGAATTGGAATATGATAGAAGAAATACTATAAAAAAAGTATATAAATAACTACAGTAGAACCTCATTATAACGGACATCGCTTATAACGGACAGTTTTTTTAAAAAATATAATAATAATAAAGGATGCATATGTTTATCTGACGAGTTTAACATTTTCAAGCAAGCGATTAAACATCGATCATTTAATGAAAAAAAAATTTTAACGTGCCCGATGATTCAAAGAATTGAGTAAGCAAACGAAGGCCCAACGCTACAAGGAAGGATTCGCAACTTTGTAGCGTTGTTCCTTCGTTTGCTTTGTCAATTCTATCGATCATTTAATTTCGTTATTGTCTGAAATTCCACAAATTGCCGCACACACTCATCAGTTTTTATTCAGTAACCTTTGAGTCACGTCGTTAAGTACTTTTTATAGCTAACTATTGTCCTTTCATTGATGTACACCCTGATGCATTACACCGATATAGAATTATTTGCTATAAACCGGACTGTCATTAAAACGGACAACCTTCAGCCCCAATTAGTCCGTTATAATGACGTTCTACTGTACCAATATAATAACTATAAATTAAGTAAATAAACAAAGAATTAATATAACTATATAAATACATTGAAAAAGTACTTGAAAAGTAAATAAATAATATAAGTTTATCCTATCAATGCATTGATGCTTACTGAATGTGTATCGTTACTGCATCATCGAAAAGAACCATCGTAAAGAGAGAAGCATCTCCGCATTGTTTACTGTCTCCTGTGTGGTTCGTAATCGCTAAATTGCTTTCATTGTCTTTGATTAATGTACTCTCTCCATGTAAGAACTAATTAAAGTTTGATCAAACATTTCACTGGTCAAACAGTTTACTTTTTTAAGTATACTAAATTTTCTGCCATCTCTATTTTTCGAAATCCATTTAAAAAAAAAGTCAAAATCTAGAGCAATGTCTGGATTATCTGTAGTTCTTTTATGTCCTTCATTTAACCTCCACGGTCTTCCTAAGTTAGTCAGCTTCTTTAATGCAGAAAGAAATAGTTCCGGCAGTTAAGAAATTGTCTAATCACACACAGATGTCTAGATTCAGGAAAAAAGATAGTAGTTGTGATGCTGTCAGCGCTTGTCCTCAGGGCTCGTAAGTGTTGGCTGGTAAATATCTCCTTTTTTATCACAGACATAATGAAATAAACTTTTAGTTAGTTCAGTTTTCACAAAACACTTATGGAATACAACCAAATACTGCTAAATAAAGAATTATTTTTAATATTTTTTTTAAGTAATGGAAAATAAAATTAATTTAGTTATTTTAATGACATTAAAAGTAATTTTTTTGGTTAAATTTTGTATTATTAATAACATTGTGCGCGCGTCCGTGCATAGGTTTGATGACAATTGAATTTCGCAAAACTCACATGCGCGCTACCTGACAGCAGATGTATTGTTGCGTGATCGCTATCCACAACAATGGGATTTTGCACGCGCGTTGCCAGGCAACAAATTTCCAACTGTAACAAATGGAATTCAATATTCTACTGCATGTATTTTTTTAGAATTTAAACTTTAATATATTTTTAGTTTTAGCTTTCGTTTTTATGAATAAATAAAATGTTTTTTTTTTTTTTTCCATTAATAGTTACTAATGTTACATTCGGTTGCTTAAGTCATTTCAGCTGCTTAAGTCGTACTAATTTTGGGATTCTAGATCTATTTTAAAGATTATCATTGTTTAAGAGTCGAACCAACTGATAACAGAAACACTTGAATTACTTTTTCAGATGCTATTGAAGATCTTGGATTTCGCAGTATTTAACTTAATTTTAAGAGTGCTTAATAAATGTTTAACCATTGGGTTTGAAAACTAACTTAACAGCGATGAAATATTTCGATATTTGAGAGTTAAGTTCCTGTTATTTAGGTTTCATTAATTACTTGTCTTATGATAGATCAGTTTTAGGAACGACCTTTCTATGGAATTGATGTTGGGGAAAAAACGTGTACTTTCATTAGATAAAGTATTGTTGTGTATTTGTTGACTTGCAGCGTATGAAATCGTTAACCTTTTTTCACATTTGAACATTTTTTTTTATTTGTTTGTCTGTTTGTACACGTATCACACCAAAACGACTAGACAGATTCTCATAAAATTTGTAACCTTCCTTATTTACGGTATAACACACATTTACTTTGTTTTAAAAGATTAATGAC
>JAFIDM010001028.1:47214396-47283345 GCA_023159025.1 Thereuonema tuberculata
GAAGAAATATTTTTTAATTTTTTAATTTTTTTAATTTCTTTTATTTTGATATTTTTTTTGTAGTATCTTTAATCTGCAGAAGTAAGTGAGGATAGTTTTTTTATAAATTATTTTTTTTCCACATGTTTTTTTATTATCTTAGAAGGGAAAAGCTCTAAATCACTGTAAATCATTCAGTGGATGTGGATGTCTTCCTAATAATTTTGGAAAGCTGGATTTATCTTCTTTAAAATTGACATACAAACTGGAATAAAGGATGAACTAACTTCTGTATTTAGATTGTTATTAAGATCCTCACGCTAAGCTTATCATAGAAATACAACAATATTATTTAACGACTTCAGTGGATATTGATCCGTTTAGAAATTCCATTTATTTTCCTGTACTTTGACATGATTAAAATTAATCGAATTTAAGTTACTTAAATAAATAAAAATGCAGATATTAATTTGTTCAAAAAAACTTTTCTGTGTGAACTAGATAGAATTTGTGAGTTTTCAGAAATTCAATAAAAAAAAAATGAAATTAAATTTTAAGGTATAAGATTTTAAGGAAACTAGACTTTGAATTCTTACAGGACCTCTTTATTATAGTTGCTTCAAACTGTATTTTAAACATAAAACGCTTCCAATAAGGACAGCTAGAATGTATTAAGTATTTTTTTTAATTGCACAACTATTTTTTATATATTTCTAAAGATTTCTAACTGTGTTATGTAACTTTCTTACTATTAATTCCTTCAGTGTTTCAATTGAAGTTATTTCTATTAAGTGGAAAATTGTTATATTTCTTTTAAGTTCAGGGTACATTGTATGACTTCATTTCACTTTAGCTTCAATATAATCCGAAATTAAGATCACGTAGTTTGTTGATGAAATTCTTATTACGTAATTATATATGGTATGTGTTGGAAATATTAATTTATATAATTGTATGTTGAATAAACATTGAATAATTAAAACTAAAGTGAAGAACATTAAATAATGTGGCAATAATAAAAACAATGACATGAGACGTGCTTTATGTGACAACAATAAGAAGCCACGAGGATACGTTGATGCATGCAGGGTGGCTGCTTGAATGATGAATAATTAAAACATGGAAGACATTTAAGACTTACATGAAGAAGTTGAATTGTGATATTTCCAAAAGGAAATAATAATAAGTGAATTTCAACTTCAATCCGAAATGTCAAACTAGGGATTAAATTACGTCTCTAAATTTGTTGTTTTACACGCAGATACCAATACATCCACAATTCTTTGAAAGCTCATGATTAATCAAGCTTTAGGGATAAATTGTTAAGAATAAGTTTGTTTGGAACAGACGCACGGCAGACAGGTTATATTCAAAGAAATCGATTGAATGTTTCTAATCAGCTATTTAATACCAAAGGAAACATATATACAGTGCAGTATAAGGAAGTAAGGGATGTATTTTGAACATTTACAATGCATTTCAAGTATAAATATTATATTTATATAATAAATATTTTAAAGTATAATTATACTTATAATCCATCCATAACAGAAAGAATCTGTTAATATGCAGTTAAGATGACGAACATTCTTGTTAATGTTAATACTGAGTGTATATTTCAAGAATACTAGTGATAATGCGTCTAATCATCGTTTTGAATTTTACCCAAACTGAATTCTTTAAGTTAAAAATACAATGTGCGTGAAATAGCATCTATGCTAGCTCAACGTCTAAAGCATACAAGTTTCATGTAAATGTTTTTAAACCTTTAATGTCTTGAAAATACTTTATTTAAACTTATATATATATATTATGTACATTATTTACTACAGTACGTAATTTTTAAATGGAGATTAGTGAAGATTTGTCATCCAATCGAAATTGTGGAAAATTGAGATTTGGTGCGTTTATTTGCTATCTTTCTAAAACACTCATTATTTTTTGTTTTAATTACTATTAAAAAGATTTTTATGTTTTTGTTTTAATTTGCAATTTTAAAGTATTTGGAAACAAGTTAGCAAAAAGGGTTAAAAAAAAAATTAAAGATATGTATGCAGTTTCTCTATTTTGCCTTCGTAATTTAATCACAACACTTGAATCTGGTTAAGAACAATAATCCAATAAGTTCCGTTCAGTCTTAAGGCGAACAAGCAATACGACGGATCCTTCGGTTTCCATTTTGAACCTACAGGCTAGCGATCGCAGAAGCCTGCACCTTGTGCTCTTCTTCACTTGACAATAATAGGCGATACTTGCATATTTAACCTTTAAGACGTATGGACCGTTAGGTTTCAAAATTCGTTTTGTACTTTATTTTCAAATTAAATTAATTGATTTATTTATATTTATTTTTCTTATTAGCCTCTTATTTTCGGGTTGGTGTGTTAACATAAATTTACTTAAAACTTATTTAACATTTTACAAATAGAAATAATTATTGAGTTCCGCTTATCCGACTTCCTGCTTTATCGAACATACTATCAAAGGAAGGAAACTCCATCCAATCAAACTCCAAGTCTGTAGTTTGCTATAATACTATTAGATTAGAGGAACAAACAGAAAAAACTTTATAAACTTAAACATATTGCATGTTTCGAGGGATTAACACTCATCATCAGATAAAGAACAGATTAGGCCCTTAACGCTCCTGTAAATACAAGTAATTTACAGGACCGTTAAAGGCCTGATCTGTTTCTTTATCTGATGATGAGGGTTAATCCCTCGAAACATGCAATATGTTCAAATTTATAAAGTTTTTTCTGTCTATGATATGGTGTGTTTGGTCCTCTAATCTATTGTCCTCAAAATGAAAGATGACCGGCGGAAGTTTGAACTGCGCAGCCCTTCCGGTAGCTGATCAATTATGTTTTCCTGTCACAATGGACGCCCGTCGTCTGTTTTCACTGAGAAAGACATGTTGATAACGCCAAATTAAAACTTCTCTCGACTATTTACCGTTATTTCAATACCAGTTGCTAACAATAAGTATTTATATAAATAAATAAATATATATTATTTATAAATACAATGCTCTCTTGCAAAGTAACAAGCCTTTACCGTAATGGCGACATCCAGTGATAAACTCATACGGAAGTACCTGACCAGAGTAATCGATGATACATGCGCAGATCTCACAAAAACAGGGCGGCCATCATTCACTGGGAGCACAATAATGTTTGCAATACACACGATGAACGATAATAATTTGCTATAATATATACTAAGTTAATTAATTTAAAATTCTCTGTCTGTTTATTTAATTGGAATTGTATTTAATACAGTAATTCTGTGTTCCTTAGGTTTCCTAAAGAATAATTCATAATAACCATTCTTTACATAACTTGGATTTCATACTGAATTTCAATCAAATTTTGACGGTTTGTTTAAAACGTGTTTTCATTTTATCTGACATTGCCGTTTATACCAACCATCAAAAGGTTCTTTACCAAATCAGATACTTAAAAATATACCAAAACTACGTATTCAATAACATCAGTTGTATGAAATTTTATATCATTTATTTAATTTTTAACTTGATAAACTCAATAGTTTGAGTTAACTGTTAAATTTTGTTAAAAACAGAATAAATTTTTATGTTTATCAAAACTTCTACATTAAACTTAACTTTTAGTTAAGTAAAATTCAATATATAAATACATATATATTTTTAACTAGGAAAATTTTCCGTAAATAAATGTATAATGTCTACTAAGAAAAAATAAAAACTTGCATGTCTTATAAAGAATTCTTGAAGCCATTAAAGTTAGACGTGTCAGTTCTTTTTCAAATTTTGCAAGTTTTGCAATTGCTAAGGAAATTGAAAGGTTTCGGGAAAAAAGAACTTTGTAAGCTATTCTCTTCTCCTCCCCATTTTATGTCTGTGACACCTCTTGTCAATGTTAAAATCTTCCTTGGCTTCTCATTGGTGGATTTGAACTTACCTGGAGCCATTATACGGCTGCGCTCGACACCACTATGAACGCGTAACAGGTTTCAATATTTAATATCTTTTCTATCGTTCACCCCGTTCTAAATCGCACACCAGTAAAAGCTCTATTTTCGTCATAAAAGCAGCTACAAAATACTCTGTGGCCATATCTAATAAAACCGGTTTTTTTTTACCCTGAGGTAGGTCTCGTTTTCTGCTTTACATGACGATGGAACGATAAATCACGGAGTTAGCAGGCGAGGAAGTCACGTTTGACTTTTTAGTGCCGTCTATTTTAATGAAATAAGAAAGCCATTTCTAACATCCCACACCTCCTGGTGGTGTTGGTTAGTTACAAGAGAGTCAGCTGCTATCGTGAATGCATCATTTTCTCTGTTCAAGTATCAAAGAGGAGGTGCGGAGGTTGTTAAGTGATATATCTAAGGGGTCTTTTTTTTCCGTGTGTAGTCTTTAAAGCAGTAGTTCCCAATCTCTTTCGAGCGCGACTCTGTAGAGTATCATAACCTAACGAAAATAAAAAAGTTGTAACATAATAGAATTGCAATTTTGAAGGATATTAGATATTCTTTAGACATTATTAGATGGCTAACACTAACTTTGAGATATTTTATCTCTTAAATCATCATAACAATGCATTTTAAGCATTGCTGTCATTGCGAACTACCTATTAGAAAGAAAGTATGCATCGTAATTGTTAACTATCAAACAATGATCCCCAGAAATATGAAACTGACTATCGAAAAGTCTCTGCATTTCGTTAACATTAGTTTTTAACTATTAGTGCCATCTGGCGGATAGATTGGACGATTGTGAAAGAAAGGGTATGGGATTGCAATAGATATTCATTTTGTAAATACTATGTTTTGTTTAATCAAATGTCATAAATTTAATATACTGTCACTTATTAATTTAACATAGATTTGAGTTCAGTTCACAAACTTTTCTTCATTGAACCAATTATTCTTATTAGCATTTGAAATATTTAACATTAGATGTGTTGATGCAGATATTTAAAAAGTATGTTGAATGATTTGGAGTTTCATGCTGCCTACGTAGAAGCTTTGAAAATCCAAGGAAACCTCATAACTCAAAGAAACACACCATAAATTTAATGTCTCTGGCACAGTATCAAATCCTCCGCCTGCCATATTGCAAACCTAAATGGAATTTAAGAAAGAAATTTAAAGCATTCTTGGTTTGTGTTTCGAATTTAGAGTTCTGCTATATTACCTCTTATGGAATCCGAGTACTATATCCCCATGGATAACTGAAATTGATGAAATTGTCATCAATCATGTTTAGAAGCAATCTATGTGTACGGAAAATGATTCATTACTATAATTAAGTTACCCAGGTGTGTACTGATTAGGTTAATCTTAGTATATTAAACGTATTGTTTGTGAACTCAGCTAATTAGATAATGATTGGTTAAGTAGGATTACTTAAAAACACTTCAACCACATATTATAGCTAATTTTCGGGGTCTATTGCCTATACACTTTTTTCAAGCCTTTCTTTTCCTTCCATTAAATAAATACAAAATCATATAAGAATCACATAAATCATGAATATAAAAATGATAATATGTAATTATTGAAATTATTTTATTATTTATGATGGAGAAAGAAGGAATAACAAGAGGATTACCTAAACTTTTCAATTCTATAAATTAAGACAAAAAATAAGTTAATATAACTACTAAATAATGTGATAGTGCATTCTAAATAAAGAATGCAGATATGCAGATATGATACACCAAAATGACTTCATCCTTTATCACAATACACAGCACCTGTACCTTAACGGTTCCAGTTCACGTTAATTGTATAATTTACCTGTTCTTTATCTTTCGTTATCCATCTTGTGTCTGAATATTCCAATCGACAGCTTTGAAGGACTAACTCTGACTCGTGATGTTATCTGCTTGAATTTTATCAAAATGAGCTCTACGTCCCAGATATCTCCTATTCGGTGAATGACTTAAAGTTGATATACGTACATAAATTAAAAAAAAAAGTCACATATTTTCACAGAACATATTATTGACAATACGCGGAAAAAAAGGTCTAGTGAACATAGGTCCTAAAAGCAAATATCCGTTGAGATATGGTCTTAATCATCACTACAGTAGGTGCTCTATGTGGTTCCCATTCATTGCCATACACCCTTCAGTCCTGCGTCTCAGAGAATCATCCCTACGTATCTTACGAACACACCAGGCTGCTCTCGCATTTGCTGACGTGCATTGAAAATACACTCCGGCAGTGTTTGGATGTTATCGATGGGTGTAGAATATATCAAGGTGTTGAAGTGTCTCTATAGTCAATCTAAGTGATTGAGGTCAGGAGATCGGGCAGGCCAAACTACTGGACCTCCCTAACAAAATTTCCTATGAAATTTCTGGATCGGTATTATAAAATGATGAGTAGAAAATAGGTCCCATCGTGTCTGAACCATAATCGTTGCTGTTCGCGTAGGGACACGTTCTCTAGTAGGGCAGATAATTAGTGAGACAAGAATGGTGATAAACAGCACCTGTTCGGTAGAACGCAAGATCCTACGAGTCTGTCATCCTGCAATTCCTGCTCAGACATCGATGGAAAATTGCTACCCATGTTTAAGTTCTACAGTTGCGTGAGGATTTTCGTCTGATCACACGTGTGATTATGGTAACTGACTATTCCATTCCTTCGTCTCATCGGCAAATAAAATGCTGCTTGTGAATTGTACATCTTCAACACATTTTCTTAGAAGCCATTGACTGAGTCCTAATCTTTCATATTGATCTGGTGGCCTAAGAGCTGGCACTCGTTGAACATGATGGAGTAACTGCTCCTGAAAAATTGACTAGACAAGAGAAGGACTGATGCCTTCCACTGCTGCTATTCTTCTAACATTACTTCAGGATGTTCTTCCAGTTCTCAATATTCGCTTCTCCATATCAGGCTTGCGAACTGAGCGATGTCTGCCGCCAGCTGTTATTTGTGGCATCAGCAATCCAGTTTGAAGTCACTGGTATAGCATGCTGAACATCGTTTGACACGGTGTGCTGAATGGGATTATCCATCAGGTAAACCGTATCAGAAAAATTATATCTATTATTTACCACCTGAAATAATACGTTTCCATTAGACTGTTTCTTGTTTAAACTGCAAAGAAGAACAAAACTTTACTGCTTTCTGCTTGCAAGAACCTCATACAGGTACTTACATTCTTAATACCTGGTAACAAACTATAAGTGTATGAATGACTGCACACCTTTAAATACTCTTTTGATTCTACACTGAAGAGTTAACACAACCAATACGAAAATGACAACGATCGAAGGTAAGAAAATAGCATATTACCTTCGAAGATATTAATTATACTACCTAAGTTTATTATATTTTAAAATGTTTAAAATTAGCCTCCGTACTTTGATTAGAATAAAACGAGATATATACAATTTAAATGCTCCCTACAAGGCTCCTCCAGAAAGCCCACTGGATATCATTGGGGAAATCTTTATTATATTTTTTTTCTTGTTTGATCAATATTATCTTTTATGAAAAATATGTGACTTTTTTTGTTGTGCTTTGTAATCATAGTTAAGGAATCCATATATTTTGCTGATATATTTTATTATCATTTTCTTCAACGATAAAACAGAACACATTTTTACTGATAATTCGGTTTTTATATAATATCTCAGTAGGATGACTTACTGCTGAAAATTATAATAGTTACTGTAAGAAACGAAAGCACCTTATCAATATTATATTTTACTGACATAGTGTTTAAATTAACTAGCACAATGCATAAAAGGTAAACGAAAGTCATGGCTCTTCCAAAAAAATGAGAATAGTTGCATGGCTTAAAACTTTTAAAGATTACTTGAAGAAGGAGAAGGGAGCATAGGGTGGTGATAGAGAACGTTGGAAAAGCAAGAATATTAATAGGAATCATACAGAGAAGAAAGAAGAATTGCGTTGGTCACATACTGAATAGAGATAGTCTGAAGGAAGAATACGGGAAGAGACCATCTTAAGAATAAGAAAAGAAGGATGGGAATGTTGGATGATTTATAGGAAGAGGGATGATTATGTCGGAATGAAGAATACAGATAGGAACGGGACTGCGGGAGAAAGAAATAGATGGGAGCGGAAGATAACGGAAGAGTCTGTGTTCTGTGGTAGTTTATTTAAAGAAAAGAAAAGACATCAGAGCAGAAGTTATTTTTTTTTAATCTGAAACAGAAAAATGATTAAACTTTTAATTAAAAATGAAATGCAGAAGTCAAAAAGAAATCTTTTTTTGTAAATAGATATATTTTTACTCTATGATTAACTTATAGCTTATATAATTTAAATAATTAAAGAGTATTTATTAGAATTTATTAATTAGAATTTCCTTAAAGCAGTGCTTCTCAGCATTTTTTGATTTATGGCACACCTATGTATTTGGTAAAATTCCTGCTTAATAAACTTGGTTTTAATATCCCAACAACCTTTTCGTTGTTTTTCTGCATATATCAGATTGTAAAGAATGTTTCCGGGAAATAGGGATGCATAGTTTAAAGCTGAATAATCGCACAGAAATGTATCTAATCGTCGAGGCAGGCCCTATTAGAACTTACGACCTTGTCCCACTGATCTACCATTGTGATAGCAAATATCCCATTGTGATAGAAGTCTGGTCAACGTGAGTTGAAGAAGGCATCTAGGCAACCTATTGCATCATTGTCAGTAGCAAACTTTTTCTTAGAAAGAAAATTGGACAAAAGACCGGAAAAGATGGAAGTCGGACAGGGCAAGGTTCGGGAAATAAGGAGGGGAGGGGGAGACAATATTTCTTATTTCAGCTCGTGCAATTTTTGCTGAGTTATAATGCTACATACGGGCGAGCGTCATCCTTGTGGAATACGACTACATGTCGATTAATCAACGCTGGGCGCTTTTCTTGCAGTGGAGCAAGGAGAAGGTCCAACTGTTGGATATAGGAATCCGCTGTGATGGTAGTGTTCTGAGGTAAGAGTTCATAGTGAATCACACTGTGGGAATCCCACCAATAACTCGGCATCACCTTCCGTTCTTACAGTGCTAGCTTTGCAACCTTCTTGGTCCATGCTCTGTTTCACGTAACATTCACGTATGTGGCTCATTTTTTGATGAGATCGTCACCTGGGATCATCTTATGCAAAAAGCCCTCCCGTTTTTCTCATTTACGCAGGGCAACAGCAGCGGAGTAGCGTTGCATCCGATTCTGGTCTGACAAAGCATTGGGTATCCATTTCCTCAGTTTACAGGAATATCCCAACTTCCGTATTCTGGCGTTGATGCGAGGTCTGCAGTTCCTCTTCCAGTTCCCGTAGTTTAGCATCAGGCTTAGTCGAAAGCAAGCGTTCGACTGCATCATCTTCCACCTCACTGGGTTTAAGTCAGAATGTTTAAGTCAGCCATATTTCCAGATAGAATTTGAGCTGAATAATTCTCCTATGTCAAAAGATGGACAGACAAAATCAAGAACAGGAACTTGTGAATTATTTCTAAAGTTACATAGAATAATTCTGTGTATTAGACTACTGATTTCAATTCTGATTTTAAATTGCATTTTAGGAACTGTCACGAGTTAACCCTAAGTTAGTGAATGCAGGAGAAATCCATGGAGGCCGCCATCTTGTTGTTTTGGGTTTCGTAGCAACGAAGTGTTATTTATTACGAAATGAGGAAATTGCACGACGGTCATAGGAACTGCTGAATTTTCAGGAATTGCTTTTGTATTAAGAAATATCAGTAAATGGAATTTTATTATTTCTTAAATAAGGGAAAAAAAATAATAGAAGCAAGAAATTCATGGCAATTTTCACCGAGATTTAAAATAACACATAATTGAGGTAAAGGAACATATATAAGGAAATATAGTAAAATTTCAGTTACGGGTACGGCTAGGCCTATATTTTAGCCCTTTGCTAAAAGGGCCGTCACTGCACAATGAGAAATAGCCGTTAGGCAGTGAATGGCAAGATCGCTTCTGATTGGCTAGTACCCGAATCTTTACTTGAGCCGGAAAGATATATTACGAAAGATACATAAAGAATGATATTCTTTACTGTATCCTGTGTTTGTGTATATGTATGTATATGTATATATACATGTATATATATGAAATATGTGTGTACATATGTATATATATATATATAAAGTACGTGTGAGGGTGTATATATGCGTGTACGTATATGTATAGACGAATGAATATTTTTTTCTTTTTTTTTTCTCTAATTTACATATGCGCCCATATGTGGACGATCACAATTTATTTATTTATTTTTAAATTTTTTTTTATTATTCTTATTTTTTATTGGTACCCCGTCACGACGACCCCTCCATTTGTTATTTGTTTAATTTGCTCGACTGTATATCATAAGTGTTGCAGTGTCCACCTCCATCCAAAACATGGATAGCCAAAGGGAACTCAACAGAAGCTACTTGCTGACCCCCCGATGCGACAATGGTTCAAGCCAAGGTCACGTGTCCCTCCCGCTCTCACTTCAAACTCTGTAAACTCTTGTATTAGCTAACCTGAAGAGGGAGTGTCGATCACTCCGAAAGATCTCGTTTTCTTTAATTGTATATTAATTTGTATACAAAATTTCATCAATCATCCATGTGTGGTGGCCTTAATTTCAACCGTAAGGATATATAAACTTAACGATTAAGTGATTCTATTACAAGTGCTTCGATGCAAAGATATCAAAGTTAAAGAATAAACTCAAAGACATTAAATTGACGGAATTGTAGATGAGTGAAAAGTTCAAGGGATCAATTAGTACTGATAAACATTAAGTGTTATTTCATTTTCAAGAGAATCTAACCTAGATTCTATAGTGTATTAATTCCACAACTCCATTATAGATAAATAATGAATGTTATATTGAAGTCAAGTCAATATATTTATTTATCTAAGAGTTCTGTCTGTTTAATTCCTATTCATCTAAACTAAGCAATTAGTTGATATTACTTCGGCAGCTTTCATCAAAGATAAATATCTTATAATACTTAAAGAGAATATATGATTGATTTTGATATGTTAATTTACTTAAGGGCCAAAACAAATTCTGCTAATAAGAAAAGTCAAATGGTTAATGAGTATTGGAAACAAAAATAAATAACCACATCTAACCTTCACCACAACAACATACCTTCTGTCCTTAGAGTATCATCTTTCGCGCACAGTAAAATAGGGATGTTTACGTCATCACAGGCCGCGGTATCTTTCATTCCGCACGCCGTAGACGAAGTTTTCCGAAAACTTTCTTTAAAAACCTGATACTGAGGTTTTCAAAAGAGTTCTGTTGTTATTTGCCCATAGATAATAGTCTATGTTAAGCATTTAAAATTCTGAAATGATTAAAAAGAAAATGCCATTTTTAAGGCTTTTTGAATGCGAATTAATACTTTATTAATCTTCAATGTTACAATGATAGAATGTTGAAATTTCTATTTGCACAAATCTTTTGATATCGCGCTAGTTTAGAGCAATGGGCTAAGTGCGAACATAAACGTTCATAGCAGATTGAGTTCTTAAGGCCCACGAACAAGATAAGACAGCAAGTCGCCAACACGACAGATGTCTTTCTATCGGTCTTAACTGCTCTTTCGGAAAGTTTTAGCCAACTAAGCTGGTCTCGACCAATCAACAACCAATTAATGAAGCATTGGAAAACGTCAAGTCGTGACGTCATGCACATTCGTAGGGTTATTTGTCTCCACTTTAGCTGAACACAGAGAAAACACAAAATCACGATCACAATATTAAAAATTATCTTTCGAAATGAAGTAAATTTTACACTTAAATACGTGTATTAATCTTATTCATCAGAATATATCAGAATTTTTAAAGCAAACGATTTTTTGACAATTCACAACATCAGTTGGCGTGGAATTCAGTGATCCTCGATCTCTCATTAATAAAGACTTGAAGAATTATTTTAAAAAAATGTCATAAAATTGACACTAAATTTACTAAAATTATAATTAACTCAATAATTATAAAATTCAAAACCTAACCTTCAAAATCTTTTCGCTGATTACTTCAGAGAGTTGGCATATCACTCAATATCAATCGAAAATCTTTCTTCGAGATTATTTCTGATGTATTACCTTGCGTAGAATTAATATTTCAATGTAAATAAGTATGTTTTCTTTCGCATGATGATCTTTTTATTGTAATAATATAGTAGCTTTTTAATTGTTTTCAGTTCAGTTGAATTGCGAACTATTAGCAGAGCAAAAGCAGTGAAATGTGAACGATGTCACGTGAATCAATCCCTCGCTCTAATTGGTTGGATTCGCGGCAAGCATGTTCGACCATGTTCTATTTTTCTTGCTTAAAAGCACATTCCAGCAAGTCTGTCCGATGGAACACACGGCAAATGTTGGCTGGTGTTCGCCTAGCTTTAGGATCACCAAAGGCATCATCACAGCACACAGGTTGGAGAGTTTATAATTATCATAATCGTTGTCGTCTTAACCATAGCAGCAAGTAAAAATATATAATTTTTTGAAAATACTGAAGGCGGCATTCCTAATAAATTAGCGATAATCGAAACAATGCTATTAGAAAACATTGAATGCATAAAGATACATTTCGGATTTTTTTACTTTCCAAAACCTTGGATTTCAAACATAAGCAACAAGTACGGATTCAAAAAACGAGTTATATTGAACATACATCGACTGCCGACTATTAAAACTAATCCGTCTTTTGGAACTTTGAAATAGCATAATCAGCGCTAACTAAGGATCGCTAAGGATCTTCCTTCATTAACTAATTAGTAATTTCGTGCAACAATCATAAATCTCAAAACAACGCAGAGTGCCGAAACCATAAGATGTGTGTGTGTGTGTATGTTTTTCAATTTGCATACTTAAAGGATAATATAAATTTAGTATTAAAAAAAGTAAATAACGTATTGCTTTCTTTTTAGTAATAAGTAAAAAAATAAATAAAGTTGAATAGTCAATAAATTAATTTCAATTTTCGAACTTTGGTTTTATTTGATTTTGCTGCTGTTATGAATTTTACTGAGATACCTTAGTCATATGTTAATCAAAAATAGGAAATTAAAAAATTTACTTGGTTTATTCTTGCTTCATGTTTTAAATAGCATAATTCAAAATCCTGTATTATTTTCTCTCGTTAGTTTAAATTCTTCAATAATTTCGTCAGTTCCTAAACATTTTTGAACCGAAAGTGAAATGCTAAAAAAAATAAAAAGCGTAAAAGAGAAAATCATTAATCCAGAAGCCAAATTTAAAAAAAAAAAAATCCTGCGTCAATCTGATTTGTTCCTAAATGTTTTGCTATTTTTTTAATAGCATTTTACTTATCCAATTCCCTCACACCCTTACTTTTTTGGTGTTACTCATTTTTTCTCCCTTTTTTTTATAGCAACTCTTTACTAATTTATCTTGTTAGATAAGAGCTTATTAATTAATGTATTTTCCTTAATTAACTTGATATACTGAATAACACCTTCTGCTCTCCTATTACTTAATGACCTCCAATTCCTTCAGGAAACGCTGTCAGGGTCTCTTCTTACAGTAAATGATGGACAAGAATCTGCTTGCTCAACCCTCATGACCTCTTCTCCTTCCTTCTTACATTGTAACTTCGATTTTTCTCTCCTAAGAAGATTCTTTATTGAGCAGGGTGTTATGAGAGGCCAGACCAGGGCAGTCTGGCGCCTATTCATCAAACTGGCTACTAGACACATCCAACTGCTCGAGAGAGAAAAAAAAAATATGGTGTTTTATATATATTTTTTTTATTTCATTGGATCTTTTATTCATCGTTATTATCCCTAAAAAGAGAAAGAATCTCTTGGATTTAGTCGCTTTCTAGTGCTACACAATTGCCAGAAAATGTTTCCTGTTTTTAAAATTTAAATTAGAAAGAAAAAATCTATACGTATATATCAATATCTATTATGATATATGTATATTAATGTCGAAATAAACAGTTTTTGTATTCCTTAGAGAAACATTTCATCCTATAATTTAAAAAAGAAAGTTATTCCGTAAAAAGAATATTAATTGACTGCAAATTTCATGGCGACTTTGAAATTAAATGTATTTTTACAGAAAACCAAGAGCTGACATTGCTAAACAAAAGAAACCCTTAAGTTGTCCGCAGAAATGGATAATTTTCAATGAGAAATTGTGTGTGAAAGAATATTAAAGATTATGCACTGAAAAAACAAGAATTCAGATATTATAGTTTGGGGTATTATATTTAACGGAATTGCAAAAAAATTCGTTAATTATTGATACTAAAAAAAATAGTGATAATAATTAAATTAAAAAAATTGTGGTTCTTTTTTCCTATTGTATAAATTGTAAAAATAATGGTTTTAAAGAATTGTATTTAAAAATAAGATAAATCTGTTTGTTTATGTAAACAAAGAGGAAGGAAATTTTGTAGACTGGGTGTAAAGATAATTAAGATAAGCGCATATAATGTTTGTATTTGAAGTATAAAGACAGAGACGAAGAGACTTGGACTAACAGAAAGTAGATAAACAAAAGTTGGTTTAGAAGTTTCACAACAGATAAGACAAAGAACAACATTCGTAAATATTAAGGTTTATTTACAAAAGAAGAAAGAAATATAAATAGAGATAGAAAAGGAAACATTGTTTTCTCGTTATTGTTGTTATAACTTGCTGCTAGAACTTTGTCTTGTACATGATAATATCTAAAAATCTAATAACTTGTTTGCTTGTTTTTATAAATATTGTATTTACTTTTAAAGGAACAAGGTGACAACGTGTTATTATGAATAGTAACGTCTCAATAACCATCTTTTTTTGTTGTTGTTGTATTATTGCTTTTTGCAGTCTACTGATTAATCTTATCAACTGTCTTTCCATTTCACATTTCCTATACTTGATTTTCCTTTCCCATATAGCAGTATCTCCAGTTTCACCAATTTCCATCGATCTTTTCAACAAGTTGATTCAATTTTAATTTCCTGTTTATAATTTACTGTTCAACTTCAAAGTTTAAGATGGAATTTCTGTTTTATCTGATGGCTACATTTTCCCGTTATTTTTCCTATTGTTTTCATAAGAAAACAACCTTCTATCTTATAGTTTATATGTAATATAACTATTTCATCGTCACTTTGGTAGTTAATTTGCTTTTATTAATAAATCCTAAGTCACTTTCTTAACTTGTGCCCAAATTTTAAAAAACAAAAAGTATGGTTACATATTGCATAAGTTTTCTTTAAAAAACCTTTGGCAAACAATTGTAATTTTGACTGAACAGAAAAAAAACTTGATTACCAGAATTTTGTATGCTCCTTTTTTGTTTGTCATCTGCTTACCCCTGAATATTGTTCTCAAGCTAATTAGTTTTTGCGGAACTTTTACCATTTTCTCTTTATGTTTGGTGTATCTTCTATTAGTTCACTCTTTGTAAAACTGTTCCTGGTAAAAAGTCATATTAAATTAACCAATGTTGTAAAATGCTTTAGGAAAATTTTATCATTTTAAGAAGTTACCTTTGTTTAAGTTATCCATAAACCAATTTTAATTCCTTTATTAATTTTTAATGTTTAGTAGTCCAACCATTGTCTACATATGACACATTCTAACATTCACAGCTAAGCATCAAGAAATTGTCACTGTTCTTCTCGTCGATACTCAAAATAGCTTTGCAAGTTGCTATTCTCTCTCTCTCTCCACTTTTTTCACCGAAATAAAGATACATGCTTTTATGACAAAAAAAAATACGCATTAACAAATGAGTATTATTGAATAAAGTTCTGTTGAACCCTTCTGGATAGAAGCTTCGTTTTCTTTGAAGTTCACTGCATTGCCTGAAGCAGTAGGTTTTCTCCTCCAGTGCTTCTGTACACTTCATTTATTTCGGAACTTGGTCACTAACATGTTTATTGTTCACTGAAGTGATTCCCCGACCAGCAAAATGCATTGGTAAGTACTTTGTGGTTTGATCCCAACCCCTTTTGCTCCTATATGAATGAAAACAGCACTTCATTGCAAATTGACGTCTTTACAAACCTCAATATATAGTAAGGCAAATAGACGACAACTTTATTATTAGGTAGCAAATAAAAGTCGATCACTAAGATGATTCAAATATCTTTCGAATATGTATTTAACAGCAACAGTTATTTTGTAACTTGTAAGCTTTATAGTAGACAATAACTATAAAAACACTACCCTTACAAAATACATTGCAAATATAAATAAAGCTGAAAATTGCAATTCTAATAAGGTAAATTAAATGCACAACTGAATAGTAGAAATTCATTAAAATAACACAATGAGTAATTTCGGGAGATTTCTTTTCCATTTTAAATTGCAACATTACATTCTGACAATTTGATTGATTTGTAATTAAAAACAAGTTTAAAAAGCAAATAATTCTTATAAAATTTACGGTTTTAAGTGTTGAAAATATGATTGTGCAATTCTACATGGATTTCTATGTGGGCATGCAAAAGTTCACATTTCTAGCTACTATAGATTTTGAACAAAACGGTTCACAAAATATGATCTAATTGGGAATGGAGACTTTTTTGGCTCATCTAAACAAATTAACAATAAATAAGTTATGTGTAAAATGAGATTAACCAAAAAATATTTATCAAAAAATTTCAGAATGACATATATAATTGAAAGAAATTTAAAAAAAAAAGATGTACCACTAGGTAATGCAGGAAAATCCTAAATCTACCGGATCCAAATCGAAATAAAAGATATACAATAAATATATACAAAAATAAAAGTAAATAAGTTTAAAATGAATTCAATAATAAATAAAAAAAATGTCATTGTGTAACCTATTTTCTGTTTTTGTGAATAAGGAAGTGTTGTGAAAAACTTCAAGCCCTCTTAATGGAATGGGTTTTCATTTTGTCACAATGTAGTTACTTTTTTAAACTCAAATATAAATTTAAGTTAAAAATTTAATAATGTAAGGTTCACTAAAATTAAATTTGAATTTACTGTGTGTTTCATTTTCTTTATTTTTTTTAATAGGTAAGCTAATGTCTCAAGATCACTAAATGAATTAAGAAGTTGAGTCATTTCCGTAAGTTATGTTATTTCCTACTACTTACTGTCTTTTGTATGATTATATTGCCTCGTATTTTCTTAGGAATGTATCAGAAATACAAAAACATCTTGTACTTAAATTGCGTTACAGTTTCTACAAAATTATGTGAAAATACATTTATTCAATACTAAGATTAAAGCATTGAGAGGTTTTAAAATGCAAAATGATTGCTGTCAAATTACATAGTTAAAACTATTACCCAAAATTGCAAAAAAAACAAACAAACTAGAGACTTTCACAAAGTTTGCTTCACAGATTTACTATGATTAGTAAATCATCATAACGTTTTCATTATTATTGAGAAATTTATGGACTTTTTTGGTTGACAACGGATAAGTGAATTAAATCGTTAAGAAGTTATCATGAAATTAATTAAAGCTTGCATTAACTGGGAATCATTTGATCATGATTCTGGAAAGTATTTTTTAGGTTGTTTGTTTTCACAGATTTTTTATAATACATTTTACCGGATTTATTACATATTATTTAATATACAGTATATTGTCGCATTTGTTTTATTAAGTTATCATAAAATTGAATTATCTTCATTAGTCATTAACTTTTTAAGATGTACGTATTTATTTTTATTTTTTATTTACTTTATATTTCAGCATATACATAGTAATTATTGAATGACCTTCCTGGCTTGGTTGAACCTAGTTCAGTTTATATTGTGAGTTTGAAATGGCATGGAAAGAGGAATATTCAGTTCTTGATGATCAACGATTTTTTTATTATTATTCTTCGCTGATCGTAATAGATACATAGTGATCAATTCTAAAAATTGAGCTATCACTATCAGTTCTACTGTAGTTTATGAAAACAATATTATTAGCATCTCTTCCATCATAGAGAAAAGTATTTGTATTATCTATATTCGTTTCTTGAATTCTGTTTTCATAAGATCAATTATTCATCAAACATTTCTAAATAATATGAAACTATGAGCTTCAAGTAATTTATCTAATGTCGCTTTCATTAAAAAAGTTGGATAAATTGCAATGAGAATAATAGTAAAACTGATTATCTCAATGCCTGTCTTTTTTTTCTGGCTGTAACGCGATTGAATATACAGCTAGTAACTTCAAAGTACCTCTCAATTTCCTGCAGACTACAAAAAAAGTCAACAACGTGAGGAATGCAGCCTGCAGCTAATATCGAAGTATACAGTGATGGCTGAAGGTTCTATTAAATTAACAACAGCAAAAAGAAGCCATACAATTAGATTAAATAATCCACAACGCTTTTTGACTTTATTAAATTACATTAGGATTTTCTAACAGAAGCAAATTAAAGTATTGGCTCTGACTGTTAACATGATTGTATGTTGGCTAGGACAGTGTTACGAGTAAAGGACCTTGCTATTGCAGTTAAGTGTTGCTTATGTTTCATTGAAATTTAAATAAACAAGAAAAATGAAGAAAGAAAGAAAACATTTAAGTTCGTGGAAGAGTTTAAAACTTACTTTCTTTCAAATCAATTTTGAAATGGAATCAATTAAAGGGTAAAAAAAGATGAAAAACCTTTACTTCAGTAAATGATGCTTGCTGATTATAAAATTGAACTTTCGTTTAGCAAAACAGAAATACTTTCATAACCGACCTAGCTACAATTAATTTAAATCTTTCAAAGCACGCAACTATAAAATTAGATAAAATAGGCTGCACATAAATAAACATTCACGCATTTAGTTTATCTTCAGAGGGAATCGGGAACGGCCGTTCCGTCCTTTTTGGGACTCATCAGCCCGACCCACCTTCCTCAATAATAAACCCAGAAAGGAGTGAAGATAAATGTGACTACCGAACAAAACAAAAAAAAATACAATAAAAAATAGGTGTTCAAGTGCACTCAAAATACCTTTGACCTAAGAATTAAGATCGAAAAGGCTTTTAAATATAAAGAAATAACCAACTTTGCAATTGTTCTACAAATTTCTTCTATGTTTGATGGATATTCAGCTTGATCGAGATTAGCACTTAAGGGAACAACAAAAAAGACAGAAAAATAATTTTGAAAGACATTAAAAAAAATCATATCACTTTTATTCTTTAAAGTTTTCAATAACATTCTTTTCAAGTAGCAAATGCGCATGTTCGGGAAATCGGCAATTAATCATTCTAAAAAAATGTGTCAACTTGAATACAAAGTAGGAAATAATAATCCATTTTCTCTTTTATGATGGGAAAAGTATATATAGAATATTTGTAAGAACAGCTGGAGAGAATATCAAGCATCTAAGCTTCTAAATTAATCGAAATCTTTATAAAATTGACATTTTCATTTAGACGGAGATGAAATCTGAGAAAAAGACTGGCAATAATTATAAAAAATTAAGACGACAAGTTGAAGTTTTAGAGAACGTATAAGATGCTCTTAATAAAGACAAGTGACCCCTCAGAAACTAAAGACAACAAAATAAAAAACAATAAATTGTTGAAATCAAATCCTTAGGAACGTAATCGCTCACCACAAAAGGAATTTGATCACAAACCAAGAAAAAAAAAATAACAAACCCTCTAATGGGTAAAAGAAAAATGAAAGAAATCATCATACAATGAAAAGGGGATGCCTTCGGAGACCCTGGACAGCTGTTTCGAGATTATTAGACTCTTCAGCCAGGACTATAGGCCTATATAATATTTTTTTTTTTTTTTTTTACAAATGCCCGGGCTCATAGCTTGATCAGCTTTCTTTAGGCCAACAACAAGGGGCGAGATATGATGCCTTTAACCGACGAATCGTTGCCCAGGGTACGCCAAGGGAGGCAACATTAAGTGATACCCGCTGGAACGGACAGAAACAGAAGAAGAAAGAAACATTCATGCCACGACCGGGATTCGAACCCGGGTACCGGCACACTGGTCGCAACGGCAGACCACCGTCTAGACCGCACTGCCACGCCGGCACGGCTGGCCTATATAATATAGAAAGAGGTTTAAAATGAAGAACTTCGTTGTCATAGGAACTTTTCACTGTCATTCACTAGCAAAAAGACCACACAAAAAAGAAGCACCAAGTAACATAATAACATTTAAAAATAAAATAGATATATGCCCAGCTTTCATTGCATAAAGGGGACTGAGCTTACAGTGTTGGGGCATCAACTTTGGGGCAGGAGAGGGAAGCGGAGTGGAGACCAAAATAATTGTGCCATTATTTTTAGTTGGATCATAAATTAACAACGTATCAAGTTTGTTTTTGAAATCTATTCAGGCCGTTTTAACGTGACACGCGTATAAACAGCCAAGCAGATAAATGGACAAACATGAAAAGTATTCAATTTGTACAATAAGACTTGGCATGTTTCGTTTGTTCATTCAGTAATGACATTTTCTTTTACAAAACGCTTCTGTTTATCTTTGACGATTCATTCCTTTGAAGGATAATTAAATGAAATACAATGAAGATAATTATTAGAATTCTTTAAAGCTTTCACGTAGCAATAGTAGTGAACATCAAAAAACTTGTAAAGGAAGAACCTCTTTTTAGTAAAGAAAGGAAATACAGACCACAATAAGCAATTATTTAGCGATTGTGGAGGCGGAACGTCAGTATAAAATAACCATTTAATTAGTGGATGTGGCAATGTAATGAAAGAAAAGATGTCATTATAATACAATAACAAAGAAAAAAACTGGTCTCATTGTACACACGAAACCATAGTGGTCCCGTATATGTTTCATTTTCGACCACTTCCGGTGAGACAAGAAGTGACGACAGACCGGAAGTAGTATTTTTCCCAATGTTTACAAGTCATAACCTTTCCTATAAGGTATCACTCATCTCTAAACGACTTATAGTTGGGCTGTGGAGATATCGACGGAAGGACGGACAGCCCTTCTTAAATGCTTGTACCTTAAAAAAATTAAAAAATATTTCTAGGTACAGTATTGGTGGTGTTCGGGAAGGAAATGTTTTGTCCGCCATGATTTCATCCAACTCTCCAACTTCTTGTTTAGTTGTGGAAAAAAGACTTGACTTCGGAGGCAGCTGTCCAACAGTGGGATCACTATTAATAATCTCAGAAGGAGTTTACTGAAAAATTATAGTTAAAAAAAATACAAAAATACTCTTATATATTTATACAGATACAAAACATAACAATATTACCAAAAAATGGATAGCATTTCCAAAATTTATGAAAATTCGAAAAAATTACAGAATTCTGTTAAATGGTCGTAAAAAACAATCGAAAAATGTTCATAAATTTTGAAAAGGGTGGGTGGGAGATCTAATCCCTCGATTCGACGACCCTGTCTTGACCCTCACAGGAACCATAAATGTATCCAATGCTCTTCGGGCAAATGGCTGACTTGTAATGATTCCTCTGCATAATTGTAGGTCACAGAAAGCAGGAAGTTCTTTAGTGTGAATTGTGAACATTGTTATTTCTATAAAAACTAGGACAAACAGAACAAGTGGTTATCATGCTAGATATGCAGAATATTGTTATCTTTTTTATAATATTTATTAATTTGTGAAGGATAGGATTACGTAATTTATAGTTTAAGTTGGGAGTCGTCCATTAATTATGTGAGGTCGAAAGGGGGAGGGGCGGTCCGGCAAAATCTGACCAAATCTCACCAAGGGGGAGGGGGGGGGGGTCAACGAAAATCTCACGTCAACTTTTTCATTCAGAGAATATACGTATTGTAATAGATTACAACATTTTGTAATATTGACTTTTTGAACTTTTTTGATTTTTTTTTTTACTGAAAAATCTGATTTTAAATGTCCGAAATTTTTAGTACTAAAAAATTATATTTTACATGAGAATATAAAATAAATAACTTATTGATAGAGGACTTCCACCCATTTATTAATTGGAAGTTAAGACAGTAATTATTTATATATTCTTACTTCATTACCAGTAGGTGCCAAATTTTTTATTTACATTTCAATAGTCGATTTCGACTCTGGAGGTATTACTGCATTTTCAGCAACATTTGTGAATAAATAACATAAAATTTGCAGAGATGTTGTGTATTTTAACAACATTACTTTATCTTAAGAAAATGGTAATTTATTAAAAAACTATCTGTTCTCCGGAGTCAATCTCATTTGATTACACCAGAAGTACTCGTATATACCTTTGTATTTGTCTTCTCATTTGAAATTCAATTTCTTTTTCAAGTTCACTTTTCATTTGTAATTACTTTTGTAAATAGCTTAACAGGAATTTTTCATTACTATTTTTGTTTGTTAATTTAAAAAAGTCTTAAAATAACACAATGCACTATTTAGCTCTTTTAATAAATTCTTCGTAGTTCTTGAACTTTTAAAATCTAATGGACTTATTAGAAAGTAGATATATTGGAATTGGTGTCTTTTTTATTGTAAACCTCTACTTTTTTGATGCTTTTCTTGATACTTTGATTTAAGAATCTAAAATTAGACCAAAACTTTGAAAGAAGACTTAGGAAAATCCACATGAATTGATTTCCCGGTTGGATTTCTCTGCCCTAACACTCTTCGATGTGGGAACTTTTTCGTCGTTTGGCGGCGCTTGTGAGAGTGGTAAGGGGATTACTTGTCAAGTGGAAATTCCTTTCCACTTGATGTTCAGGTAGAAACACTGCAAAGAGCCAAACGAAATGGTCTTCCTTTCCTGCCAAACATCTCAACTAGGAGACAGAAGTCCCCTGTCAGAAGTCAAAAATGTCACGCCACTTGCACTTGTCAGCAAATCTAGTGCAACCTTACAAAGGTTGAAATCCTGTAGAAAATAAGCTGTTACGTTGTCCACGGCATATGGTTTCTGCATCTAACTCCCTTTCATGTACATTTCTTTCGATAAACAAAAAAAAAAAAATCAATTTAATAGCGGACTTGCTATGCATGTTTTAAATTGCTTCCCAAGATTCCTAACTGTATACTCCGTAATTAGCATCTACAACCAATATAACAAGAAGTTCATAAAGGAACTTAAAGCTTACTTTCATTAAAATGTTATTTCTTAAAATATCTTTACATATTTTTTTTGAAGTCGAAAAAACGACAAACAACTAAAGGGTGCCTTTATTTTCACATTATGATAACCTTTGAATTCAGACAAGTACAAATTTTGCTTTTATATGAAAAGTAAATAATTCAATCATTACTTGCTGAAGGTGTCGAAATCGGATTCAATTTTATCACATGAAACTGCGCGCAAACAAACGCCTTAGCGAAAATGATTAATGTTCGGTTTTTCATCAGTAGCAACCAATCATATTAGAATAATTTCATCCAAGGCGATTTTTTATATATAAATTCATTGGTTATCCCAATGAATATAATGAAGGACCTTCTTAATTTTACTTTATGTTGACAATGAATTCCATGTAGGCAATTCGAAAGCTCCATTTGTATGTATATTTTAATTGTATTGTCTTTTTAATGCATAAATGTTTTAAATTTTAATTTTTTAGTGGGTAATCTGAATTTTTATATAGTTAACTTGAATAGCACACGTTAAACTATCGTTTTAATCATTATTAAAGATTATGAAATATTCATAGAATTAGAATACAAATCCACTGTATAGATTCCAATGTGTTTCTATGGGTATTTTTGTTATCTTAAGCTAATTTCTCGACAAGAACCCACTTGGTGAAAGATTTCAAATATAAAAAGTTAGTTCGTCCTTAGCCCTTAAATATGCATACTAAGTTTAAAGAAGATTCATTTAACGGATCGAAAATTATTAAGGAAGATATGCACCAAATAAACAAACTGAGTGATTGGATGAGTTTCACTGTTCTAGGAAGTGGCTCTAAATGTGGTGGAAGTGGTGTTCTGACGAAGGAAAATGAGATAAATGATGATGAGATTAGTAAACATACTAATCTTTTTCTGATAAATAGAATACTTGTTTACTTTTTTAAAAGCTTTGATGCACTTTCCTAATATCTTAGATAAAATGAGTAATTAATGAATTTGAAGTACTCTCTTGAAATAAAGTAATAATTAACAAAAATTATAACAAAAACCCTAAAATGTATTTAATTTTAAATAGAAATATTCAATAAAATCTAATAATTTCAGTTTAAAAAAGGGAATAATCCTAAAGTAGGATCTTTTTTACCAAAAAAAAGGATTATTCCGGAGAAAAAAGTCAAAAACACAGAAAAAATACTGTAAACAACATAAGGATTGCTTTGCCTGTTAGACTGACGTTGTACTTATCTAACCAATATTCTGCGATTCTGTTGTTTGTTTTTTTTTCTTTTTTTTATGTCTGATGGATTCTTTTAAAAAAAAACATAAACACACACACACACACACACACACAGAAATACTTAAAATTAAAATAATAGACACAGTATTTAATGATGTTAGGGTTAAATGTGTTAAATGTTATTCATTACAGCCAAACAAAATTGAAATATTCAGAATCTGTTGTTACAAATAATAATAAAATTAATAAGAAAATTGTAGAAGAAACACAAAGATCAAAACAAAGATCAAAGAAGAAACACAAAGATCAGCAAAAAAAAGATGAGGTTGAATAATTTTGGAACTTCTAACAACTTTGTCTCTTGATTCCAAGGAGATTATTTTCATTTTCTTCCAATTCAATACCTTTAAAATAAATTCTAATTTGTTTCTTAAAGTAATTAAAGCAAAACTTTTGGGGGAAAAATAATGAGGTCATTCTTCGGAAAAATCCCGCTGTACATGGAAAAATCCAAATATTGAAAAATGGATTTTTTTTAATTGAATTTACTTAAACTTTCAATTCGTTTGGTAATAAAGTATAAACAATCTTAATCTCATTTTATTTCGCATCTGACTGCAGTTTCCCAGTGGTAATTTGAATCGATTTCTATAAGCTCCACAGAAACTATTTAGGAAGAGATACTATTTATTTAAAAACATAAAAGTATAAGAAGGCACCGTGAAATTTTAAAGTTTATTTTCATGCAGAAAGTATGTTTCTAATTTTTATTTTTAAACTTTTTTTTATAAATTGGATTACGATGCATTGTTAGACTTTATAAGAACAAATTACTGTTTGTCTTCAGTTCAAGTTAATTGTTCTCTTGTTTTTTTAATACAATCTTGTTATTTTCACCCGCAAATTACACAAACAATAGATCCATTTCAAAAAAGTTGCTTTTATTTTTGTTATTCCTAGGGTTGGGGAGCAACAGCAACTCAGATATTCCGCAAACAGCAAATTAGGCTAAACTCCAAACTTCTCTTTCACTATATCTTTATATTTTTGTATATTTTACATTTGCAGTATATTGTTTTGAGTTAATTCTGTGGATAGCGCTTCATGTAATATAATTAATTTATATTTGAATTTCTCTTATTTACGACGCATTTATAATAAGATATTGCCTATTTAGAATATTTATATCCAGTGAATATAACGGAATTGTAAACATAAGAAACACCAACATTTTTAAATTACAACCCGTTTGAGTAATCGCAAAAGATAATATCACAATTGTCAAAAATACATTAGTGCAAATTTGAAAAAAATGCTTATGCTCTGCTAAGTTTATTCTGTGCTCTATAGTAGTGTGCTTTGGGGTTTTTCTTTTTTCGTATGTTTGCATTTCTGTGCAGGAATCTTCCGAAATTCCTTTTCCTCTTCTGCAAATGTATAAAACTTTTAGAAACAGTTGAAGGAAGTGAAGAAATCGAAATTCAGATGATCTATTATTTAAACGAAACTTCTAACCTTAGATCTCTTTTACTGGTCATCTATTGCGTTCCTTCTCAATGGAAACTTGGTCTATTTCCCTGGTGACCCATTTGGGGATTTTATGCATCGTTTCCATTTAATCAATATCTTGACCGCGGGGCCCCCAACCGGTTGGCGCCGGCAAACCTTTACGGCAGACCGCAGATGCTGCTTCCTCTCACCGTCACTTGAGAAACATCATCGCCTCGCCCGTCAACTGAAACTCATCACGCATCTTTATGCATAAGTAACGAAATTTATCTTCCAGCCGATTTTAAAAATTTAAATTAAGCTAATTAATCAAGTTTTGCTGCAGAAAGTCAAACTTCTTGACTTTTAATGGGAATTGCATTGCATTATTTATTTGGGACGGAAAGATAAACAAAATACGGGACACAACATATTGCTTTGTTTTAAAAATGGCTCTAGAAGAAGAAAAATGAATTTGCCGAATTGGCAAATTGTGAAACTATTGTGAAATACTTTTCGAAGCACTGTTTTTTTTTTTTAAAGATAAAAGTTTAATGTCGTTATCGTATCTACGATCTATCTGTGGGCAGCAATTGGCTGGATTTTGATAAAAAATTATTAACAACAAAAATTTTTCAACAAAATTTAAATTTCGTCAATTTTTATCTAGCTTTTAGTAAAAACATTGGTGGAAATTACTGTCGTCAGTTTTTATAAAAATGTTTATAGAACTTAACACAATAAGGTAGCATTTAAATATAAATTAAATCGTTAACATTTCGATTATTTTTTTTTTCAAGGCATCCATGTTTAGCAGGACATCGGTATTATCGCTATGAATTTTGAAACTAGGCAACTTTTCTAACAGCAATCCAAGGACTTTTAACAGTGAAATGGTAAACAATGTAATTCTGTATTGAGCTGTCGAAGCTTTGCTTCATGAATCAAACGCTATCTATTGTCCTCCCAATGAATGATGGCCGCCCTGTTTTTGTGAGATCTGCGCATGTATCATCGATTAGTCTGGTCAGGCACGTCCGTCTGATGTAATGAAAGGACACCGCCATTGTGCTAATCGCTTGTTACTTTGCAAAATAATAATAGCATTGTATTTGTAAATAATATACATTTATTTATTTATATAAATATTTATTGTTAGCAACTGGTATTGAAATAACGCTAAATAGTCGAGAGAAGTTTTAATTTGGCGTTATCAACATGTCTTTCTCAGTGAAAACAGACTACGTCATCCATTGTGACAGGAAAACATAATTGATCAGCTACCGGAAGGGCTGCGCAGTTCAAACTTCCGCCGGTCATCTTTCATTTGGAGGACAGTAAAGGTTTATTCTCTCATTCGATCAATTTTCAGAAGTCGCTCAAAAAATCTATCTATTAGAAATCCTGTGGAAAAGAAATTTAAAAAAACAATATACCAATGAACATTTATTATCTACTACTTCAAATACTACATTTACCTCAACGAAAGAGAGTTTAAGGAAAACACCACCTAAAGAAATCATGTTCTGTTAGTAGAATTGCACGTGACAGCAGTTTTTCAAAACATGAATAAAATAAATCAGTTAATAACTGAAATTAATAATCTATATTTATAAACAGGTAATCGTATAGATTTTATGATCTATATTTATAAAAGAAAACGTAGGGTTTTTCTGCCCGCTACTCCTCCGAAACCAAAAGAGACAGAAATACAAATAAGGTGTCACGTGTTTGATATAGTATTGAGGATGTCTACATTTCATTTTTCATTAACGTGGGTTAACCGTAAGTCACGTGAGTTATGATCAAAAGCTAAGCCGTTGATTTTTTGATCGGCTTCCCTGCCATACACACGCATCACAAACACATGACAGGCACGTGACCTTAGATTCCGCAATCATTTTCTCAAGTCAGAAGAAGCCGAATGAGTGGCAGGGAAGCCATAAAAAAATTGTGCGGGTTCCTATATACAATATAAAAAAGGAAACATGGCAGGTTTACTTGTCAGGTTTGCTAGTATGATATAAATAAGTACCTTAATAAACAATAAAGAATTATTTTCCCAGTCATTCACGAACATTCCGATTTTCAACTCTAGATACCTAGAATTACTAATCCGTTACTAATTGCTAGTCCCTTTTTACAAAGTGTTGTGTAGTCAACCTTAAAAATTCGTTGAAAGAAAAACTAACCTATTTCTAAAATCGTTGCTTTCAATCAATATGCGACTTGTATATTGTAAAGAAGGTAATCGAAATTCATCTGATAAGTCAACAGTCAAATTGTAGTGTAGCGTAAATGAGAAATTATAGGAACAGAAGTCTGAAGCTTTGATAAATGGACTTAGTGATCAGACTTACAAATGCTGTTGCTTGGAAATTTTCGATGCATTCAGTGGATCTCAGCATTACATTTTTATTCTTACTGTTTAGAATATTGAATTGAAAATTTAATGAATACGTAATAACCCTTGTGTTTTCTATTTCCATTTATGGTGCGAATTTCATTATCAAAGACATTAAAGATTTTGATCGTGAAAGTGCGCATCTCAAACTTTCGCAAACTTCAACTGTGGTAAATTTATAGTCGAAGATCTTTTACTGACATTTAATGTGATCGAATATGACAGCTTTTATGACAGCATTTCACGTCGCAATTATTCAGTGGATCGAAAGTCCTAGTTTTAAAATTGTTGTCAGAGGGGGATATTCTCAGCTGGAAACCATTACCTACTCTGAAAATCCTTCCTATTCATTTTCTGTAGACAGAGTTTCAGTAGAAAGTTTTCTCGCCTCCTTCTTAGCTGTACTATTTAGTTTTTAGTTGTCTTTCTTTATTCCCTTTATATATTTCAATTTCTTACAATCTGTGGCAAAAAGCTTACAAAAGTGACAAAGAAATGATTAAAACTTTTAAATAGCAATGCCTTGAATTTAACAATGGTGAACACTATTAGAGGAAAAGGTGTAACTATGGGCACCCTCTTTTGTTTTTGACTTAAAGTTACTTTCTTTTGGAAAAATTCTAGATTTTTGACCTTCATTAAAAACTATAACAAGTTTACTAAATGAGAGGAGGCAAAACAATGATTAATATCAATTATTTCAATTCGAAAATGAAGATTTACAAAAAGCTTCTAAAAAAGCATCAGAAAAAATGGGGTGCAAATATGGGCCCTCTCCAAAGAAGTAAAAAAAAAAAATAGCTTAAAATGTTTTAAAATAGGATAAAACAATCTTGGTCAACTGATCCTTGTATAGCGTTCCAGTGATGAGGCTGGCCCTTGCTGCTTTGCGTCCCCGAGTACTGGTTCTCTTCTTAATGTTGCGGACAGGAGATATGTCGAACGGAGAAACTCCATTTGAAATTCCCCGGAAACATTGAGGTGTTTCAGCAGCCTCATCAATTGGCATAGCCAGTTCATGTGGTTTAAGAGAAAAGATGATGTAATTATGGCCCCTTCAAATGAGGGCCCATATTTACACCAACCTCACCTAAGCAAGATTGCTACTATCACATGTAATCTAAAGGCGTGCGTGACTAAAGGCGTGCTTCTAAAAGTAGCTTAGGATCTCAGCTTTCCGGATATCATTGTGAAATTATTTTCAACTAACCATAAGAACATGAAAAGAAAACGATTTCACATATCTGTCAAAGGTTTGCAGTCCAGAACAAACACCAGTTCGCACAATAACTGTCGCTGCATCCACACTACTTGAAATTAAAGGTTCCAACTGCTCTCTGCTATCTTATATCAACAAAAGACGCAGTCAACAGTCCTGGCAAAAAACTGCAGCACCTCCCTTAGCCCCTTGGGGAGGGGTGCCCATATTTACACCTGTGCCCGTTTTTACACCTTTTCCTCTACATATCAAAACATACAGAAACGGTTATCTATAAGAAGATAATTTGTATAATGAGAGGTTAACAGATTCAATAGGAAAAAAATCATTTATATTGGTTTACTCCATACTGTATAGCCTATAGAAATTTAGCTTTAGATAAATAATCTTATCTCATTGAGACGAAGATTATTTGACCGATAATAATAGAAAGAAAATCCTTTTTGACCACTTGGATTGACAGAATTAGTAGAAGGATAAATTATAACTTATGAATTAATTACAAAATTCCATAAAAAATTAATGTCAATTAATCGGACAAACCATCATTAAAATGATTTCAAATTAGGAAGAGAAAATAAGTCTACGATAGGCACTTTTAACTATATGAAAAAGAAATTCAGAATATTTCAGTTGCATTTTGCCTTTTCTTAAAAAAAAATATTTGTTCTGCAAAACAAAATATCAACTAATGAAGTGGAGTTTTGAAGAGCAGGTTTTAAGCCGAACCTAGCACAAAAAAAAACATTAGTAAGAACCGTCAAATAATGGGTTCACTCCTTCAATAGTAGCCGCAGGGAAAGAGTTGATTGTCAAACTGTGTATAAAACATATCACAAGTATGAAATTAAAATAAATCCCAATGAAATAAAAAGTTAAGATAGCCTTTCCATTTCTTTGTTACTGCTAATATAAAATTCATGGTGTGAGTGAATTGAAATTTTGACTGAAATTACTTCATAATTGCCTAAATGTTTCATCGCGATTCTCACTGAAGTTAAGATATATCTTCCAGATTAGAAATATAGTTTTTTTTGCGATTTACAGGAAACTTATCAAAAGTTTTCAGTTTTTCTTGGAGGTAATATTTAACAGTATTACTGTAAGATCTTTTACAGAATTTATTCATTTTATACAAATGCGAATATTTATTTGCTTCACATACAAACAGCTTCTATGTCATGGTATGCTTCCGGTAAATATTAGTTATCTCCTAAATAGAAGGGCTTTCTAGATAGATTGTACCTATTCTGTAGAACTGCAATGTTATAGACCAACACATGACTTCTGATTGGATTATAAGTTGAACGTAATGAACATTCTTTGACTGAAGCTTAAGATCTTTGTACAATATGACTGCCTACAGTCTAGTTTTTATTCCAACTACTAAATTATCCCTAAAATTATAGGAAACCTTATTTTGTTTCTCCTATTAAGCTAAACATAATGATGGTTTTATTAGATCCTTTTTTGTAATTAAACAATGTAAGCAAAGCTTACATCGATTTGTGCTAAGAAGTATAGGAGTACTGGCATGAAATATTCGATTTCAGGTAATCAAAGTGAATTTGTGAGATTTAGCTAAAGTGTTGGAAGTCTGGAAGTTTCTGTGGTAGGATTATTTATTATTAGGCTCATGGTATTGTGAGTTATCTTTTGAAAATAACCATGATTTTCATTCCATTTGAGTTCATTATAAGTGAATGATCGTATTCTGAGTGAAACACGCTCATAAATTCACCGTTATTATCATCAAAGCAAAAATCTGAAGAACTTGTTGCATCAAAGCAAGACAGCAAATTCTTTTTATGTTCTCCAAAGGAAACCTCTTGTGTGAGTTCATCAGGAGAAATTTCCGAAAATTGATTCCTCTTTACTTTTGGCCTTGTTTAAGTGAAGACACATTTCCAATGCAGTAACAGAAAATCGAAGATGCATCTTCACTGAAGATTGCTGTTAAAATTAAACTAACATCTGACAAGGTCGCGCGGTTGGCGTTGTCGCTATGACATTGGCCTCTCACCTCTGAGTATCGGGATTCCGGTTCTCATGCGGGTTTCGTGATGGTGGACGATCCGTGCTGGGCAGGTTTTCTCGGGGTTCTCCCATTTCCCCTGCACTTCTCCCACCATACTTTTTCAGTCTTTCTCTCCATCTGTCCTTATTTCCGTGGGAGAGTATAATAGATCTCCGGTCGCAGTGCTTGGCTTTCCTGCCACCCACATTCACTACGTAACATAACAAAATAACATCTGACAAGGTTCCACGAATAGTTAAAAGTTTATCACCTGTTTACGAAGGTCCGTATAGTATTATAGAAAAGTTGGGAAGGTTCATATAAGATTTGTAAGGTTGACAAAATAAGTATAGGAGATATCGGAACATAATGTACCTAGTAAAATACCTTCATAGAATGGCGACTTCACATGTCTTCACACATATTGCTTGTCGCAGTACTGAAATGCAGAAATTTGTTCTAATGAAATTTACACAGTAAACAAGATATTAATAATTATAAAGTTATTCTGTAATATTTATAAACGAAAGTATCATTAGAATAAAACTAAGAGTTACTCTCAGTTACATATCGTATAGGCTACAGAGTTTGCGGTATCATGAAGATTAGGCTTTGAAAGTCGTTGTAATTTTTTTTCCAATTTTGGAAATTTAGGTGGACAGGGAAGGATCAAAATGACTATAATCATATTGTAAGTAGTCCCATAAATAAGAGTTACGCTAAATCACCTGACAGAAATCTGAAAGGTCAGTAGTAATATATTCAAAAGTTCAGTCCATTAATTCAGAAATGTTTCCAATGTTTGCTTGTTCTTTATCATTGTAGAAGCTTTCTTTTAAATATATATTTCTTTAATTAAACTACTGTTTTTAAGTTTAATAACTACGTAATGTAAATAATGAAGATGTCTTCATATCTTTTGTATAAAATTCACATTCGGTTTTCTATATTTTTTCTAGTTTCCCTTTTCCTTCGTCTCTTTCATAGAAAGCATTGTGGAACAAACCTTCGTGAATTTATTTCACATGAGGCGTCATAAATTTCTAATCCTAGATTCGGCTGTTGTTTCTAGGAATAGAATTTATACGCATTATTTCATTTTCAATTTGATGTTTTCGCCGGAGCTGGAAGATGAGGTAATCTGAGTGCAACGTTATCCTGATCCTGCAAGATGGGACGAAAAGCATTAAAACTAGTCATAATTCCAACGGTGTTTTTATGGCAAGAGGGGATTTACCTCTCTTTTCTGACTCCCAGTTGCTTTGAGGGACAAACCACTCTGATCCCCGATGATAATAGGCGCAATCCATAATGGATTTTTCTTGTCCACAACGGCTTTTTTCACTTCTCTCTCAGGAATTCGAATTGGGTCTCCTGGGTTTTTCATTCGCGCCACTCATTTCCGAGTGAGAAGAGCCTATTAATGGATCTGTGGGTGTTGCAAGTCACTCCTACGTAACGACATAGGGGATCTAGACATGTTAGACTACATTTGTACAGCCTATTAAAACCGATTCTTTAAATACAAGCAAATATGAAAATATTCCATTATACACTGGTTTTCTTAACGATTTAGCCTGTAATTTGACTTAACAAAGGTCATTCCGTGTCCTCTAGTAAAAATCTTTGAGTAGCATCTGCAATTTCTACAAAATTCATTTTATTTCAAAATTTGAGGAATACTGAAAAAAAAGAACTTTAGTGTTTCGAATTCTATAGTTTTTCATGAGGGAAATGTAAATTTACTCAGTGTAGCTTCTGAAAAAAAAATCATCAAAAAGTCATTTAAGGTATGTTGATAAATACACAATAAATACATGTTAAAATACTTGATATGTGCAAAAAACGTGTGCTTTTAACACTGATTAAAAATTCAGCCTACACACAAATCTTTAATCATTGTTAAAAATACATGATAAAGTGTCCTAATGAGAAGGGGACTTGAAACGTACGTAGTGAATTTTAAAAATATGTTCTAATTTTAATTGTATATAGTGCTTTAATGGTTGGCGGATTTATTATGTTAAAATACTATTACATAAATCTCTTTCTAGGAATTTTTAAAAATAAACTAGATATAGATCAACTTTCCTTTACATATTGGACTAAGCGAGGGACTACGCGAGGATCACTACAGAAGAAGAAGTCGAACAGAGAAACTTCGAATGGTCCTTAAATAGAAGATGAAATCTCGAAAGAGCTATGAATCGGCCGTCGCTTCGGACAATTTGGTTTTGAAAATCAAAGTACAGTAGAAACTCGCTAATCCGGCACGTTCGGGACTTCGGCAGTGCCGGATTACCGAAAATGCCGGATTACTGAGCGCCGTCTAAAAATAGCCGTTATTGCGAGGATAGCGGAAATACCGCTAAAATAGAGAGTCAAAAGGGCTATTAATAGGTATAAGGTCATTTTTCCGTGTTCTAGTGATTTCTCTGATTTCGGTAGTGATGGAAAATGTTAAAAACAAAACAAAAAAATATATTTTTATGTAGTATTATATTTTAATACAGTACATACAGTACAGTATAGTTAGATTTGTCATCACTGCCGAGTACGCCCGACCTCAGCCGATTGTCCGTGAACTCTGCCGAACGAGCCCGGAAGGCTTATTCAGTGAAAAAAAAACCCTTAGACCGATGCCGGATTATTGAATGTGCCGGATTATCGAATGCCGAATTAGCGAGGTTTTACTCTACACTGATTGCAATGAAAATTGATATTTACGGAGTTGTCGAGCTACAAAATACGAATCTAACATTAATTTAAGACGATCACGTGATTTTTTTTAATCAACTGGAAAACGTACAATTTCTTCTCCATATCAGGGCAGCTTTTTTTTTTCTTTTATCCGGGCGAACCACAGGTATTCTACTAGTATTATATAAATAACACAAATGCATATCCAAAATATAGAAGATAGAATTACTATTGCAAAGAATGTACTTAAATTATGATAGAGATAATGCTGGCTCTGTATTCTTACACAATAATTAGCAAATATCACAATGCCAACTACATTAGCACAGACAATAAAATTAATACATTTAAAATACATAGGTACACGATGTACATATCAGAATCTCATTATATCAGATTCTCTTATCAAGTGCATTAAAAAATAAAATTAAACAGAAATAAAAACAAACGCCCAGTCCAATCGGTTTAGGCTTACATTTTTTGATGTTTACAATCTATACAACCCTAGTGATCTTATTAGAAAACAACAGAAGCTTTAGATATATAAAAGCGCTATAATATAGGACTACAAACCATATTCCAGCACATTTCTAGTTGAAAGGTCCTGATTATAACTATGTACAGTTCTAATTACACACGATTCATAGAATTCACGTAGCATAAGTATTTTGATTTCCTTATACCAAAAATGATTATAATAAATAATAATTTATTTCTGTTTAATTTTATTTTTTAATATACTTGATTAGAGAATCTTTTATAATGAGATTCTGAAACGTACGTCGTGTATGTATTTTAAATGTATTAATTTTATTGTATGTGCTAATGTAGTTGGCATTGTGATAATTCTAAATAACATGATAAAATTCTTGTACTTTAATTAGCAAATATATTAGAAGGTTAAAAAGGGAGTCTTAAATTAAGCTGAATAAAAATATCGTGAATAAAAACATCGTAGTATTTTGATGAAAATTGAATTAAATTAAGAGAATGAAGAAGTTTTTTGTAGTTGTATCCGTTTCAAAAATAATGAAAATTTGAATGTTGAAAAACGTTCGGATGATTCCTATTAGGAAATCTACATTTTTATGTCTTTTCTGTTTGGCACTGATTCAAAACAGCCACAAGTTTTAAGCTCTGCTTTTGTTTGTTTCTTTTAAAGAAGTTCTAGCAAATCTGTGATCACGTCATCTTGCACTCTGAGATAATTTTCTCACCACCCGTGACCGCGACCGCTTTCTCACCTCGGAGACATCATCATGTTTGATAGTAAGTCACGTGACTTCCAATTGACCCACATAGATAACAATGAATATCTGAACATCTCGGAGACCGTCTCGGAGATCCGGGATGTCTCGGAACGTCCGGTTGACCCACGAAGATAAAAATTAAAATGTGAGCATCCTCAATACTATATTCACACCTTATTTATGTCTCTGTGTCTTATGGTTTTGGAGGAGATAGGGCCAGAAGAAATCAAATTTTCTTTAAAAAAATAGATAAATTTATTAATGAATCTGGAATTTTTCTTCGAGAATACGAAAGCGATTCTCAGTAAAAAAAATAATAAGATCGTTTGCAACTGATGTTTAAATGTAAAAATCTAAGATTAAAGTAAAATATATTCAAATTGAAATGTGAAGAGAAACTTCATCAGAATACAGATACTCCTCACATTACGACCGAGTTACGACTACGTCGTTAAGTGAATTGGTCGATCAGCGAGGAGCTTGCGCCGGGAATATAGGATCGTTGTAAAATTATAAAAATTATGCAACAAACTTCAAAAAAAAATTTATTCATAAAAATACATGTATATGTACATATTATCATTTGTTTATCTGGAGCTGTAGAGGGTCCAGGTAAGGGAGATGACGACGCTTGTCGGAATGAAACTGACTGAACATGTGCATAGCAAGCCTATAGTACGCTCAGTGCGCAGGTCACCATTCGTCACTGACCGACACTCAAGCTGAGAAAGGGGATTCCCCGAATTGTAGATCGAAACTCAATTGGTCGTAAGTGCGAGTGGTTGTTAAGTAGATAGGTCGTAAAGTGAGAAGTACCTGTATATTATAAGCTAAAAGAAACGGAATTCTTCATTTTGTATCGTTTTCATCACTTTCAAAAAAGTAAAGAAATGTTATTAAATCATTTTCTTCTCTCAGTAAAAAATTCAGTTCGTGTAGCTGGATTTTAAAAAGAGAACACCGAAACACACACACATAGTCTAAAAATATATTTCACATATTAAAAAATACAGACCAGACAGTTTCAAGATCTACAAGATCCTCATCATCAGCAGAATCCTGATGAGTGTGAATCCTGAGATTCTGCTGATGATGAGTATCTTTTAGTCCTTGAAACTGTCCTGTCTGTATTTTTTAATATTGAAATATATTTTTAGACTATATGTGTGTGTTTCGGTGTTCTCTTTTTAAAATCCAGCTACACGAACTGAATTTTTTACTGAGAGAAGAAAATGATTTAATAAATCTTTTTAATAAATTTTATTACAGACGTTAAAATTAAATTTAAAGCTGGATTTTAAAAAAATATGTTAGTAAAAAGTTTTATTTTTTAAAAACAAACGTCCTCTTTACTCCAAAGTTATTCCAAATATGATTATTCTTATATTTATGAATATATTTATTCTCTATTTATGAATAATTACGGACGTTAAACTTGTTTTCAGAAAAATATTCTGTTATAAGAAAAACAGGTATCATTTATAATTATCAAAAAGGTATCATTTATAAAATAACATACTGTATTTTATAAAAAAAATATAAATTTAGAAGTTTTTATGATTGGTGCTTTATTTGTGTATATTTTTTCCTAATAGCCTTTGAACTGCTGAATGAAACTAGAAACTCTTATTTACAGACAAGAGTTTAAGTTTGGAAATTAAAAAATTTTTGTTTATGGGTCAATCAACTATTCTTTGTACCTAACTGTGTCCCGATCACAAATTTAATAAATATTGTTTTTGAAAATAATTATTGGACTTTATTTTTACCCCAAAGTATTCTTAGATCATTGATCAAAAGCTTTACAGTGACCGATATTAGTTCAATTACGAATATTTTAGTATTTTTACAGTAACTTAGGGGACAATGTTTCCCCGCGAGTATTTGGTTTCTCTGTCACTTTGGTTTCTCTGTCACTTCAGAGACTTCTCAAACTCCCAAAGCGAATATTTTAATACAGATTGCTATTAAATATACAAAATATATGTTAAATAGTAGTAACTGATAGTAAGGATATGCGACAATAACAGAGAAAAACCGAAAAGTTATACAATAAAGTAGGTTGTTTTGTTTTGTTGTACAGTCAGGGGACAAATTACCGTCGTAATCTCACTAAATAAAGCAAAATATTGCTCTTCAAATTAAAAAAAGTGCTCTGTCCGTTATCTTAACTAAAACTTCATTCACTAATCTTTAAAATGTGCTTCATAGGAAGTTAGATTTTCGATTTTTTGTTGTTAGAAAATCATTATTTTGTCGCTCTCGTTTAGTACAAAGAATAGTTGATTGGCCCTTATACCTCGTGAGAAATTAGTGAAGATGTTAGAAAAAAAAAAACCACTGAAAAGTTTTAGTACCGAAACAATGTATTTCTGTCAGTGTATTAGCATTGTATTTCAATAATCCGTTGATTTACTTATAGTTTGATAAAACTAAAATAAATTGGATTTAGTAACTTAAATTAGAATAAGGATTAAATTTTTTTTAAAATGGAAAATTTATGATGCTTATATTTAGAATATATTTTGTTAAAAAAAAACGGAATTCTTCAGTTTGTATCGTTTTCATTACTTTCAAAATCAAAGAAAAATTTACAAAAAAACTCAATAAGATTAAGGAAATCAGGTTCTTTCAGAAAACTGTTGTGATATGTATTGTATTCACTACAATAAAGAAATAAAAGCAGCTCAAGGCAAGATAAACCAAATCTTATTATGGAAAAAAACCTTTAATTCCTAAAAGAAAACAAACTAACTTTCCATTGAGGAAAATGATTGAATATTGTTGTTGTTTAGTTAGTAGCATCACAGAGCAGCTGTTTCCAGTTGAGGAGGTTCTGAATTAATCATTCGATGTTGATCTGAAAATGGGACCGTTTCTTTTGCTTCGCTTTTGTTTCCATCCACTAATAATTATCCCGTGCTTTTTTTGCAGTTGTCTGAGAAAATAACACAACTCTTATTCTTCTATGATTATTTTTCCCTCAAAGAATAATTACCCAAACAACAACAAAAGAAGAACAAAAGGTTAACGAAATGACAGTTTGCTGCGGGGAAAACATTACCATAAAATGATACAAACTTGATAAAAGAACTAGGAAGAGAATTGGAGGAGACAGATGCTCAAAAACTAGACCTATAGCTTTTTTTTTCTAATGTTCCTAGATGTTAAATGCCAAATGATTTTGTTTTTTCTTGGGAAAGATCAGTAGTTTGCTAAAGTTTTTAGAAATTATGCGAGGACTGAATGAAAAGTTTCATTTGAATCCATGGAACTGTTTAAATACTGGATAGCTAATCTAAGTTACAGATTACGTAGCTTTCCTAAAGAAGAGGATTATTTCATTTTCTTCTTTTCTTTTATAATTACCAATATAGGAGCTTCGTTTTAAAACTGACTAATTACATTTAAAAAATCTTTAAAAACATTTGGGTTTGGTTCTGAAGGAGGAGTGGGACATGATACTGTATAGATCCTTATTTGACGGATTTTCCCACTCCGGGATGAGGTTTGCTCGATATTTCGCTCCAGTGCCTCGGACCTTCCCGAAGAAGGCCCGAGGCATCGGACCGAAATATCGAGCAAACCTCACCCCGCAGTGGGAAAATCCTTCAAGAAAGGATCTATACAGTATCTTAATACTTTTATTTAAAGACCTTGCATAGCTTATTTGATATTTATACTTGTGGTGATGTTTTAAGAATGTTTTTATTCGTTAAAAATTATTTTACTTAGAAACTGAAAGACTCAATTTGATAATAAGTTCACTGAAATTATGAAAATTAATAAAAAGAAAATGAGAATAATAAGCATTCTTGTACTGAGTACTTTCAATAAAAGTCAGCACTTACCCTGTTTTCATAATCCAGTGAACGTTTTTGCTGAAAGACATAATCTTATTGATAAGAAACAATAAGAGAATAAATTTATAGCAGTAATGCCCAAATCACACCAGCATATTTTTTCATCATTGATTTGCTTCGTTGAAAATGACCATTGTTTTCACTGAAGTGATCTTTTCCTTTATTTCCACCTTATAAACGAAACATGATGAAACAGCGCATATAATTGGCAGAGCGCTAGCCAATCAGAGTTGAGTTCGATATTATGGCGAAAGGTTCCCCAGTTTACTAAAAGACGGTGTTTAATTTTTTTTAGAGGTTAAAATCGTGTTTCGGCAACGCAATTTCGGTAGAATTTGAAATGACTTTTAGCAAGCTGTCAATCTATTCGAAACTAATTGTATATTGTATTCAAGCATCTCTACTATTTAAGCGAATGTGAAACAGCGGCAAATCATGACAGGCATCAGCGGGCGAACGAACTGAAGAAGAAATGAAATCTCTCTTTAAAAAGTTGTCATCTGCAGATTCTAACGCATAAAATTAATTTATTTCAGTAAAAATATTGTTTATTTTCGAAAGATAATCTCCTCACTGTGAAACTTAATTTATAAAAGCCTTCCGATTCACTCGAAACGGTGAAAAAATGGCGCCGGTTGACTTCTTCGTTCTTGAGCTCGTCTGTTCTGATTGGAGCTTTCACTAATTGCTATCGTTGAAAACTTCGATCGAATAGAACAGTTTCTAAATTTTTTCATCGTTGAAATCAATGATGAAAATGGTCAAGTGAGGCAAATCACACGATCATAGACCTCAAAGATAGGGTCAATGATTGAAAACAATGAATGAAAAATATGCTGGTGTGATTTGGGCATAAGGAAGACAATTACTGTAGAAATGATTCTCGAGCTGATTATATTTGAAAAGAACATTCTCATGATAAAGAATGGTTCGCTGAAAAATATGTACAAAGATGATATGAATTGTGCAGTGGCCTTTTGATTCTATTGACTGCTTGAGGCGAACGATTTTTGGGCTCCACCATTTAGAGTGTACGTCTGATCTAAAGAAGAATTAGAACATCAATTGAGAGTCAATTCAACAATGGTCACTGTTCTTCTAGAGAAATGGCATGAAGACTAAATTGGCTGCAGTGAATCGTTTGTTTATTGTGTTTATTGTTTATTACTTTATTATGTAGGCAAAACTGGCGATTCTCTCTAAAGAAGAGGATGATCAATATCTAACTCAATAAGAGGATAGCGAATAATTATTTCATATTATTTAAAATGGGAATTTCATGTTACTAAATTATAAAAAACCCATCATTGATTAATATTCCTAAAACTAACTAACGATTCTACGACTACAAGTGTTTGCTATTTTGGATTTAGATATTTATTGAGATTTTAATAAGTTTAATGGAATACGAATATCAGCTACTGTCACTGGGAAAAAAATATAATAAGAAATATCAATGCCGCCCTAAAATTTTGTAGAAAGAAGCTAAATTCTCAGAAACCGATATTTGTGGGAGTAACTTCGTTTTCATTACCTCTTAAAATGGCACAAAGCCAAAGAGAAACGAATCTTTTACAATGTTAGCAAAGTGGAGCCTCCGAGCAACCAAAGTTCGAATCGTTACGAGGTTAAGTTGGATTCTCCGATACAACTGTGGCATGTTTGGAATGCAGGCAAAGACATTGGAATCTAGAATTATTGGCAACAAAAGAACAAAATTGCTGTAACTTCTATTCATTAAATGAAAAGCGTTGATTTAAAATGCTATTTACCAGAACATTCGGATTTGTTCCGTTGGAGTTGTTCTCTGTCGATATTCAGTATGTTGGTCATTCCATAAAGATTAAGTTTACAATAAATACAAACCGAATAGCGATGTCTTTTTTGTATTTATCAGTCCCCACTTTTTCCTTCTTTTTTTATTTAAATGAAAAAGAAACTTCAGCAATTAGAAGTAAACAATAAGATACAAATAAATAAAACTATAATACTTTCCAGTTAACATAATTTAATACTTGAAAATGAAATAAAATCGTTTTGCAGTAAACAAGAAGAAGAAGAATATTTATATTTAGATTTAAAGGGGTTTATTCCGCTGACGTTAGAACAAGAATATTACAATTCTGAGAACTTTACCTACCTTACTTTTTAAGATGAAAGTTTAACTATTCAAAGACATTTAAAGATTAATGGCAGCGATATTTAAGCCTTTTATAAGTACACAAATCTTTCGCTACAAGAATACTTGGTTGAAAAGGCCCTTCCTAGGTTTGATCCGTGGCTGCTTGCATGTTTGTCTTTGTGTTTCTCTTTTGTATTCCTTTCCATGATATTTTTGAAGTTTTGTTTATTTTTTTGTATGCCTTCTATTCAAAAAACTCTAGCGCAGCATAGTCTCCGTCAAAAAAACCCCATTCACACACACACATACTGAAATTGTATCCAATCAAACAAGCAAACATTTATCTTTGGGAAACTATGGATGGAGGAACTTAGAAAATATACCACAATATCTACTAAGCTAGAACTAGAGATATCACAATTCGACTAAGATGCATATTTTAAATACAACACCCAAGCTAACCCACATTGTAAATATGAAATAAGCAGGTTATCTTCCAAATAGTATCATTCCCATCGACATCTGGTGCTTGAGAAAAAAAATTCTGAAATCTTCATCCATTCGTAATTATCAAAGTAACAGTTCTGGAGAAATACAAGAAAGTTCCAGTGAGATTCCAACGAAATCACAAGGCATATACCATGTAATTGACTATCAAAGAAGTTCAGTGCTGAAGATAATGACATGTATGAAGTTAAAAACGAAAAACTTAAGAAAGACTTGAAATTGGATAAAAGCCTTAATTAAGTTCTTTTGGTGCTAAAGTTCTATGTTCTGGAAAAAGACGATATGACACAACTTATTTTAACTAGTTTCTAAAGGAAAGAGAAGTTCCTAAAATCAGCATTCCTGTGAGTATGTGTCTCCTATAATTTTGAATTGATGAAAGAATATTCCTGAACCTTCGCATCTATATTAAGGACGATGTAATTTCCTTTAGAAACTTTTTCTTGTTTATTCCCAATAAAACATAGAAGCAACAGAATAATTTTCAATTGATGTATAATATTGCATGTTATTCCCTTTATTATTCCAATTTTATCTGTCCATATTTTGATTGATAACCATTAACTTAATTTAGACAGATTAACTGTATGCATATTAAATTAATTTTTATAAAATTGAAAATTTAACGATACAGAATGTGTTTATCCGTTATTATAATTTCTAATTAAAAAACGATTCTTCCTTTCTACTGTTTTATTTTTTCTGTTTTTATTTTATTCCCTTTTTTCCTAAATAAAATTTTCACGAAAGTTGGCTTGAAATTTCTCAGGGATTTCTTATATTTCTTTTGTTGCAAGTTTGCCTTCAGGATATTCTAGTCTGTCTGTGAATTTTGTAAAGGAAAAATGTATTGATTATCCTGAGAAGTTTCAGGCTGCAGAACTTTTACTTAACACTGAAAGCTTTCTGGTAATGCGTAAACAGCTGCTTGATTAAGCCATTTTACTATTATTCAGATTAGGTCTATATATGGTCATTTGATGTTAATTAAAATATTCCCACCGAGATATTGTAGACCTTATTTTGATTCATGAAGAGATTCAGAATTCTTGCAGCGATGGTTTCTAGGATATTCTGTTTATGAACAGCTTTGTAATGCCATCAACCGTTTAATTTTCTAAGAAAATGATGTTTGATGTTGCTAATAATACATTTTCATCTATGGCTAATAAGCCTTAGATTACAGATGAAAACACAAATTAGCGATAGGGAAGCTAATTCGATATTAATTAAAGTTTCCAAGAACCTGCAACTAAGAAGAGCATTACATTTTTATTTTCACATGAAATTATAAGTTGTTGTATATAAGTATATAAAATTAAGTAAGTAAATTAAGATTAAGTATATAAAAGAGAAATATACATTATTTCCCTCTTCATTGAAAAATTTAATAATGTAATTTGTAAATTATGAATAACGAAATGTTTAGCTCTCTTAATAAAGTAATCTTTCATAAAACTGTAAGAGATTTATTCCATAATTCTCGTAAAACAACTATCTTTAATGTTCATAATATTTCGTTTCTCTGTAGGAATGTTAATGTTTGATCATTATCATTTTGTTAACGTTTCATCATTATCATTATTTATATGTTGTATTATCATTATTAATAACTATACTACAGTTTGATATATTATCAACTGTTAATGTTTTAGTTTTTTTAGTTGTTTGTAACCCTATTTTATGTAATAAGTAAGAGGCAAAAAGAATAGTTTTAGTCCTCCTATTCACCTGAGAAGCGAAATATTGTGAACATTAAAGATAGTTTAAAAAATTGAATTTCCCGTAAATATTCTAAAAATCTTCACATCAACACCTTATCTTTAAAAACCTTTTTATATCCGTGATATTTCGTACCCATTAATCAAGAGCACTTCTTCAGACGGTTAGGGATAAGCTTTATAAACCTATTCCCTAATACAGAGAATTCATTACAAATGGTAGAATTTCATAGTGATATATCATATTTTTTTGTTAAAAAAGCAAAGGGAAGGTCATACATCATTAATAAATGAATTCTCTGTAATAGGGAATAGGTTTATAAAGCTTATCCCTAACCGTCTCAAGAAGTGCTCTTGATTAAAGAGTAAGAAATATCACAGATATAAAAGGTTTTTAAAGATAATGTGTTGATGTGAAGATTTTTAGAATATTAAAGATAGTTGTTTTATGAGAATTAGGGAATGAATGTTTAGCTAGATAAATTTTAATTTCTGTTGGTGATTCTCCTGAATATTTGCAATTTATTTTCTTGATAACAAGAGGACCTGGATATGCTAAAAATATTATTCCTTCCTTTATGTTTTATTCATAGATATCTATTTTCCGACTTGTTTTTTAATATTCTTTCTAAATCAGAACTTTAAATCGATATTATGGAACTTCGCACGTCAATATATATATAAGTTTCCTTTATAATCAAAGATATCTTAGGTGTTGGTGAAGATCATGTAATATACTCCACATTTAAGTGTTATAGGTTAGATATAGCAAGGAGAACCTTTTTGTCATTAAAAAACTGCATAATACCTAAACATGTGTTGTTTGCTGCATACATTCGTATACATCAATATCCTAAATTTTCGAACATTGTATATATGTATTCAATTAAAATATTCCTATTTTATTTAGTTAGTTGTATAAAAGCATATATTTAGTTATAAACTTTAATTTTTTAGAATTATAACGTGGGATATAAATGAAAAATCGTTATTATTTAGCGAAAAATAAGTTTCAAGACAAATTTTAAGGAAACTAACTCTATTCTTAAATTGAGGTATGACTGTATCGAAAAACAAATGTTTGGGCGACTTTATTTCAAATTTATTGTAATTAGTCTGCTCAAGAAGTTTCTCAATTTTCAGCTCTAACTATTACTGCATTGTGAGTTTTCAATGCAGTAATTATATTTTATTTGTAATATAATCCTTTTCTAGTCTATTTGTGAATTTCCTGCTAAAAGTCACACATAAATTTCAAAAGTGCTTCCGAAAGGCCGCTCTGTACATCGAAAAAGGCCGCAGATACCCACACCATAGATTTCATTAATTATTATTTATTAATCTTTTTAGTCCTGATATTTTGAATTTCAATTAGAAGTAAAATCAAGCAGTATTTTCGGTGTTGTTGGTTACAGTCTGTGTTTGACTTACCTTTCACCTACAAAATACGACCTAAAAAAAATCCTCATTTTAATTCTGAAGTGTCAAGTTGAGACCAATCAGCTGCCAGTATGCGGTTAGGGAAAATTTTAGATAATGGAATTTATAGAGGGTTCTTGAAAAAAGTTGAATAATATTTTTTTCAAATATGTTTACAAAATTCCAGAAAGTTTTTGATATTTTTTTTTAGTTGATCGATTTCCTTTCTTACAATTTCTAATTGTCAAATTGGCAAAACAAATAGAAAAAAATAGGAAAAAGAATATTTTAAAAGCTCATAGAAAATAATTGCTATGTTTTGATATGACATTTGATTTTTGAACGAAAAGAAAAGTTAAGGAAAATTGCAATAATGTAATTTTAAATTGAGGTAAGGACCTTTTCTAATCTCTTATAGTAAGTTGTATTATAATACGTATTTAGAAAATTTAAAATTTACACACAAAAACTGTTACCTAACGTAAACTCTTCATTAATTGTGGTACAAATACGCATGACAGGATTTGGATCAAGAAATATGAATGGAAATAAAGAGAATCACTGCTAACGTGAATACATTTCATTTGATACTCAAAAGATAGTAGGTTAAAATAATTTTCAGTAGTACACCTTAGGATTTCAGATCTATATATGGATGTTTATATGAATGAGTTAAAAAGACAGGGCAAAATTCATCGACAGAAAACTAAGGCATAACTAAAACAACCTTGGATACATTTATGGCGCTTATTTCAGGATATTTTCATGAATAGTTTTTGGAGATTTCAGCAAGAATAATTTCTAAAATACTTGCACATCTGAATAATATACATGCTTATAATGTAGGCCTACATCTTGTGATGGAGGAAGAAAAATTCACTCTTATTACAGAGATTAATGCTTATTCTCAAAGGTGCCTTTTAATACTTCTTCCTTGCAGCATAATCAGAGAGGTCTTTTTACGGTGGTTTTAAAGTGACCATTACCATAGCAAAATGAAATGCAAATGAAATCTGATGATTTCAAAGGTGTTTCCCAACATTTGAATGTAGCTGAATTTATTAACACATTCTGGATGTAGTTCATTATTTAGTATTGTGCCATCGTTACATAAGTTTTGTTGAAAGCTTTTTGGTAAATAGAGACATAAAATCAGTAGCAGGTCTTAAAGGTTACTCTAATGGGATTTAATCTTACAACCATATTAAATTTACATGTTTTTGCTTCAAAATGTGGACTAGTTGTCATTTAATTGGGTACAGCTATGCAATTACGGGATGATGAGTGGTGTATATTACTGAGTACTTTATAGGTTTCAATGCAGTTTGAAAATTATTGTTTTATAAAGAAGCTTCTGTATTATATAAACTTTAATAAAGCTTCAAACGCATAGCAAACAAAAGTCTTTTTGATATATTTATGAGATTATCCTTCTTAACTTGTTGTTTTCCACATTGAAGCAGACACGTTGGCCGAAGGCTTTGTAGACACCCTACGTTTTTGATTTTCCTACTAAAATTATAGAGATCAAAGACAAAGAGAAAATCGGAAAATTATATCAAAAAGAAATATTTAGGAAAAGGCATTTCAGAGTTAAATTTTAGCTCAGAGAAATTGCCTCCCCCAAAATAAGAACGAATTCTACTTTAATATTAATGACGTTTAGATCTGTAATTGAAAGAACATGATTTCAACTGCAAAAAAACGAAAAGACAGACAACAGATTAGATTCACAATTGATTGATGTTCACTTCATGATTTTTATTGTATTTCTGACCTTTGAACTTTTGTATTTCATTATCTACCTTATCCGATCTTCTCTTAAGAACAGCTGCAACATAAAAGATAAATAAAGAAAGACGACATTGCATTGGCACAGACGCTTATCTCCCACGAAACAAAAGCAGAATAACCCCTCCCCTCCCTTACATATACTCAGGCAAAAAAAAAAAAAATGCTCAGAAATTTAAGTGGGTGTTGCAGTTAATTTCGATCCCGTACCAAATGCATTAACGTCCCCCAGCCTTTAATTCACAAACGTAACTTGGAATACAGCCAAAAGGTTATTTTTTTTTCCTTTTCACGCTCTTTATCCGTATGCATATCTTCTTTTTTCCCATTTTTTTTTTCCTGTACTGCGTTAATAGTAAGGCAATTGGCATTTCTTCTATTAAAGCCTTTAATTATCAAAGCCTCGCCTTTCTCCTGGGCCTTCAACTACTTAAGGACCAACTCTCTATGGAGCAGAGAGGTGAATATATTAGTACCGGCACCAATCGCTAGTGAAATGGTTCAGCACCCCCACAATTTATAAAAAAACATTTATTCCTGGAAGACCTGAAAGAGAGTGGGAAAAAAATGATTTTGAAAAGTTTCCAATGAATGTTATTAAACAGAAAGGATGAAAACGATTTTTTGGGGGGGCATTCTAATATAAATGAAACGAATGAACGAACATAGAAACAATTTTAAAAAGGATAATTTTATAAGTATCATAAATTCTTTTTTTAATGTTCTACTAGGTAATTTTTTTGGTTTTATAAAAGTTCTGATGATTTATTCATTAGTAAATATATAATATGTAGATGCGACATAATTCCTATGTATATAAATTAATGTTCAATCATAGAAATTATTAAGTTGCTGTTACTGAATATGCATGTAAATTTAAAGTGTGAGTTTTACTGTCGCTTATGCATTTTTACAGCTTTATATGTATTCCTGTAGGTTAGGTTTCGCTGAAATTTTACTTTTGAATCATTTACATCAAGTTCAAATTGGTTTAAAATCAATCAATTTTATTGTTTCCTTGAAATAAAATTGCACTTCGTTGTAACTATGCAGTCTTGTAAAAGCAACTTTGGTGAGTAATTTTAATTCGTAACATAAACACCTTGATATTAGGAGTTATTATAACGATAATACATTAAAATACAATCAAGACCTTTGAATATTGATGTTCAGAAAGCCTGTAGCTCAAGACTGAATTGCTTATTTTTTTTAAAAAAAAAAGGGTTTTGATTTGTATTCGCTTGTTTCCTTTGCGACTATTTTTTTTCGTTACTTTTCTTTGTATTCAAACTTCTCTTGAGTTATTCGGATAGTAGGATTTGATTGAAACGGTTATTTATATTTCTTTTATTTTATTAGTTTAAGGAACAATGTATCAATGTATAAGGATCACTGTATGCATTTATTAACCAGCTTCTGTTAAGGGCGTTTCCAAATCGTCTCAACCTCGTGAAGTTACGATTACATTGTTGCCATAAATGATGTGTTTCAGTATTGCTGTCAAATACTTTTCGACCAGATATATTTCTGAAATATCTTTTTTTTTTACAATTTTAGTATGTTTTATTTTAATGTGGACGCGTCTTCCTGTATATGATTGATTTAAAAAGCTTTGAAATAACCTAAAGGAAGGCGATTTTCAAACTCTAATTCTAATGCTATCGCCTGTACAGTCACTGATCGATTCATACTCTAGCAATCTACACCGAGCAGTTTTGTCGGAGTAAAGATGTGGTTGAAAGCGTAAATTTTAACATCTTTTTGTTTCTATTAGTTGGAATCAAACAATCGTGATCTACACTATCCGGGCACTTTATTAGGTATACCCCTGCTGTGCGCACAAATGCTGTGTCTCACAACAACTCTTCAAGCCGGTGGGGACAGTGTCATGGTGTGAGGGATGTTTTCCTGTTACACGTTGGATCCAATGATACATCTGGAGTGAGGTCAGGATGCTAGAGCGTACCTAAACATCGTAGCTGACAAAGTACAACCATATTTGTTAACAGTTTATTTTCATGCAGACGGCTACTTCCAGCAGGATAATGCGCCGGTGCCAAAGCCCACATCACTATGGGATGGTTTGAAGAACATGACGATGACATTTCATTTAGGCAGTGGCCCGCTCAGTCCCCGGATCTCAGCCCGATTGAAAATTACTGGGATGAGCTGGAACGGGCTCCATCAAATCTTCAGGAACTGCGTGACACACTCATGTCTGCATGCTACACAATACCTCAACAACGTTTTCAGCATCTTCTGGAATACATGCCTCGACGAATTCAGGCTGTTTGAGGGCTAAAGGAGGCCTAACACGCTATTAGGTAGATGCACCTAATAAAGTGGCCGGAAAGTGTATATCTTTTACTTATTAGTATCAAAACCTAAAATTCTAATAAACCGCTTCTATTAGCGGTAATCGATTTTACCGCTAATAGAAATGGTTTATTAGAATTTCAGATTTAAGAAAAAATTATGACAGATCCTATAAATAAACTCTATCCTAATTCCATCTTTTATGGAGATTTTGAAAATTATTTTGAAGAAAATTCGTTAGATATGGAATTCTACTTGGTTGATTTCTACATTAAAATCTGTTTCTGTTCAACTCGACAGGAAATGGCTGAACTAAAGAAGCTTTCCCAGATACGATTGTCCGTGCTCTGAGGCACTGAATGCTTAGCAGCAGTGATTTATCAGAAGCAGCTGTACTACTATTGGTTTTTCTGCTAACACTGTGAAACTATCTTGATTTTTATCTCCGTGTCTTTTCTTTCACCATGATTTTCTTCTTGATTGTAATTAGGAAAAGTATTGATCGTTTGAGATAAAATCACACGTTAGTTTCCAGATCTTATATTCATGGAGTAAATTTTGACTCAATATAAATTTGTGATGTTACATACAGTAATAATTGCATTGAAACACAGTAATATTGCGTTGCTTCATATAAAAGAAGGCATAAAACGTTCGAGATATAAAAACGTTTTGTTTATTTAAGTATGCATTAATAAAGGGAAAAAAAAAACATTTTTATACTCAGCTACTCCAAAATCCATTGCATGAAATTTGTAATTTTGTTACAATGGGAATCATAATCATAGATTATAAAATTCATGTTTATGCTTATGTAAGATAAGTAATTATTGTGTTAATTTATTATGTTAATCTTGTGAATTTTGTATTTGAATAACTACTTATCATACAGTTTAATTACAATGTATAGTTTATCTGCAGTATTGCAAAATATGCTCAATACAAACAGTACATTTAAATACAAACGTATAGTTTATACAATACATTTTAATTACGTAAACTACTTTACATACAATTTTATGTACACACTGTACGAACAATTATGTAAAGTGTATTAAAAATCTCAAGCAACTTAATAACAGTAGCATTCATCTTACATATACTTATTTATCTTATATATATATATATATATATATATACAGGGTGGACCAATTAAATTGTTACAGCTAAATATTTCCGAAACGGTACTTGTTAGAAAACAAATGTTTCAAGCAACCCCATTTATTTTCTAGGGGGACAGTTGATGGTGTTAGTTTTAATTGGAACAGTTCATTGCTGACGCGGGGGTGGACGGTAACTTCATAATTTTCAATGGAAAGGGTGGTGAAGTAATATCTCATTGGAAAGCCTATAAAAATTCATGTTGAATGGCAATTTGGTTTTTGAAATTCCGACAAATAGAACATGAGATATTGTCAATTGAAATTCCAGAATGGTGGATAGGGCGACGTGACGTCGGTTGTAATGTAACGATACTCGTAATTATCAATGGATGGGTGGGCCATGTATGTTGCTGTGGTGACATACTGTACATGTCTGTAGGGGCAGTGTTCGATGAACAGGTGTCCAGCAACAGGTATTACACGTGAAATGGGACAACACAGTGATTGTGATGTGTCTGTTACTGGTGGGGACAGGGAGGGAACGTGACACAGGATGATGGAACGGTCATGTCACCTATCATAAATGTAACATTGGCAGTGTCAGTGGTTGGTGATGTACTTTGCAACGAAATAAACAACTGTCATATCAACAACTATGTACTTTATTGTAACCTTGCAGAGAGGTTTGAACAGTAACAACAGTAATACAGAGGACGACAATCAGTAATCATACGTCTGGAAACTCCATTTATCTTCAAACATCCAAAAACCACATGAAGGTTATCGTAATAAATGCTCAAAGTGATGTCCGTCTACTTCAATGCACTTTGCAAGCCTTGGCAGAAACGATTGCTGAGTACGTAAAAGCATAGTGCTATCAATATTTGCACAGGCATTGCGTATCCGCTCCTTCATATTGTCTGGAGTCGTTGGTTTATCAATAGGTAGTAATATTCGTCTGATTCCACCAGTCCACCATTTGTCAATTACGTCTTTCATTACAACATTCTGGACTTTCAATTAGCTATATCTCATGATCTACTTGTCGGAATTTCAAAAACCAAATTGCCATTCAACATGAATTTTTATAGGCTTTCCAATGATACATTACTTCACCACCCTTTCCATTGAAAATTGTGAAGTTACCGTCCACCCCCGCGTCAGCAATGAACTGTTCCAATTAAAACTAACACCATCAACTGTCCCCCTCGAAAATAAATGGAGTTGCTTGAAACATTTGTTTTCTATCACGTACCGTTTCGGAAATATTTAGCTGTAACAATTTAATTGGTCCACCCTGTATATATATATATACATACATATAGAACAGGCAAAGCGTAAAGCTGGCCCTTCGAGTTTCTCAAAGCAAAGATTTCAATCAATCTTTTGCAATTTAGAATAGAATATAAGAATAAAATTAACACAAATTAAGATAAATGCTACTGTTATTAAGCTATTATTACTGTTTTTATTTAGTATCGCATATAAAAATGTGTGTGTGAAGATAATTAGTAGGTGAATATCAATTATTTTGTATTTTCAAATTGTGTAGTTATAATTTAATACATTCTTTTTAAAATTGTAATAATTGTAATAATTTTAAATGTACGATTATTATCTACCGGAGATTTAGAGCTACTGGAGAACGTCAGGCACTTTCTACTCTTTAGCTTTTGTCTGAACTTCAAAGAAAAACTAAATGCTTCATTGTTTATGAGAAATCTCTGTTCCAAAGAGATGTGAATGATTTTCATAGTCCTCCAGTGACAGTGTAATGTTGAGTAAAAAAGCGTGTTGTGTAGTTGGCTTGATTCGCTCTGTTGTTTGCGGTGATAAATGACACAACATAACATTCAGCGTTGTTTCTGGTTTTATGAGTTTGTCATCTTTTGTTACTTAAAGTTGACGCACAACTATGCTACGGAGTTGAGAAAATTCACAGAATTAAAGCCATTGCATACGTATGAATTATTTAGTTAGCGTTTGAAAGACTAAACAAAAACAATATGGAAATGAATCGGACTTTTACTTCGCCTATAGACTAACCTATAGGCATTTTTAAAGTGCACTGAAATAGTTCGAACTAAATTTATTTAAATTTATGGCGATATTTTTTGCTGCAAAGCCTAGAAATTAAATAATGTATATTACTAAAATCTTTTATTTCTCTGTCTGTTCGGCACAATTTCTTGTGAGAATGGAAAATAGAAATAATTTTTATGATGAAACGTCCGCGACGGGAATCGAACCTGCAACCTTCTGATCCAAAGTCAGACGTCTTATCCATTAGTCCACTGGGACTACAAGTTATTTCTTATTGTTTTTTGACCTATGTTTCCTTCCCCTTCCCCCATCAATAATGAATGTATTCAATCTTTTTTTTTTAATCTCAATATTGTTTATTTATTTCCGATCCATCTATTTATTTGTAATTCGAAAATAACAATTTGAACTATAATGCCGAAACGTTGCAACATTATAAATATAATACTCTTACTTAACCAAATTCTAGGTGATATAGTAAAACAAGCGCCTTGAGTTAACTAAACGCCTTGAGTTATAGAATATACAATAAAATCCTTATGATTCTATAATTTTTAATAATGCTTTTTTAATAGAGATTTTTTGAAATTAATAGAATCAATCCTAATAAAAAACCTTTTAAATCCCTAAAAAAAATATATAAAAATTACATTCAGCGTCCTATTAATTTACTTAATAAACTTTTATTAATTATGGTGTTAGGAAATTTATCCTAAATTAAATTTAAGTCATGTATTTTTAATGTATTTATAATGATTTTGCCATTATGATATTGAGTCTATTAATTTTAAATGAAATTGGATACATGTTAAATATTTTAAATGTCAATAAATTATAAAGAGCATGAGACTCTAGTCTCTCCATTTTGAATAAATAATAATAATAGTTAGTTTTGTTTAATTATTATTAATTAAGGAATAATAGTTTAATATTAATTTTAACATTTTTTTAAAAAATAAAAATTATTTTTGCTTTTTGTGTGCTTAATAATAGTAAACTTTCAATCGTAAATAACAATTTTGGGAAGAATAGTCATTATTTATCTTGGCTTCGGTTAATATTAACTCGTTATAATCAATATCTTTCACAATTGTATTAAATTTTATAAAGTTTCTGCTAAAGATGGTAATCTTTGATTGTCTTGTGTTTAGGCCTGTTTATATTAGTCTACCTTATATTTTGTTTTGTTCTTTTTTGTTGTTGTTTTTTTTTCCTTTTTACTAAACTTTAGTATAAATAAATTTATTTTACTTATACATTGATTTCTTGTCTAGAGTTCGTTTTAACAAATATCAAAAAATTTAAATGCAAAGATTACCTGGTAGTTATTTCACTGGACACTAGGTGGCGCTTAAATTTGAGTTTAAAACATTATTGGTATTGATTAGATATAATGTAGTTAATCTTTTGTGGCTCAAACAAAGATCGTTTATAGAATTCTTATAATTAAAAGATATGTTATCAATTTTACAGCATATATTCCTGCATTCAATAGTACTATATAATCCAGTGATACTATTAAATATCATTTATTAATTCGTAGAAAACAAGATAATTAATGCTTTTAGATAGTGTCAAAAGCAAAGCGGCCCCATAATGTGCACAATTGTATAAATAAAATAATTAAAAGCAAAAGCATACAAATGCAAGACCGTTCCTTTATGTTTTACAGCCAAGCTGTAACGTAAAACATAAAGGAACGGTCTTGCATTTATATAGGGAACGCTAATACAATACTTAGTGCATCATTTGGATATATTAAAGAATTTATGAAACGATACGTTTGTAAATATTAACAAAGATGTCCTGGTGGCAGTTGTTAGTATTGTTATGTATGAAGCATCAGTATTATTACTGTGTTAATTGTTATCATTATTATGAACACTGCTATGGAAAACGGTTAATTTGGGGGTCAGGGAGTGATCCTACAGGTCTGAATTTTTTTTTACGTTGTCACCTACTTTTTGATGCTGAACACAATGGTGAAGGTTTCATTCTAATATCTCGAACCGTTTGGACGCTACAGAGTGTGACATACAATGTGATAGACAGACAATACAAAAGCAAGATCGGCTCCCTATGTTAACTGTAACGTGGGACCGCTAAAAATAGGAATGTGTGAAAGTGAAATTTCAATGCATTTTAACTGTATCGCTGCAAGATCTCAGCCTTTACTGCTGTGAATCAATCTTGTTTCAGACCTTGTTATTTCTGTCTAATCTTACCCGGAAAGCAATGTTATAATGTTTTCTCCAATATTGGGTCGAGTTCTCCAAGCTATTTCGGAAATATGCATAATGTGAAGTTCTATTTGTGTGTTTTTAGATTTTGTATTATTTAATAACAGAAATAATTGTATATAAGCTAACTAATTATATTTAAACTCATATAACACTAGGAGTAGTGCATGAGTTGATCGTTTGTTTAAATAAAAAAAAATCCGAGGAAGAAGAATGAAAAATTATAAATTAATTTAAACAAGAATTATTTTTTTAGAAAATTTGAAGTGGGACGTCAAGGTTTGAAATTTGATTTTTTTTTCAAAATTTAAATTGGTCGTCACTGTTTTCACGATCAAAAATACTTAGCAATTAGTTTTGTCGTTGAGATGTTAAATAATTCAGATTACGAAGAAGATTTTAATTAAACATTGAGCTTGTATAAGGATTTAGCAATCAATAACCTCAAAAATACATTATTATTTAAGTGACAGAAGAAACTCATGTTTATGAATTATAAATAAAAGACATAAATAAAAGAAAGCAATAAATGTAATTTTATACAACATACATTACACATTGCTGCTAACAAGGGAGGTAATGGAGAAATGGGGCACAAAAAGGGTCATTTATGGCCAAAAAGACATTTACATATTTAGGTCGACTTCATGAGATACAATAAAAAACTGAATTATCTATTTTCCATTAATATTAGTTTAAAACAGCTAGGAACATCAAATCCTAACGTAGAATTCGATAATTCAATGTGATCTAGAGTTGTTCACGAAAAATGGCTCGATGTGTGATCCTAAATGAAGATATCGAAGTTGAAAAATTATCACCTACGTTTCTTCAATGTGGAGAATTGTGATTTATAAGGAAATCGAGATGTGCAAATGAGAGCATTTGAGAGTTAGAAAATTGAAGTGCATTAACTTTTGCTTGCGTTGTGATAGCAACACAGTTCATGATTCAAACAGTAGTGACTGGCATTGGCTAGTCACTTAATGACAAATCTCTAGTACATTTAGCTGTTGTAAGCCTATATTAATAGAAAATGTACAATTCAGTTTTTTCATTATATCTGGTGAAGTGGATCAAAATAGGTAAATCTGAACTTTATTGGGTAGAGCTAGAGAAGAACCATCGCATGATACACAGAAATGTCACTTTTTAATGTCCCTTTCTCCTTTGCCTCCCTTGTAAGCCACACTATTCTTTGTAACTAAAAAAATCTGTTTACTTTAGAAAATGAATTAATTCCGTTTGCAGAAAGATAGTTTGATGGCTATCAAAACCATGTCCTTAAAGTGCTGTACGTACATCACGATACACACATGCTGTAAAATCTGCATTTTTTCTGACATTTCATCATTGTCTTTTTCAGCAACTATTTCTAGAGCTTTCTATACGGACAATATTTGTAAACCAGCAATTCTTTATTAAAATCAGAAATATAGTTTCGCTTTTTATGATGTTCGGAGAAGTTTTTACTTTAATTTTAATTGTCTAATTACAAACATAATCCCAGAAATTAAAGTTCCAGAAAAAAAAAGTATCGAATGTTTGACTTATAAATCAAAGCTTGATAATTTGATCCGCTCGTTTCATAAATATTGCTGAAAGAAATAAATTGAGAGACACCAAGTCAATTTAATTAACTTTGGCATTTCTGTCGTTGGCTTTTTTCCAGGAATTTTCCATTGCAAAATTTACCAATGATAATTAGATTTGCATTTATTTAGGGGATATCTCTTTGAAGGTTCGAAGCTTTGATGTCGAAGCCACTTTTTGTAAGTAATCTAATAATGAACATTGGAATCTTCGTCTCCAATTAAATTGACTACCAATTTGGAACTTAATGGTTTCTTTTCTAAAGAATTTTGAATTATTCAAAATCGGAGAAAAATAAGTACATTCATAAAACGGAGCTGTTCCGATGAAATTTACATCAAGATATCTAAAGGAATCAGAATATAGCCATTAAGGATTCTTCTTTGTCCTATCAGTGCAGTGGAATATAATAAGTTATGGAAGAGGAAAGCAACTCTTTTGGAAATGTGTGTATAACTTTTATAAATATTCAAATACTTTGATTACTGTAAATTTCATGTAATCTACAAATCACTTGGTAGATTACTGTACCAAGTTATTACATTCAAAATCAAATACTTACTTGAAAGCAAATGATTTGGTTTGTTATTGTGGAATGATAAGAATGGAAATTAATTATAAGAAGAAAATGGTAATCATATCTCGGGAATCATAAATAAAATTGATTTCCGAATTTAGTTTTGGACTATTTCAAGAAGAAACAAGAAGTTCGAAGTCTATTTAATATTATCTCTTCAAATTTCTGTATTTCTTTTTAAATTATGAAAACTACAAATGCGGGAAAGCCTACATTTCTATTCCACTTATAATATCTACTAAATGAAAGTAGATTTAATTTTCCGTTTCTGAAAAAAAAATATAATGATACTAGCAGGGTACCGTCGCTTCACTCCGGAACCCTTGCATATATAGCATTAAAAAAAAAAAACTTTATTTATTTAGCAAATTAATATTGAGATCGGAGAATATACGACTTTCAAGCCCGTTGTGCCCTTCTTCACTTAACTCAGATGTATTGCGGGTTGGCGCCACACAACTGGGGTTGCCGCCATACACTTCATCGTCAGTTTGCCAGATTATTCCCTAACCCGAATTTCGAAAAATCCGGCCTTATTCCTTGTCTACATCATAAAGGAAACCTCTGTGCAAACTTTCAGCTTTCTAGATCCAAGGGTTTGGGGTAGGCGTTGATGAGTCAGTGAGTGAGTGAGTCCGGACTTTTCTTTTTATATATGTAGATTTTCATGAATTTTGTTTTGTTAACATCATTGATTAGTTCTTTATAGATTATATTTGGATGTGTTATTTTCTCATTTTCAATTGTTATCCGATTCGTTCTTTACATATTATTCCTGGTGTTTTGATATCATGTTTATTTATGAAAATATGATATATATTTGTTTTCGTATTTCCATGAATTGTACAGTTTCTTGTTGTTCCGTAAAGACGATTTTTGAAACCATTATTGCACATAAGTTTTACGTATTTCTGTACTACATTGTTTTTATTCATTTTGAAAATATCTATATTTATGTCGCCAATCAGTATAGTTGGTCAGTTGTTTAATATATTTTCATTTTTTATGAATAGATTCTCTATTTCAGTAACATTTTAGTAATTTGTAATTTAGCATTTTGCTTACAGAATGACAGACAGAATAACGTTTTTATAATATAGGTTTTTATAATATATAATAATAATAGCCGGGTACCGTCGCTTCGCTCCGGAACCCTTGCATATATAGCATTCAAAAAAAAAAAACTTTATTTATTTAGCAAATTAATGTTGCGATCGTCGGAGAATATATAACTTCCCAGCCCGTTGTGGCTTCTCCGAATAACTCGGATGTATTGCGGATCGGCGTCACACACCGAAAATTCGCATTTTTGCATGTATCTTGCAAACGCTGAAGCGTTTGTGAATAAGTGATATATCGTTCGATAGAACTTTCAAATACCAACATTTTCTCAATATAATGTTCTCTTCCATCTTTTATACTTTTCGTTTAAATTGAGAAAAAGTCAAAATTGGACTCTTTAAAAGGCGCCATCTTGGAAAGCAAAAACTTTTTTCGAAAGATTTTTGTAGCATTTTGTTTGTCTTAAAAAGATCTACATTTTATCCATTTACATGACCAATCTATCTCTTATAGTTTGGTCACAAAATTGGAAAAACGTAAAGTCTTATGACAGACAAAATAACGCTTTTATAATATATAATTTGCATTATTTACCTTAATTTTAAACCAGTTGTACCTCGTTTTACGTCGTTAATGTTCCGTGATTCGCGACCTAAGTCGAAAAACTACTGAAGTCGAATAAACTCTTTAAAAAACGACGTAGACCCCTTATAAACCCCTATAAATAACCCCATAACATCGGCGCTTAGAAATACAATAAGTCATTCGATAGTTCAACATTTTTACATTCTTTTTAATAAATTTATACATTTTAATTGATACTAATGTAAAGAAAAGAGACTACGTTGACGTTGACAGCTGATACTCAGCAGTAGACAATTCTGTTCATTTTGGAAGCGCGGCAAGAACTGGTCGAGAGTGGCCTGAATAAGTCATGCTCTTCTTTACATCTAGGATGATCCCACAAGGAACTGTAGCGTCGTGAACTGTTGCGTCATAATTTGTGTTGAGCATATTATTGTATACAATATTTAACATCACTTTTTTTAATATTTATTTTTATGCGATTTTGCACTTTCTTATTAGTTCTTAAGTATTTTTTTTTTAATTTTTATGGGTTTTTAATGTGTTCTGACTGACGTAACGTTAAGTTGCATAAACTGACGTTAGTCGACTTTTTATTTTTTCATATTATTATTAACAAAAAAACCTACGTAATGTCGAAAATGACGTAAGTCGAAACGACATAAAACGAGGTACGACTGCATTTCTAATCGGATCAGTGAATGGATTGCTAATAGGATTAACTTCTATTATTTAAGACAATGAAATATTATCAGAAATAGGATAAAAATCCACTGTTTACTTTCCAATGCTCTTTAGAATTTTTGGTACCTTTTGGTGCTGAGTTCTCGAAAAGGACCGATTTGTGAAAAGAAATCGATTTCACAAGTTAACTTGTCCCTAGTCCATGAATATGCATGCCATGTTTCAAGAAAACCTATCCAGTCGTTCAAAAGCAATTATGGGGAACGCCCCCCCCCCCCCACACACACACAGTGACTTACTGGTTAATTGATTTGATACGTCTCACTCTATTGACTATTATCCACACTAGTACACAAGTAATATTTTCTATATAGATCTTAATAATTGTGCCAGTTAAGAAACGTCATATAAATTACTTGGATAATATATTTCCTTATCTTGTGTTGGTAAGTGTTTTAATTAAAGGGAAATATAAACAGATCAGATAGCAATAATGCAGTTTATATGGTTACTGGTAATGCGTTAACTTACGTATCTCTTAACACAATAGCTAAAAGAATTAATGTCCAGCTGAGATACAGAGAACAGTGAATAACCAGCAATTTTCAGAGAAAATTCTATCTTTCTTCAAGGTCCACATGGAACCATAACTATTTAAAATAAAGTCAGAAATTAATATTTATAATTAAATTATAATTTTTACAGTGCTAAAATCACATTTAGAAAATAACATAAATGGAAAATGAAGTAGAAGACAAATATATTTTGTTTTGTTAAATGTCATTATTATAATTGAAATTTTCTTATTCACTTTTGATCTGCCTACGATTTAAGGTTAAAAAATACAGAAACATTACAAAAATACAGAAAATCATAAACAAAATATAGTATATTTGTAACGATTAAAAAAATTTTTTTAAAAACATTTAATTATAGAAACAGGGCTATTTAACTGTCATAAACAAACAATCTTTAATCTAAAACATGATATTTGCCTTTTTTAAAAATTTTGAAGTATTTTGATTAAAGTTTTGTCTTCCTTTTTTACGGATAAAATTGGCTCAGGATTTTTACTTCTAAATCAGTTCAAGTCTTTTTAAAAAAAAAAAAAATGGCTCAAAAAATTAATATTGATGATTGTTATATTTCAAAGACAATTACATTATAAAAAATTAATTATAACATTTGTTATAGTTAATAAATAGGATACTTTAATTTGCATAATTAGTAATAAAATTAAAGTAAGTTTATAAACTAATCTATAATAAGGGTTTATGTTAATTTATTTTACTTAATTTTTTTGTGTATAATCTAAAGATAATGAAACTAATTTACTAATTGTTTATGTTAATGAAGTAATAAAAGTTTAGATTGATTTCTTTGTAACATTTCTTGATTCCCTTTTGAGTTTTCCTTTTAATTTTCAATTTAATAGAACCGAATGGAAGTTGATTGAATTCACTAAAGATTTCATTCAATTGAATCAATCTAAAATTAATTATTAAGGGAGAAAAAAAAGTTGAATGAATGTTTTCCACCACGAGTTAATTTGCGCTATAATGGCGGATTGAGTGACGCGGAAAAATTAAAGCAATTGTTGAGTGAATCAAGACGTTCTTTAGTTGGGCATCGGCTTAGAACGAAAGCTCGTTCCGCGGTTGAGCGGCGTTCCGTCCTCGAATCCCAGCCGCCCGCCCCTGCCTCGCGACAAGGAACTCCACTTAACATGCAAATACCCTTGGATCTGCCCTGGCACTGCCATTGCTTGCGACTTCGAAGTCCTGATTATTGTAGTCTTACAATAGAAACCCAAAGCAGACACTAGTCACGGTAGAGATCTAAGGACAAGCATGGATCTGTTGTTGAGGCGGGAAAAGGTTAAAATGAAGGCAAGATCGCTAAATCATTGAAAAAAGACGACAGCTAATCTAGTAATAATAAAAAAAAATATAAAAAATAAATATGCTGTAGACTCTCGATTATCCGGAAGGGCCGTAATCGGTTGCGGATTAACCGAATCGGTAAAAAAAAATTACGAAAAATTTTAAAAATATTTCAAAATATTTAATTAATAATATTTAATTCCGCTCCCCCCCCCCTCCTATAGCCTACGATATAACTATCCCGTGACCTGTATAGGCTGTAAAGCTGAACGTGAAAATGCGAAATTTAGACTCAAATTATTTTAATAATTTAAAACTGACTCCGGTTTGTTTTTATTCCGGGTTACTTTTTTTTTCCTAAATACCCCATTCTACTGTATAGTAATTATCCGTGGCAATTGGGGAACACTAGGAATCTGTATAGTTAGAATTACGGTTAATCCAAATTACGTTTTATTGAAGTATATAAATAAATATACTTTATATAATATACATTATTGTAGTATATAAATACAAAACTGATCATGATGCAATATCCATTTGCAAAGAGGAGTTTTGAAAAAAGAAAATATTCTCTCGACCCATGGTTAATCTGATCCCACGAATAATCGGCATTTTACTGTAATGTATGCTGGGATTCAACTTTATTTAATAGTATTTGATGTAATTTACGTTTATTACTGCTATTCTCATTTCAGAGAAATTTAATAACTTAGAAAAATGGTAAAAAAGAAAATTAATTATATAGGGAAAAAAAGATAAAAATTACAGAAAAAAATCGCGGTGAAGAACAACAAGTTACAAGTTGTAAATTCACAACTGTCAGTGAAATATCGTTTTCAGATATCTGAAAAGCATTGAAACTTTATAGAATTTGCTTAGATATTTAACTGTTTTATTATTCCTTTTGCTTTATAGTTAATTAGTGCTGTAAACTTATAAAACTTTACTAAGTGCACATTAAGCCATTAAACGTGTATGATTATGTCACTCTTCTATGAAAATATTTTATTACTGCGTAATTTTGTAATTGCTTTTGCAAACTTAGTAATCTAGAATATTCAACTATTGATAACATACACAATACAAAGTTAGAATTGTAGAAATTTTGTTTAAAAACAACTAATTCATTGAAACAAATATCGTAAATAACTTCTATGTACTTTTTAAAAAGCTTTACTGGTTTAGAGCTTCATATTTAAAGTCATAAATAATCAAAGCAATCCTTTTTTATAATTTAATATCCCACCCAAAACACTTCGTGTAAAATAAGTTGCCAAGACTCACAAGTCATAATGCTTTCACTGTTAAAAAGATATGAGATCTCATGTAGAGCCAAGCCCCTAACTTTATGAGGCCTAACTCTACAAGCCATAACGCTAAAAACCCTATATCTTGGTCAAAAAGTATGGCTTGGCTGTTTCGTGGCTGTCACACAGACAATCCCATGGAGTTATGTAAAGGATATGGAGTATGCCAAGGCACACTTTTTGACCAAGATAGTAGGGTTTTTAGAGTTAGGCATGTATAGTGAGGGGCTTGGCACTATATGAAATCTGATAACTTTGTAACAGTGAAAGCGTTATGAGCATCTTGGCAACGTATTTTACATGAAATGTTTTGGGTGAGATGAAATAGTTCCATGAAACGGCCAAGCCATACTTTTTGACCAAGATATAGGGTTTTTAGAGTTGGGGCTTGTAGAGTTAGGCCTCGTTGAGTTAGGGGCTTGGCTCTACATGAGATCTCATATCTTTTTAACAGTGAAAGCATTATGACATGTGAGTCTTGGCAACTTATTTTACACGAAGTGTTTTGGGTGGGATTTCATTTCTTTTTGTAGGATGAGATCTGATAACTTTTTAACAGTGAAAACGTTATGAGCATGCGAGTCTTGGCAACTTATTTTACATGAAATGTTTTGATTATCTATTACAACTAAATTTAGTTTTAAGATTATTTAGAAAATGGATTTTTTTTCAATACCCTACTTTTTCTATTGGTCAACTTGTATATACAAGCTGTTTGCACTTTGGAAGAAATCACATTATTACACAGTATTAATTAGGCCGAAGCATTGAGGGTACGACGTATTTCAGATCTTAATAAAATCAAAGTATAAAAGCTAGATAAATGAAACTTAGCGTATTTCATTAGTATGGTAACTGCATCTTATCCTGAAAATTTGAGCTCTCTAGTATTATCCAGGCCGAAGCTATGAGGGTTCGATAATACATAACCAGACCCCCCCCCCCTTTATGAGGGGTTGGAGGGTGAAAGTTACGGATTTCCTAATTTTTTTGTTGTTTGTGTGCTAACCCTAGCCTGCATACCAAATTTCAGCTTTCTAGGACTTCAGGAAGTACCCTAGAGGTTTTGATGATCATGAGTCAGTCAGTCAGTCAGTCAGTCAGTGAGTGAGTGACGGAATCGACGTATTTTAGGTATTAATAAAATCCAAAATATAAAAGCTAAATAAATGAAACTTAGCGTATTTCATTAGTCTGGTAACTGCATCATATCCTGAAAATTTGAGCTCTCTAGTATTATCTAGGCCGAAGCTATGAGGGTTCGAAAATATGACGAAACAATTCCAGTAAAGGTACGTAGTGCCCTTCCTGCCTTCGGCTCGTCTTGGCGGGGGCACTGCCGTGCCCCCAGATTTTAATTTATTATTTATTACTTATCATGGATTTAAATTGTGTTTTTTTCCAAATCATTTGTACAATCCAATTAATTTCGAAAAAATGTGTAAATAATTATTCCGGGCCACTTTTTTATAAAAAGAAAGGTCCGATGATGAAAGTTGCTGTAAAATGCTCTAAAATGTAATGTGGAATATATATAATTAATTGAAGTGATGTGTAAGAAGTAAGTTTTATATATTATGAATTGGGTAATATCAATGTACTTCTAAAAACATATAAAAATGGATTGCCATGACCGGATACCAATTGTCCGTAATTAAAGTTTACATTTTGAAAGGCATGAGGAACGACTTCGTATTTGACATGCGTACATCTGCTGAGATGGAATTGTTTGGCGCTAAAATAAATAAATGTCAGAAAATGGCCACTATGGGATACTCCGCACTGCAATATTGTAATGGTATTATGTATCATATATGGACATGTTCGATTATCGGCAACGTGCTAAATCACAAAATCGTATCCGCTACCACAGAACATATAACGTTACTGGAAATGCTGTGGTTGTGGCATGTAAAGTTGGTCTCGAGGTTCACTGAGTTGGCTTTGCGTCAATTACGAAACCCACAGGACCGAGCTCTTAGAAAAAGAGATGATGAAAGTCGCTGTAAAATCTGTAAATGCTCTAAAATGTAATGTGGAATCTGTTGCACGACGTGTGGGTTTGCAGTTGCCCAAATTCTGAAGTTGTCCGTATTCGCATCACCATACAGATAGACTTGTGCTTCGTCACTCCACAAAATATTTCATGGCCAGCCATCGTTCAGTTCAGTCCGAGCAAGAAACTGCAGGGCAAATGTTTCACGTGCACCTCGGTCAGCATAAGCAACTGCTGAGCATTGGAAACAACGGTAAATTAAGTGTAGCAGCACAGAATTTATCTTATAACTTTGTGAAATATACTTACAGGTTTGTCAACATTACTTGCGCTTGCTATCTTTCCTTCCTGTATTGCTGCTTTCCCACTGTTTGCTAAGAGACGGGCTGTCGTCTTTTACCAGACTTGACCTCTTTTGTTTTATAAGACATTTTTGCAATAAATAATGATACTTACATATAACGTATATTATTTTATATTATTTTTTATAAATGTAGAATAATACATTAATTCTCTATACATATCCTTTTGCATATATTCAAACAAACTAAAAAAAAGTTTTCCTATATTACAATTATCCATAAATGTGATTTCCATCTTAATAAAGAAAATTTTAGTTTCCTTTTTAGATAGTTTTCAGAGAATAACATTACATTGATTTCCGTCTTTCTCCATCTTACTCCCAAGTACGAAGAAATTCCTTTGATGCATTTCAATCTCATTTCTGCTTCAAGTCTACATCAGTAATGAAGTTTAGAGAATTCTTATTGAAAATAAGAATTTAAGTTTGTTTGCCGAGTTGTGCTTCAGGCAGCGCTACATTGATTCTCGATCCTTCTTGTAGATTAGATATGAAATGGGATTTATCGGGGAATTCGATAATGACGTGATGAATTCATGTCGGATCGTATTAATTTGTCACATTCAAGAGAGAAATTGGAAATTGGTTTTAATGGATTTTTGTATATCGATTTTATCTTAATTCAATTCTAGAATTTTCTTAATCTTTATTTTAAAGGCTTGAATTTTATCCTTATGCGAACTTGGATTACATTTGCGTAAAATTTAATATTTTTCATATTAAAAAATATGATATTAGTTTTAAATATCAAAAGTTATAATATTCGATTATAACTTTTATTAAGAAAGGGTTTTATTTTCATTAACTGAAAAAAATTCAAAAAAATTGTTAATTTATGTAAGAAAGCGAAATTCTCATATAAAGAAAATTAAGTATTAAGAAATATTTATTAAGTGTAACATATAATGGATATATAAAAAAACGGTGATAGGCTGTTTGCTGCATACATTCTTTTATTTTAATTCATAAAAATTGACATTTTTACATTAAAAATTAATTTTAGATATTTCGTTATCTTTTGGCATATCTAGTGAAAATCTATTTTACATCTTAACCATAATTTACCTTTTATATTTTAACTTTTATTTAGAAAAAGAATAACAAATCAATTAAAATAAGTATCATAAAACTTATATCATCCTTACATTTTTCTTTCGAAAAGCAACTTAGAAAATAAGCAGTGTCTTAGATTTGTACATGAAACAATAATCTGTTGGCTTAAGTTGGGAAATATAAGACTGGCTGTGTAAGAATTTATTCGTTAAGCGGTAGTCATTTCTACTGCAATTAGAATATTCTAGAACCTTCGTTTTGAGAATAACATTGCTCAGAATTGAAAATAGCTGTTGGACTGTGTCGAAAGAAATTTAACGATATCCCCGTGGTGCAGTAAAATTACTGATCTCGCACAGAAAATTGCTTCCTTTCCATTTTAAAGAGCTTGTTATAGTGAATCTCAAACTAACCTCCCCAGAAATTTGTTGTAGTGCCCTACCCTCCATAAAAAAAGTTCTAGCTTCGATTTTATAACAGAGCTGTTAGTAAGTAATCGGTTTCATTTCGTATCACAAAAACAAATGCCATTATTTTGATAAAAATGGAAGACAGTGAATAACTTTATTGATTTTTTCCCCCTCTATAATCAAATTTCGAAAGAGCAACGAAAGAACAGAAAATGTATAGTTTGATGAAAAATAGAAAGCGGAAGGGTACATATGTCTTTTCGGTTTGGAGCCTGAAACGTAATTTTCCGGAAAAACCGTAAGATCAAAAGGAATATATGAGAGGGTGGTAGAATTAGTTGATTACCGCAACAGGCAAATAGTTGACATTTGTTATCAATAACGTAATGTCCTCCAAATGAGAGTTGGCCGGCGGAAGTTTGAACTGCGCAGCCCTTCCGGTAGCTGATCAATTATGTTTTCCTGTCAAAATGGACGACGGCGCGGCGTCTGTTGTCACTGAGAAAGTATAGTTAACTGATAATAGGCTAACGTTTAATTATCGGAGAAGTTGTAATTTAGAAAAATACTTGTTTATTTAGAGAATTTCATTTATATATTATGTCTCTCAGAGACATTTTAGGTTTTGAAAGTATCCCTTCACAGAGGCAAATATTTCTCTTACTTGACGACGATGAGTCCTTCCAGGCTATTTTTCTCCGCTGACATGTTGATAACGCAAAATAAAACTTCTCTCTAACATTTAGCACACTAATAATAAATATTTTAATGATTTATAAATACAATTCCCTTTTGATAAGTAACCAGCGATTAGCAGAAGGGCAGATTCCTGTCAGAAGATCAGACGGAAGTGCCTGACCAGACTAATCGGTGCTACATGCGCAGATCTCGCAAAAACAGGGCGGCCAACTCTCATTTGGAGGACAAATAATGTTTTATGATAGAGGCAGTAACGTTCCCAAGATTTCTCAATGGGAAAGAATATACTGTACGAAAATACATTTAAAAGCATAGGGAATGTGTGATAATAACAATACTATTATTATATTTATTTATTTTAATTATGCTGATGATACCTTTCTTGCTGTTTTTTATTACTTCTTTCATTTTTAACTTTCGTAGAAGGTTACAGTTCTCATCACTTCTTCAATTACAAACTATATGTGGTGTTAGTATAGTGAACGTTTCTTTGTGATAGGGTTTATTTCTGCTAATTTTGTAATAATATCTGTTTAACATGCGTCAAGGGATGATGAGATAAAAAAAGAAAACATAACTTTCATATCTGTTGATGCACTATACAAAGTTGGATGTAGTGTGTCTTTTTTTTGTTTTGGTCGTTTCGACAGAGCTCTATTATCCGATAAACACAGAGAAGACCAATATTATAAGGTTATTGTAGAAGACCCAGATCCGGCTCTGAATCAGTATTCCTCTTTCTTTTTTCTTTTTGTATTTTAGTTGAAATTTTCTTTTCAATCTGTTCCCTTCTCTCCAGAACAATCAATTAAGTGCGGGATTAGTGTAGCAATATGGCCGCACGCATGATTCTCTGCTCAATCAAAATAAGCCTAATTAACGAGAAATATAAGTGAATAACTTATATTACAGATACTGTAAAAAAAGAAGATAATATGAACTTTAAGAATATCACTATACGAACAAAATCAACCAAAGAAGCTAAGAAAGGAGAAAATCAAGATACGCATTACCAAACAAATGAAATGGAATCAGCTCTAGAAATACGTCAATTATTACAGGAGGTAAGAGAAATCAAGTCGGAAATACAAGAAATAAGAAGTAGTATCAACTACATTCATGAACATTATGAAGAAATTTTAGATAAATTATCAGCCATAGAAGGAAAACAGGAGAAAACTGAAGAAAGACTTTTAAAATTAGAAGAAGAAAAGGATAAAACACAAGAGAAAATCAAAAACTTTGAACTAGAAATAGACAATCATGAAGAAAAATTAAGACAAAATAACCTAGAAATAAATGGAGTTATCCAACTTCCAAATGAAAAATTGCAAGACATTGTAGAAAAAATTGCAAACAAGATAGGTGTGAAAGATCAACTTCAAAATGTAGAGGTTATGCATAGGGTTCAAACTTTTAATAAGAACAAAATAAAGCCTATAATAATCAAGTTTTCAACCTTAAAAAGTAGATTAATCTGGATGGAAAAAATGAAAGAAAAGAAAATCTTAAGAAATAATGAAATTTCTGATAGCAATGACACCAGTAGAATCTATTTTAATGAGAACTTAACGAAAAGGAAAAAAACCCTATTTTGGAAAACAAGAATAATTGCAAAAGAGAAGAATTATAAATTCACTTGGACAAAGTTCCATAAGATCTTAGTAAGAAAAGATGAAAATTCATCTATAATAAAAATAATGAATGAAGATGATCTTAAAAAAATAATCTAAAAATGTTTGACTAATGTTTGAAACATCAGATCAGAAAAAATTAAATATTTACTGTGATTTTGAAGAATGGTATATAAATAGAATAATAAATCAGTCTTCTGAAAAAATATTATACTTAAATATACGAAGTATAAAAAAGAATTTTGATTATCTCATTTGTCATATAAAAAAATTTCTAAATGAAATAAACATAATAATTTTAGTAGAAATAAACATAAATGAAAATGAAATTAAATATTTTACCCTGGAAGGCTATAGTATGATATATAATCTTAGGAAAAATAGAAGAGGTGGTGGGATAATAATGTATTATAAAAATGAATATACATTGATGAATTTTCAGATTGACACAATAACATTTGAAAATATTACATGTGTACTTAAATATAAAGATATTAATATAAGTAAAATTGATAATAGTACAAATTTAAAAAAATTATTAATAATTTATAAACCTCCTCTAACGAATAAAAACTATTTTCTTAAAGAATTAGAAAACACTATAGAATATGCTCATAAAAAATTGGAAAAAACTAATAATTTTATAATTATTGGTGATATGAATATTAATATTCTAGAAAAAAAA
>JAFIDM010001028.1:47283745-47337804 GCA_023159025.1 Thereuonema tuberculata
TAAAAAACAAATAAGTAATAAAGAAAAATATAGAGAAAACCATGAATATCATTATCAAACTAAAAATAATAAAAAACAAAATTATAAACATGAATGGATAACAGATGAAATATATAGTCATATTAAGGAAAAAGATAAGTTATATAAAAAACATAAAAACAATAAAACAAATAAAGAATATAGAGAAATTTATATAAAAAAGAGTAATTGGTTAAAAAACCTAATACAAAAAACAAAGCAAAGATTCTATCAAAATAAATTTCTAAACACTTACAATAATAATAAAAAGACTTGGAATATAATAAATAATATTATAAAAAATAATGAACATAAAACTATTGATAAAAACAATATTTGTAAATTAATAGAAAAATATAATTATAAGCAAACTGATGAATTATTTGGTAAAACATTTAGTAAAGTTGTTAGTACATGTAATTGTAACACTAGAAGTAATAATACGGATATTGAAACTTCAATAAATTCAATAGTGTTTAATATACCTAGTATTGAAAATATAATGAATATAATTACATTAATGAAAAATAAAAATACTGTTGGTATTGATAATATTGCTGTAAAAGATATAAAAAAGTATATGGATATATTTGCAGCAATATTGCATGAACTTATAAAAGCCATGTTTGAATATGGAACTTACCCAAGTATTTGGAAAACTGCGAAAATAACTCCAGTATATAAAAAAGGAAAAATTGATGATATAAAAAATTATAGGCCAATTTCTGTTCTTTCCAATATGTCAAAAATTATAGAAACATGCTTAACTAATTCAATATATAACTTTCTGTATAAATATAAATTACTAAAAAAAGAACAATTTGCATATCAAAAAAATTTAAGTACTGATAAACTCTTTCAAGATTTCCAAAAAATCATAAATTGTGCATTAAATAACGGTTATTATATATATATTATTTTTATAGATTTTGAGAAAGCATTTGATAGTATTAATCATAAGATATTGATAGAAAAATTATTTCATATTGGAATAAGAGGCAATATGATAGAAATATTAAAAAACTATTTAAAAAATAGAAAAATAAGAATTAATTTAAATTCAAAATTAGGTAAAACATATAAATTAAAAACAGGAATTCCTCAAGGTTCAAACTTAGGACCACTTTTATTTATTTTATACTTAAATACATTATATAGTACAATATCAACATCAAAAATTTTTGCTTATGCTGATGACATCATATTGATAAATATAAATGAAAATTATGAAACTGCAGAATACAATATACAAAAAGACTTTAATAAATTAATTATTTGGACACACAATAATAAAATGAAAATAAATAGTGAAAAAACAAAACTAATGATATTGAAAACAAAAAATAAATTTTTACATACAAATCCAGTAATAAAATATCATGATTATAATTGTTTATTCGATGATGACATAAACTTCCAAAGTTGTAATTGTGAAAATATTGAAATTATTAAAACAATTAGATATCTAGGTTTATATATTAATGATCAATTCTCTTGGAAAACACATTATTTATATATATTAAATAAACTTAATTCATTAATATATATGTTTCAACATATAAAGGGTATCTTTTCTATAAGATACAAGATGTTAATATATAAATCATTTATAGATTCATTAATAAATTATGGATTATGTTGTTGGGTACATTTAGGTAATACAGACACTAATAACATAAATAGAATATTAAATAAAATAATGAATTACATAATACAAGATTATTGTATATTAACAAAGAATGAAAAAATACAGATAAGAATAAAATATAAAATTTTGATGCCAAAAGAAAAAATATTATATTCTTTAATAATAAATAACTTTTATAAAATTAGAAATCAAATTAGAAATTATAACTTAGAAAATATTACTAGAAATACATTAATAAAGATTTTATATTATGAAAATCCTAAGAACAACTTTGGATTAAGAAATAAAAATAGAATTCTATTAAAGATTTTTATGCAAATTACAAATGAATTAAAACAAAATAAATTTAATAAAATAAGTATATTAAAAAGGCAAATACTGAAAAAAATATTATTTGGCGAAATTATCTGGAATATTTAGGTATTTTTGATTACATATACTATATTTATATTTTGTGTGTTTTTGGTCTTGTGTATTGATATTTTGTTTATATATTTTTTAGTTGAATAATTTTGGCATGAGAGATTGTTATTTAAAGTTTTATTTTCACAATTAGATTTAGAAATTTTTAATGTTATACAGTATAAACATTATGTTATACAGTAATGTTATACAGTATAAACATTGAAAGAAAGAAATTGTAATTAGAATAATAAGTAAAAAATAATTTGGGAACCTTAAATTTGATTGTAATGAATGATATTTATAATAATTTTCTTTTTGTATTTGATTTTCTTTTTATATTTCTGTGATATATTGATTTTTATATAATTATATAATTGAATCTAATTTAAGTATAATTCGTATAATTGCGGAATTATATAATTTTTATATGATTAATACTTTTTAAATTACAAATATAAATTATTTATACTTTCAGCACCTGCATCACAGGATTTCATTTTGAAAACCTAGCAGGACTGTAATTTTAAATTTAGAAATAAAAAAAAAAAAAAAAAAAAAAAAAAAAAAAAAAAAAAAAAAAAAAACAATATATTAGACTTCAGTTTGCAGTTATAGAAGTTTTTGAAGTTTAAAAAGTATCTATTAACCATGTCTTCGTTAAGTACAATGAAATAATTAAGGGATATTCAAAACAGAGATATCCAGTTACAAAATTAAGTAGTAATTAATCTAGAAGTAAATAAACTAGCAAAATAAAATTACGGTAACTGCAAATATAGATTTCAACATTAGAGAGATAATGGAAAGGCAAAATTAAGAATCTTATTTTTGTTGTTGAACTTCTGTTTATTTTCTTGTGTATTCTAATTCACTGCTTTTATTTTGATGCTTTAATTTGATGCTTATTGAGAATGTAAAAATAAAAGTTTGTTAACAATGCAAGCTCATTACTTAATAACTGTTAATATTTAACGACTCTTAACTTATTTTACACACGTTTCAAGCTTGTGTAAAATGTCTTGTAAATGCTTAAATGTATATAGACAATAAATTTAACGTGCGTTTTATTTTACTGTAAAATGTTTCTAACGCACGTTAAATTTATTGTCTAAATACTAGCCTTGTTATAAATTAATCCCTTGATGCTAAGCTAAACGCTAGCTGGGATTAATTATTCACCCCTTTTTATTCTTGATTTTGTTTTGATGTTTTTGTAATTCAGGGGTCATTGATTTGTATGTTTGTCCGTTTTGTATATTGTCCCATTTCACTGAAATTGGGATGCTGGACGGATTGGACTGATGAGAGATCAATAAGCCTTGAAACAGTACTGTCTCCGATTTAACACAAATATCAAAAAATAGCTCAGTGAATTTATGTTTTGTTTAGTTATGTGTGTTCTTTGTTTTATTTTATTGCTTAAATGTATACTTTTAAGAAATCCATGGTATTAGAAGGCAAGATGCGTTGTATGAATATGATGAAGAGAATAGATTATTTCGGAAGAATGTGCGTTTTTTAAGCATATATTAAAAAGAATTTTTGTAATTAAAGTATCCTGAAATTATGCGGAATATTTTTAAATGTATTCTTAAATGAGTTTTTTTTTTAGTTTGAACAGGTACCTGACTTGCATAGATCATCACTTGATGTAGATAGTTAGATAGATGATATCAAAATTTAAAAAAATTAACTATATAAATCTATAATCAGTTAATTAGAATATGTACTAGATCGAACTTTAACTTTCGAAAGGTAAACTACATTATAATGTTTATCAAACTTATTTCTAAAAAGGTTTGATAACTAAATAAGTTCATTTGCTTTAAGTAATTACTTTCGTTTGCATTAAAAACACACTACACTACTTGAGTAAATTCTTACAAATTTCTTTAGACTATTAGGAACTCTAAAAGTTTTAGGTCTTAAGAAAAGTAGAAGTTGTTTGGGAATTAGTATCTCTTTGTTCCACCTTTTGTAGGAAAGATATTATCATCTTGAGACGCTTTTCCAGAAAGGCAAAGCAGGATTAAAAGGTTATAATTGGTACCTAATGCACCAGCAAAATGCTATCTTCCTCTGGGGGTGTTGCTAAAAGGTGAAACCGGACTTTCCATTAGGTCAAATACAACACCTTTAAGATCCTATTGTGCCAAGTCAAAGTAATTTTAATTGTACAAGAACAAAAAACCAGGAAAAAAAAACCTAAACAAAGGACAGTAGGTTCCTTTGCGACAGTTGCAGAAAATGACCCTAGAAGAGCAATCTATCCGCCAAGTACACCAGCCACCCACGTTAACCTAAATGCTTCCTTCCCTGTTTTTATGAGAACGACTCCCCTGCAGCAGTTTTACTGAGGAATTCTGGAAAGAGGGGAAAAATTTGAAGGAAGATAATTTCACTTTTATTGTAGAAGCTCTTCTTACCGTTCTGGTTCCTTCTTTTATAGTTGTTATATAACCCAAATAAAATATTTTGCTGAAACAGAATATATTTCAGATTTTATTATTATTTCAAGGTTACATATTTTACGCTTTTTTATTTTAGCACAAGTACAGAATGCAAGAATGCTGTTATCATCTAACACAATGAAAGATGGTATCTTTAATAAATGTATTTTTTATCTCATTTGATGTTATATTAATATCATTGCTGGTATATTGTCTTTTGTTTCTTGTGGTATTTTCCTCCCATTTATTACAAAAACAGCTTCCGTTATTCTATATCTATACTTTTTTTAAAAGCTTTTTTCCACGCAATATATTGACTTACAGAACTTGTAAAAAAGTAAAATTTCACGGAAGTTTTTAACTTTTATAGCAAATGCTATTGTTTTTGTATACTTCAAATAGCAAAACAAAATAAATTAATACCTGTAAAAAAATTGGCTTTTTTTTTCGTTATTTTATTTTTTGCAAATTTTCTTTAATGCAAAAAATAAATATTAAAAAAACAAAGATTTTCCTTTTATTACTAAGAATGTCGGAGCTTTAGTCAGGATAAATTAACACTAATTAAGTACAAGACTGAAGGCTTACAACAAAGTGAATGAGAAATCCACTGTCTTTGAGCATTGATTCGTTTTATGCAAATACAGTAAGAGCCCCGATTATCCGCGGGATTGGGTGGCAAGGGCTTCGCGGATAACGAAAATCACGGATAACCCGAAAAAAGACTAAAAATGAGGTGTAAATACGAATAAAAATATTTCACCATTAAAAACTAAGTTTTAATGTACAAAAAATATAAAATGTAAAACTTTTAAAATATTTACAGTAAAGCAGAAACCTTTGCTCTACGTTTGCATCCACAAATTCCGAGAAGGCCTATAGGATCACAATGTACAATAAACCTGTCAGTAATTTTTCACCTTCGCACTGTAGGGCCTATTGTACTTTCCCTGTTGTTGGCTTGGATAAAATTTTTTTTTTTTTTTTTGAGGTTCGTAATTAAAAAAAATTTTCGCGCCACTCGCGGATAATCGGGGCTCTACGGTAATCGAAAATTGTTACGCCAATTATAGCTAAGTTCAATTACAGCTGTTTTCAGAATCATAGCTTACATAAAAATTTCAATTACTTCAGTAGAGCTTTTTGATTGTAGAAATCACAATATCTTATTAAAGAAATTACTTAATCTCGATAAAATCAATAAATTGACAGAAAATTATTTAAAACAGAAAATTCAGGATAAAATTAAATACAAAGCATAGTAAGTTCCACAACATTAAGTCTGGCATCCTACAAGGCTTCAGTCTTGGTCCACTTTTATGTATTCTGTATTTAATTTCTCTCTTGTTAGAATTACAAACGTCAACGGCCTACGCGGATGAACTTGTAATGATGAACACACAAAGACCTAGTAAAAAAAAAAACTGTAAAAAGAATTCAATTAAAAAACAAGAAAGTCACATGAAATATAGGGTGCATAAACAGTGATAAAACAAAACTAATGTTAATTAAAACAAAAATAAAAAGTCTAACAGAACTTCCACATATCAAATGCCATCAGCATACTTACATTAACCGACAAAACAATGTTTCACTAACTGCTCTTGTAATACGATAAACGTCATAAATATATATAAATACTTAGGCATTCACTTTTAAGCATCAAGAATACTTAGGAACTCGAATAGAATTTTATTAAAACTATTTAACCACTTGAATCATAAAATTTACGACAAAAAAAAAATTCAAAATTCAAAATCTTTCTAATAGAAAAAAAATAATCAACGAAAAAATACTTTGGAACATGTAAATAAGATATAAAAAATAATATTTTTGTTTTTCTTAATTAAAATACTATATATTATTCGTAATATTATAATTATGGTACATCTTATAATATCATTGTTATACTTAACTATACTCAGCAACGGTACATAAGTATCTGGTAGAACTGTAAATCTATATTACTAAAATCTTTTATTTCTCTGTCTGTCTGTCTGTCCGGCGCAATTTTCTGTGCGAATGGAAAATAGAAATAATTTATACAATGAAATTTCCGCGGCGGGAATTGAACCTGCAACCTTCTGATCCGAAGTCGGATGTGTTATCCATTAGGCCATAGGGACTACAACGCTTTTTCATATTGTTTTTTGACTTATATCTCCGCAATTGTTGTGTTGTTGTTTTGCCCCAATGTTAGTGCAACAATGGAAAACGTCTATTTTTCATTTTTTATTGTCACGAGGAAGTCGACAAATTCAAAATGAGCATTATTGAACTTCAAAATGTTGCGTTAACTGCTTTCTTTGGAATCGAGTTTTGTTAGATTATCTTAAATTTTATTTTCTTCTTATTATTACTTTTAATAATTGAATTGTACCTTAATATATTTTTGTAAAAACAACTAAACTTATTGATTCACGTGTTTTTGAAATTTGTTTAAGCTTCCAACTATTTTGTTTTGTTGTACCTATTCCAATTTTATTATGCTTGAAAAAGAGATGGCTTGAAAAGTCTTCAAAACTTCAAAATGTTGCTTTAACCCCTTTCATTGGAATCGATTATTCTTGGTTTATCTCATATAAACCATCGTTTTTTCATCGATAATCAATTAGTATCGAAATGGACAACGAGAAAAAGGATGAGATCTTTTCAAAGAACTGTTAATAATGTCTTAATCTCGGCCATTCTTGACTACAGGTAAAATTTGTCTGAAGTCTCCGCCAAAGAGGAAAATTTGTCTAGATTCACAAGTCATCAGAATTTGGTTATCTTCACTCGAAAGAATAGTCACAATCAATTCATCACCAGGAGTATCGTATATAAGCTATGATCTTCATTTAACATCTATATCAACCAACGTCCATCTAAATAAATCTCTTCTTCAAATATCTATAACGAACAATCTGTACACGGGAGATGGCCTAGTTTATCAAAATAAAAAAAATATATAAATTTATCAACATTATCAAGACCAATACATGAACTAAATAAAATAAAAGAAAATAATTTCATTCACGATGTAAACAGTGAGCCTTCAATAACTACAAAAAAAGAAAATAAAAAACAAGAACAAAATGTGGTTATACAAATCTCAGCTCGACTCAAAAAGGCATTTCTGTTAAAATAATTTCATGTTAACAAAAGAACATTGGACAAAAAATTACGACCAAATTTGCATGAAAATGATTGTCTCAACTGCCTTTCATCCCCTGCTGACATTCAGTTATGTCTTTGTCTTCTGGTTTTGATTTACTCAGTTAAATAGAAGTAGACATGCAGAGAAATGATGGAAAACAGGAGAAATGAATTAAGTCAATAGATTTCTTCTGTTGAGATTCAAAATACATTGAAACATTCAATCTGCCGAAATATGGCTGAAACTCAATTATCTTAATCAGTTCAAAAAAAAAAAATCCCACAAAATCACTATGTTACAAGACTAAAATGACAATTTCCTTTTGAAAATGTAATAACTGGAAGAAATCATCATCATAGCATGTAAATACAGTAATATTCTTGGAATTCACAAGTAATTCTTTTCACAGCAGAAGCTAAGTTTATAACATATATGTAAAAGTTAACAATTTTAAAAGTTTTAATTTAAAATATTATACAACCGTGAAACCACAATAACATAAGGTATGAAGTAAAATTGTGGAATTGTGAAAAAAATGTGGATAAAACTGCAATTTTGAAACTCCTGATTTCAGTTTTTAACAATTTCATTCAATAAGATTTTGGTTATAAGAGGGACCTATTGCCTTTAGCAATTAATGAAATCCAAAAATAGAATCTGTTCTTTATTTTTATTATTTCTCTATTTTCATCTTCTTTCTTCAAAAACCTTTCTATAAAGAAAAACACTAAATAAAATTCAAAGTTAAATTTTGCTTTTTGCAATTATTAGTCAGGACTAATCATTTGACGAAACATTGTCATGGCTCTTGAGCACAAGGCAAGATTTTAATCACCGAAATTCGTATGATAGCTTCAAACTAATTGGTTGGATTGTTTCAATTCGATGTACAGCTTACATTCGGGATTTTTTTTTCTTTAACCGGAAAAAAAATAATCGCGCAGAATCCAATCTCGCAGTTCCGGGGCGATCGAGCGGCGGACTGGTCATTCCCTTGTCCTTTGCCTTTTGTTCTGCCAAATTTTATTCCAAGACCTTAACTTAACCAATTAAAGTGACAAGAAATTTCCAAAACCATACAGTTATCATCAGTGGGAATCTGGGACAGCCGTTTCGTCTTATTAGGGCTCATCAATTGATTTACCCAGTACACTTTATGGATAAAAACAAAGATACTTGATTTGATTCACACGTAACTATCACGTATGGAACAAATTAATAAAGCCAGAAGAATATTAACAAATGACATTTCATTATAGCTTACAAATATTTTTTTAAAATGTACAATTCGTAGCAGTGTAAGAATCCTGTATATCAATTTTTCTTCTTCTTGTCAATTTTGTACAATTTTGCTGTAAAATCATTTGCTTTAACCTTTACCTTAATTTTATGTTACCATTGATTAATTGTTATCGATTGAAATTAATTGATGTTTGACAAATATAGATTGACTTTCGATGTAAAAGTTCAGTTTGTCATTTACCTATTGATTCATGGACTTTAAACTTATGCTAGTATCACTGTCGAAATCTGCATGTCAAGTTAATGTATTCCAAATGTCAGTACGAAGGTAAAGAAATGAAATAAATAGATAAAAAAAAGTTAAAATGAAGAAATAAATATACTTCCCAGTGGTTCATCCTATGAAATCTGTATAGTTGAGAAACAATATAACCTATATGCAGAATCAATACTCGATTAGCCTTGAAATCTGTGACAAGGAATCGTAGATAAAACTAATCTATATTACTAAAAAAATTTATTTCTCTGTCTGTCTTGCGCAATTTTTACTTTCCTGTGAAAAAATTACTACAATGAAACGTTCGCGACGGGAATCGAACCTGCAACCTTTTGATCCAAAATCAGACGTCCTATCAATTAGGCCACCGGGACTACATTCAAAGTTTTGTTTCTTATCACTCCCTTTGTGTGTGTATGTTGCGCAATGAGAGAATCGCCAGAGAAAAAAGAAAATAACTGATTAATTTTAGCCTACTAGATTAAAATTTAAATTTCAATGTTCATTGTTTTAGCTTCTCTCCGTTAACAATGGCGCGCGCTATCAAATAATGAGTTCATTCAAAAAGGAATAAAATACCCCTTTTTGCCATAACCGCTTGGAATCGATTCTTCTTGGATTATCTCCTACTACCAGGGGGAGACAGGGGGATGGCCTAGTATTTCATTTAAAATAATCTATAAACAAACTTGTCTTTAAGCAAATACAGTAGACACTCGCTAATCCGGCACCTTCGGTACTTCGGCAGTGCCGGATTACCGAAAATGCCGGATTTCTGAGCGCCGTCTAAAAAAAGCCGTTATTGCGAGGATAGTGGAAATACCGCTAAAATAGTGTCAAAAGGGCTATTAATAGATATCAGGCCATTTTTCCGTGTTCTATTGTGATTTCTCTGATTTCGGTAGTGATGGAAAATGTTACGTCGGCAAAGCGACACTGTACCGTAGCACTGACAAGTGAGCACTAGACGACACAAAATGACGGACGAAGATTTGTCATCACTGCCGAGTACGCCCGACCTCAGCCGATTCCCCGCGAACTCTGCCGAACGCGCCCTGAAGGCTTATTCAGTGTAAAAAAAACCCTTAGACCGATGCCGGATTATTGAATGTGCCGGATTATCGGATGCCGGATTAGCGGGGTTTTACTGTATTAAACAATTTTAACGCAAAATGAATGTATTAACGTACAACTATAATAAATATGAAGCGACCGTTTGCACAACACATTATAAAAAGATGAAAGAGAAAATAAAAATAAAACAGAAATAAAAATAAAACAAGTTACAAATTTCGAGAACCTGTATCGATTTCCATCATTTCCATCATTTCCAAATATTTTGTAGTCTGATGATGGAAACCGATACAGGATTTCGAAACTTGTAACTTATTTTATTTTGATTTTCTCTTTAATCTTTTTATAATGTTTTGTGCAAACGGTCGCTTCCTATAAATTTAAAGCAAACTTGTTAAAATTGTAATGCCATAGTCCGTCTTCGGAATCTGTGGACTATTATTAGCTATTTAAAAACAGTAACATGGATTCATGTTTTCTGTCTGTGAAATCACCAGCATAATGAATTTTATTTAGCGCTATCAATCTTCTGGTGACCTAATGGAAGGAAAGCTTACGTGAATGCTGTTATTAGTCAGCTAACAGTACTCTACAGAAATGTGAGACGAAGATAAGTACAAGTTGTAATTTATCTTTAATGGTTATAAAACATAGGAATATATGAGAAAATAGATGCAATACTTAAGAAATAATACATTTACAAAATGGATAATTCCTGAGGGTCCTCTATCATGTTCACTAAAATCAATATAGTCTTGGTTAAACTTTTCTAAAATTTAACTTATAAATTTTTATCGCTCATAATCTGAATCCCGAATATTGATAATCTCTAACATATATATACGACTACGAATGGAATTCGCATAAAGCTCTTAAAACATATGCTTGGAGTAGAAAATTGGACAATACTGCAGTATTGCAGCGAAGTATTTCCTATTATGACAATTGTTGGATGATGTAATGTCGATTATCAATAATAAAAATTATCGGTTTTTTTTTCCTCTTTAAAGCTTCTCCCTCCGTTTGAGCAGTAAAAGAACGTTATCGTGATCGTAAGACATCATCAGCCTGAAAGGAAACTAGGTTTTCCTCTTTAGAATTCGATAAAAGTAGTCGGAAAACCCGAAGGTCCGAATGTCCCCAAGAGGAAATTAAATAATGAATGGCCCAAGAAGCTTTGCGTTTATAGTGAAAATTTGGTATCACGTCTTCCATTCTTCCATGAAAAAGATATTTATATATAAAAAAAAAAACAATTCCTGAACGTTTGTAAAACCTGTTTCAACTTCTACATTGAATATTGTGAAAATTACTTCTTTTTTAGCCTTTTTAAAAAGACGATACAAGTATTAAACCTTTATATTCCCGGTTTGTCCGTCCGTCTGTGAGCAAATTTCATTAAAATCTCATTAAATTATCGTTAAGCACAACAATCGCAACAATTGCACCTTTTGCATTCGCAGCAATCACGTTTATAAAAATAAGGAAATTAAAGCAATAATTCAACATAAATTAGATATCGGATGCCGTTGCGAAGCATTGTGATTGGTTTACTAATCGCTATCCCTATCTTGTTGTTACATTATTATGAGTACATAGATGTTTTTGAAAATATCAGAAATGCAGAGATATTTACGAAAAAGTTACTTATATTTGTACCGAATATATATATTCATGTGTTCGTGGTAGTGAGTTTGGTAAATGGATTCGTCAATTTAATTATTAAGGTTTTTATTTTCGGATCCTCATCTAGCCTTGGTAGCATAGGAAGCACAACCTTATGGGGAAAGTGAAGATCCCTTTAAAATCATGAAAAGAAATTTAGTAGATGGAAAGTTAGGGGAACTCTAGAATCCATCTGAGGAGAACTATCTAGGGAAAATCCACGACAACCACCAGGAATCCAAGTGGCTCCTTCAGATCGGAGGAAAGTGCATTAAATCACTTCAACTGCTGGACCTAACTTCAGGCTACTTTAAAACAACTATTATTAGTTTTCTAATATTTAAATAACTCTTTTGTATATCAATAAAAGATATCGTTAAAAAAATGATTGAAAGAAAGACTCTTATATTAAACATAAACTCTTCTAAAATAAAAATTCTCCACAAGACAATATTTCAATAGCTTACCAGCTATCTTTTTCAAGCACCAAGTAAAATAAAATAAAATAAAATAAAATAAAATAAAATAAAATAAAATAAAACTAACAGGGAAAAGACACTCAACATCCTCTTCCCTACCAACTCCAAACAGGAAAATAGATTCAAATTCACAACAAACATGAAAATAAAGAACATAACGTACTAAATCATGAGACATCTTCTGCTATACTCGATTACAACAAAACTCGATCACAATGCTCCATCTTTTAAAATGTTTCATTACAACTCTCCATATTTAAAATTTAAAAATCAAAAATTAAAATTCAAAATCATTAAAAACGCTTATGAAATTTTCTTAATTTCTGTCGCTTGAGTTAATATCTAATTAGTAACTTGAATCATTAAATGGTAACATGATTATAACATTTAACTCTGCTGAGAAATGTCCCATTTAGAGAGAAAGCAGTACATCTAATTAAGAATTAAGCGAGATACTAATTATAGTAATTACTTTCCCTCCGTAAAATAGATAATTGGAAAACACGATTTTTAACTAGAAAGTCAGTTTCGAACCAAATGGCTTAACATCAATTAGCTTCTCACAATTCCCTCATTGGAAGTTTCGTTTACAGTTTCAGATAAAGTAATAAATTGGATTTTTCAGTGTTTTTGAGTATTTAACACCAACTATCTGAAGTAAAATCCACTTCAGACATAAGTTTGAAAACTATTCGTAATTACCAGACTATTTTCCAAAAGTTAGCTATATCCATTTCCTCTTTTAGTGTATTTTCCAAAGAAAAAATAGAATATTGAGTTCTGCCCTACCTAAACAGATGGGCCCAGGACCTTGTGACAAACGCCTATCAGGGGTCTCAGATCACGCATATACATGTCATTCAAATTCTTCTTGCCATGATATATATATTTCCACTTTTTGACGATTTTTCTATCTTCAAAACCTTATACTCACGTTGTTTTTACCGCTTTTCCCACAAACATTTTTGAGCTTTTACAGCAATGGTTTAACTACAAATAAGTAATATAAAAGTCGAAATCTATTCACAGGTTTTTAGGGGATCACCAAAATTGTAAGGTTGGTAACTGCCGTAAATTCTGAGCTTTTCAGTTAAAACTGTAATGCGTACTAGTTACCCTTAAGGACTCGGATGTTATTATCAATCACTATTCTCAAATCTCAAAGAGGTCCAACTTTGGGAAATACACTTAACGCGGTGGATGCGTGGCAGAGATATTCAATTATTTGTTTACTGAGTCTTTGTATTCATTCTTTGCATGTCGCTAGTGGAAATCCTCTTGTAATTTCAGTGACTATTTTAATTTACTTTGCCATCTTAATTTACTCGATTTATTCTTAAAAGAATTCGAAGATCAGATGTTATTCGATTTCCGGTTGTGCATTCACCTGGATATAGCATCTACACAGTATTCGCTTATTTCATTTATTAATTAATTGATTCGTGGTTTGTTTAGTTTGTTTCTAAGGAAAATTACGCTTATAAAGAATCAGAATGTCTACATCTCTATGTATGTGTTTCGTCGAATAGCAAAGAACGAATACCTAAACGAATATGGATGCATATACAATCTTAATTAGTTTTCAACTCACTGCCCCAAAAAATTAACACTTATTTTAAAGTTACCTCTCGTTAACAATAATTTGTAATAAAACTTGATAGGGTCTTCTTGTCTTTTGGTTATATTTTGGCCTCTTTACAAAAAAGAGAAATTCAACATTTAAAAACATGTATTATAGTTGTTTATACAATGACGGGATAGCAGTGTGACGGCTTTTAGTTAAGATAGAGTATTTGTCCGTCATTCTTCGTTCTTAATTCATGTCGAGAAATGTCTCTAACGACTCTTGGAGTTCGTCGGTGAGGGCGAGCTTCTATCTAATACTCGTCTGACCTGTGTTTGTAGTAGGCTAAAAAATGAACATTGAAATTTAAATTTTAATCTAGTAGGCTAAAATTAATGAAATAATCGAAAGGAACCCATTAATATTAAATATTGAACTTCGTAGGATAATTGGGTTAATAAAATTTATTTAATATAAGATACAACATGTTTCGTAGGAAGTTATTGTTATGTTATGTAATGAATGTGGGTGGCAGAGAAGCCAAGCACTGCAACCGAAGGTCTATTGTACTATCCCACGGAAATATGGACAGATAGAGAGAAAGACTGAGAAAGTATGGTGGGAGAAGTGCAGGGGAAATGGGAGAACCCCGAGAAAATCTGCCCAGCGCGGATTCGTAGGAAGTTTATTACATTTTCAAGTGAAATAGAACTGAATTACATTAACAATGTATGAATATACGACATTAAATTTCAAAAATAATTAACAATAATTCTTAAGAAACAATATATCAAGATAAACTGTAAACTGAATGTTAACAAAAAAGCTTTCATGAACTTAAATTAAAAGATAAAAAAAGCTTTAATAAACATATAGAAAACCGATGAAGACGTCATAATATAATTAAACACTTTACAATGAAATAAATCGGTAACCGCTTGAATTTCGAATTTTCTGTTCATTAAGTCGATGTAAATTTTTTAATGTGAAATGCCTCTTTTACTTGTAATTTCTGATAATTATTATTAATATCTAATAATTTTGATGTTATTCCAGTGAATAATATGATTAGGAAATTTGCTTAATGTTCAGTAATAGCCGATTTAAAATTTGTGGAATTTTAAGTTGTGAAGATCTTTCTGCTGTTTAATTGGTGTTGTCTAATTCTTTTATATAAATTTTGCTTAGTAAGACCAATATGTCTAAGATTACGCATTTACAATTGATTTGATAAATTGCTCTTATTTTTTGATTCTGCATAATAAGATCTTAACTGGAGACAATACATTGAATATTAAGAATTTTGAATACAGGATGGAGACAGTGGAATTCCACATATTGTTCTGGTTTTTTTTATTTTCTTGCTTTTAGTTTTTGAGGGGTCACTGTCTCCATCCTGTATTCATAATACCTCTCCTTGTACGCCTTTTGAGTCTTGCACTAGCTGATTAGCTCTGGCTGATGAGAGCCTAACAAGCTTGAAACGGCCGTCCCCCAGAGTATCAGCTCCACTCAAAAAGGCATTATTATTTGAATTAAAAATTTTTTTTATAGCTTTAAAGATTACATGAAAATTTTGTTTCTTTAATATACATTCTAAAATTTCAGAATTTTGGTTATAGTATGGCAGAGAAATCATAGGTTTTTAAATATTCTTTTTATTTTTACTTTTGTGTTGGGATATCTTCAGAAAATTAATCAAATTAGAAACCCTGATTAGAAATCCTAATCAAATGAATAGAATAGTTATTGATTAGTAATAGCTGAATACATTCTAGAATTTTTTCTTTTGAATTTCCTCTGATGACGATGAAAATTTTCCATCGTCTTAATGAACTGAAAAATTTTAAATTTCTGCTGTTACCGATTTATTTCATTGTTAATGTTTTAATTATGTTATGATGTCTTTCTGTATGATCGGTTTTCTGTATGTCTACTAAAGCTTTTTGTTCATGAAAGCTTTTTGTTAACATTTAGTTTACAGTTTTATCTTGATATATTGTTTCTTAAGAATTGTTGTTAATTACTTTTGAAATTTGATGGGGTATGTTTATATATTGATTTAATATTAAAGTAATTCTATTTCACTTGAAAATGTAGCAAAAGTTGCTGCGATACATGTTGTATTTTATATTATAATTTTTATTAACTCAATTATCATATGAAGTTCAATATTTAAAATTAATGACTTATTTTTGTTCTTCTCTAACTCTTCTCTCATTGCGCCACACACAGAGATATTTAACAGTAATTTCAAGATAGTCCCTGTGGCTTAATGGATAAGAAGTCTGACTTCGGATCAGAAGGTTGCAGGTTCGATTCCCATCGCAAACGGTTCCATTGTAGAAACTATTTCTATTTTCACAGAAAATTAATGTTATTTTTCAAACACAGGGGAAGTGCGTTCCACACACACACAGATCTGGAAAACTATATAAAAGATGTAATAATTTGAGGATTGAATTTATTAATTTCAGCAAATGATAGATTTCAGTTGAAAGATACAGATATTTTTTCCCTACTTCAAAACGAAAGAAAATTACAGGAAAAGCGTAATTTTTTTTTCAGGAACGATTTATCTATATTTCTTTCAGCTTTGTTGGTTATTAAATTCACATTACAGCTTCTTTGATTTTTTTTTAATTAACAATAATAAGTTTTGGAGAAATTTGGATATCAGGATATTTACATTAATAACAATTAATCATAAGTTGTATTTGATTTATTGGTTAAAAAAGTTTCGAGTGTTTGAAAGTTACTAAGTGGGAGTAGCCGCCATTGCTGACTTCTTTGAATTCCATTAACTTCATTTTGTCATTTAAGACACATGATGTCTTGAAGTAGAACTTTATCTAATCTGGTCAAGCTCTTAGTCGAGTTTCATAGAAAAAGTTAGACAGATCCGGTCTATTTCCAATGTCGACATCGGCAGGAAAGGAACCTTATTCATTTCCTCGATCGTTTATTACTTTTTCTATCTTTTTTGCATTCCTTGCATCCCTTACCATACTGCACTGTATCTGTCGACCAATCAAAATTGAATCCTTTGTCAGCTGACGTCTCGAAGTGACCGCATCAGCAGACAGTTGAATGCTTATTAGTTCGCTTGGTCTGTCTCTCTCTGTCTGTGCAGGATATCGGACTCAGACATCACCTGAGCTTTGGCTTTCATTCAAAGAATAATTGTGCAACTCTCCGTGAAAATTTAAGGAGATTTTACGAAGAAAACGTTTCTTTGCAACTCTTTTAATTGCTTTAATATGATTTTTCTCAGAAAGTCCAACTAATAGTATTCTTTCTTCAAACTTTTCATTTTGCAAGGCAAGATACAAAGAAATTCGACTTTATTCGAATAGATGCAAATTTAGAATATATTCTTAGGAAAGCTTTTTCGTATGTCATTCTCTAAATAATAGAAAAGTTTTAAGTGTATTAAGATGAACTGCTTGATAACAACTAATCTTACAATTAAATTTCGTATCAGACCTTATAAGTTATCGTCTGCTTTTAGCTTCTGAAAACAGAGATAAATATATAGTGATGAGTTTTTGATTAGAACCAACTGTCGTAGTTAGAATCGACGGAACATTTATTACCCCGAAACACTTCTATATATTAAGATATTTTATATTACAAATTGTCAGATAATTCTTTTTCCCAATTATCACTTTAAGAATGTTGCCGGTACATTGAAATACGTTCCATACTACAATTGAGAGGTATGGAATGAATAATAACATGCCTATTTTCCTTCCTATCTGATCTTATAGATATTTTCGTAATATTGATAGTGATCCAGATGAAATAAATTGGGTAGGATGAGTTAATTGGATTTCTCCAGTAGCATGGCAGCCAGCAATCATCTTTGCTAGGCCTTATAAAGTTAGTCTTTTCAAAAAATCCAGCTTTTTTTTATATAATATAATTTTATTAGATTTTGAATATACGGTATATATATTAGTTGAAATTTTAAGTACATACATGAATTAAAAGATACTGAAATTACATACCTATTGTTCTTCTATATATATAAAGCTGGACAGTAATGTGGAATTTGAAAAATGCCAATACAAAAACCATATCACTGTTTCTGTGAAGATACGGCCAATTTATCCTCACGTCATCATCGTGATATGGTTTTTGTATTGACATTTTTCAAAATTCCACACAACTGTCCGGCTTTATATAGTTTAGTAATGTAAGTTAATTTTATTCTTATATTCTGTACTTTTTATAAGTTGCAAAAGATTGATTGAATATTTGTTTTGAGAGTATGCTTTGAGTTTTGCATGTTCGAGATATATATTATAATTTTAAATATATATAATTTTAAAGTGAAATATTGAATAACGTTTATTTCACGCAATTATTCTTAAGTTCCAATTTTCCTTTTTTGTAAAGTAACTTTATCTAGCGGTTAACATGATTAATTTTGCATATAGATAAAATGTGATTACGTGGATCACATCTTTAATTACTTTCTACTTAAATTACTGTTACTTATTGATTTTAACATTAGGGATAAAAGTAGATTATTCTGCACCAGCTATTGATGCTAAAGATATTAATGTATAGGGCTTAATTCAGGAACATTAGTTTATTAAACTGTAAACAATAGTTTCTCTTAATGAACATTGTATTCACATCAATTGCAAGGTAAATTTCCAGAGGATTCTATTTAGTGTTTTCTCTCTTGTAGACTTAAAGTGTTGTTGAGAGTTCGTGCTTCGTCGCAGTCGATATGAGGCGAAAGATTTTCAATCTCTGATTCAATCTTTGAACCTAAGTACAAGAGTCATGCATATTTATGAAGACTAGATGGAGGATCCTTAACAAATTGCGTTAGATTGATTTCAATAAATTTGCTTCATGAAAGGCTGTCTTGTTCACCATTTTGTCTTAATTTCGCAACAGCGAACGATGCCTTGTAGAGGAACCACAGACAACGAAGAGCAGAATTTTTTACCTCGCTGATCTGCATTTGATTTTCAGTTTACTTTCGAAGTACACATTTGCTAATCATTTAAGCATTGTAATGGTCTGCTTGCTCTTATTTCTGAACAGTAACAATAGAATACTTCAATACTGTTAAAGATCATTACATATCCAGTTTTAGATTTGCCAATTTTAATAATACTTACTGATTTTTTTATTTAATATGGAGAAATATGATCTGAAGAAAATACTAGAAGATTTTGGATTTCTGCATTATAGTACAGAGTTCAATAACTTCCATTCTTTATTTTAAGGTTTATTTTAATTTTAATTTTATTAAAAGCACTTCTATAATTTATTTTTAAGCAATATTTAAGATTATCCATAAATTGATGATGAATTTAATGGTTTACAATTTATAAATAAGTGAAATGATAAAGTATTTTTAAATTAAACGTCTTGAAGCTTTTCCTTATTAAATAAGAAAAATATTAACAAAATAAAATCAGAAATACAATCTATTTGGAACATTTAAGTTTGTAAAATTAGAAAAGTAATTGCCATTTTCAGATTTGAAGTTCAAATTTTGAGATTCCATCCTACAAGGCAGTGAATTATAAACATAACTTAAATATGTGAAAAAGATTCAAGCCACTTTTACTTATAAGATTGATTTCTTTTGTAAAGAGGGCTTAAGAGGGATTATGTCATTAATGTCACGATCTGTAATTAACACGGGGCGACTGATTATACAGACATAACAAAAATAGCGCAGAATTATTTTTCCATTGAGTAGTTTTTTGGGTTGGTTTCTGACAAACAATGATTAATGATTATGTAAAGTCTAACTACTTAAACATTTCTGTCTGTCTGTCTGTCTGTTTGTATGCGCATCACTTTAAAACTGTTGGGCTGATTTTTATCAAATTGATAGATAGGTTATTTACGGGCAACTTCAAACAAAATCCAATTTTGTTTGGTGCATCCTTGAAAATTGCCTTGAAACCCCACGCTTAAACTACCAATCCGATTTCGTTAAATTAGGCACCTTCTTTATAGTCTACTTTATAATCTAGTCTATAGTCTAACTTAAATATGAGCATGATTACTTTGATCCTCTCAAGTCTCAACATTTAGGTCCAGGAAAATGCGGAATTCCCATTATGCGATGGAAAATTGAGAATGTTCCTACTTATAAACGTAATCTAAAGGTATCTTACCTTTACATTTAAAGTACGCTGCCCAAATAATGTAACCTTAACATTTAAATTATTGTAAGTCTGGAAATAAGGTGTATCGAAACACGAAAATTATGACCAAGAAAGTTTAATCTTCTGTTTGAAGCATACCGTAATGAAACATATGATAAAATTTTACTGGAGAAGTATGAGAACTCAAATAAGAAAACTTTGCAAACTGGCGTTATTAGGAACACCTGGTCCAATTAACGTCACCTACTTTCTAGTAACTTATTTAAAATTAAGAATTATTCCATCATTGTAAACATTATTTGTACAAAATTACAGTAAAAAGCAACTAAATTTGGCTTTCTGTAAAAAATAATAAAAAATCACTTGAAATTAACGCAGTCTGTAGCTGTAGCTAAACCAAAAGAGGAAATGTAAAAATTAAAAATTATAAAAGCTAAATAAATGAAACTTAGCGTATTTCATTAGTCTGCTAACTGCATCTTATCCTGAAAATTTGAGCTCTCTAGTATTATCCAGGCCGAAGCTATGAGGGTTCGAAAATACGACGAAACACTTCCAGAAAAGGTACGTGTGCCCTTCCTGCCTTCGGCTCGTCTTGGCGAGGGCACTGCCGTGCCCCCAGATTTGAATATCCCGTCCTTTTAAATGAAATGAGACAATAAGACAAAATACCATAAAAAACAATATTTTACAGTTAACTCAAAAAGCTTTAGAGAAGTAAGCTTAGAAAAAATAAAAAGTTTATTAGTGGCATTAATGTGGCGTTAAAGCGCTACTGAGCACATGGATCACATGATACAATTGTTTGTCTACAATTTCCGAATTTTAAAAATAACAGTTAACTTATCTACAAAGAAGAATCTTCAAGAATCAAGAAAATATATAGTTTTATATAGTTAATCTTTGCTGAACATTAAAAAAGCTATATTTTATTTTACCTTGATATAGTAGCAGTCTTTCAGAACCAGTCCTCGACACGAAATAGTCGAAATGTAATTTCCCACGAAAATGTTGGCGGTCTGCTAATAACTCACTTCAACACTAGATGGCATATCAATGCAAACTACTTTAGTGCAGTACCGCCATCTCTTATTGTATGAAGAATTAGATAGGTGGCGTTAAAGGTATACATGTCGTTATATGGCTCAGGTACCTTATAGGTAGCAAATGTTATTAATTTCTGTATTGTTTGATTAACTTAATATACTAGTCAATGATATTTATTGGCAAAATAGTGGAAATAAATAAATACAGAAGTAATTTTACCCACAGCATCTTAAGTTACCAATTTTACAGTTTCCGATCAAAATTTATAGTTTTCTTTACGTGATTATGTTGCAGTTTATGGAGTTATTTTTAGATGCCCGGAAGAAATATTGAAACAATAGTAATATTAGAAGATTGAAAAGTCTATTAAATTTAAGGCATTGAAAAATTGGTAAAAATTGCTGGCATTTGTTTGAGAAACAGATAATAATTGGCTCTGCACGATTCCGTCTGTTTGCTTGAACTATATTGACATTCGGCCTCTGGAAATTATGACCCTGTCCAATTTATCGAATTTCCATTCACTATTTGCGAAGAAGTCTCCGAGAGGCGACATAGAATTGAAATTTTCTATAACGAACTCGGACGCAGAGGCTGTGGAAATCCAATGCAATCAGTTCAGTGTGGATAAATAGGAAGAAGAAAAAGAATAGAAAAAAGCATGAAAACAATGAAAATGGAACGGAAGAAATTTCATTTGAATGATAGAAAAGTACAAAGATAAATAAACTGGGAATCAAATAGGAAAGGAAGATTTCCTTGTCTTTTGTGTTTCTTTTCGTAATGGTAAAAATGACCTTATCTTATATCTGGAAAATCAAATAGGAAAATCACAAAATTTCAAACCTTTCTTTGGAAGTTGAAATAGAATAAAGAAGATCGTTAGTCTTCTTTTATTAATAAAATATTTAAATTAACAACTAAAAAAAGTATTACTTGAATTGGCAGTTTAAAAAAGCCTGAACACTACGTTATACTAGCAATTACAATTTACTGTATAGAGTTTTATGTGTTAACAGATTCTAGTAAATAATTCAGTTCGACTGTTTCGATTGAAATGGAATCAAAATTAAAATTTTCTATTTAATTTCTTTTTTTTCTTTTTTTTAAACTTATTTGGAATAATTGTACCTTGACAGGATGTTGCTGCTGCTTCCCATATTTTTTTAAAAAATATTAAAGACAAACTCTTACAGTTGAAACTGCTTAAATAAAAGAACCGATTAAATAAAAGAATTATTTTGAAATACATCATCCAGAAAGATATGTGGAAATTTGGAAATTTTACAATCTACTCTTTGTGGTTCTTGTAAAATTCTTATTTGAGTCGCAGTTTTCAAGATACTTTAAGATACAGATATTGCTATAAAGAGATAATTAAAAAAGTGCTTAATATTAAATCAAATAGGCCGTAAACAATGAGGGCCCATTGGTCAGGTGGTTTAAGAAGGGCTGGAGGAGCCAGTTTCAATTCCGGCGGCAGTTGATGAATTTTTTTCTCTCGTATTACTCCAGACACAAGGTTCACCCAGACTTCTGTTTCTTTCCTCCTTTATTTAGGAGGGCGTTCGACTCGACCTCAACCTCATCCCGATAGTCGAGGAATTGTTGGTGCCTATATAAAGAGGCCTACATGTGGTGGGATCCTTTAAACTTCTTCTTTTTTAACTTAAATAAGAAACCATTATTTTTGCTGCAGCTTTGTTTGCTTCGTAATGATCCCCTAGCCTAATAAAGCTGATATAACTTCTTTGTGAAATTAGTTGATACTCTTTTACAGTTTACAGAAAGTTTGCCCGTTTGTAGCTCCATGATAACTACGTAAGCTGTTAACAGGATGTTTTACGAATTGCGGCTGTCATCAGCTTCATACAGCACGCTTTCGACTGTTTAAGCCATGTTCGGAAAGTGCTCGAATTATTCAAATAATTCGTTTCGGAGAAACACATAATAAACGAATTTCGTAAAACGTAGCACTTTCGTAATGTATTAACAGAACTACATATCCCTTAACCTTAAAATCTAATTGTTTTACTTGATTTTAACTCTATCGAAATACAATAAATACAAACCAAAAATTACAGATTAACATAAAATATTTTAAATAATGAGAAACCGTTGATTGATCTTGTTTACAATAAAAATTAATAGAATTTAAGGATTCAGCTGAACATAATAAATTCCTAATTAAAGTTGGATAATAATGCAGCTCTCAATAAATCAAACGAAATAGAATTACACAAACGAGGTGGTAAATCAAGGACCAGAAATTTATTTTTATATCTAAATTTATTAATAATTTTCTTACCTGACGGTCGCACTGTAATGGAGGACCATAGGAAAACTGCAAATAGGCTATGAGGCTTCAGAATGGAAGAAACTGGAATTTCAGGAATGTGAGTTCGATGTCTCTGAAGAACCACTTGTGATGACCACTATCTTGCCTTTATAGCAAGATGCTTGACAACTTTATCAAAGCTTTGTTCAGGCAGTGGGAAGGCTATTGTAGACATCGGTGGCATAAGAAACTCTCATCGTAGACCAAGAAGGTCCTTTTGTACAGCTACTGAAAACTATACAGTGCAAATTTATCACTGATATTTGCCTTAATAGCAAGCACCAATTTGACCATTCTTCTTCATTTACAAAAAAGCCAAGATTTACTGTATAGACTCAACTAATGATGAAGTGTATTGACAGCCACATTCACTCCTGAAACGGCACAGGAAATTGCTAACCAAAAGTAAGCTTTTCCACAATAATGGCCTTCAGATCCACAGTAATGTAGATGTACAGATCCGATTGAGAATATCTATTTCGTTTATAATTGAACTCTAGGAACTCTAACACCATCCTGTCTTATCCAAATGCATATTTAGGCACGGAAACAAATTTTGTACTTCTTTTTTTTATTTTGAACAAATAAATTATACGTATAACAAATTATACAAATTATTCATCAAATTATACATTTTTATCGAATGTATATTAAGAATTATTTTAATTCTTCGAACTTTTGTCATTTGTAATTCTATTTCTTTAATCTGTAACACGTGTCTTGTTTTATTATCTTCTAATTCTGTCGTAATAATGTCGATGCACTTGTACAGGCTAAATTAAGTTGAGAAACGGAGACAGTCTATCAGATTCTGTTTACGACAGCAAAAGGGGTAATTCGGTTCTGTCTATGAAGTAGGATTTGCCGACATTGATGAATAGAACTTGATACCTGCAGACTTCATGAACGACCTTTTAATCAGCAAAACTCGCCGCTGTGAGAATTGGGTGTCCGTATTATATTTGCTATTAGCCGTCTGATGGAATGCGATCAGATATTCTTTCACTGTGATATTTGTATTATGAAATTTATTATTATAAATTTATATATCATATCAATAATGCTCTAGTTATTCTCCTTATTTGTTTAATAGTTGATGATAGGCCTATCTAGTTTCAGTATAATCTATTGTTGGCATTTAAATTTCGTAAGAATATGAACGTAAATATGTTTATATTAAATAACATAATTATTTAAAATGTAACATAATTTTTAAGTACCGTACATGCATATGTTAATAAAATTCTTGCCACTTTTTCATTAAATATCGTATCACTGATCTTAGAATATTAATTCGTATTTTTTAAATCTTATTATTTTTTTAATAACAATATTAATAATCTATATCATGCTTCTTAATTATGCTTTAGTTTACTTCTAATTTATCAATTTTGTTATTTTTATATATAATTTATTAACTCATTTAGTAGCAGATATGTACTTTATAAACAAACACAATATATAACAAACTTAATTAAAAATGTCGGACAAAGAAATACTTATTCTTCTTCGTAAGCTCTTCAATACTGAAATACACGAATCCACTTCGAACTTTCAATATCACTTTGATAATTCTTCTTATTAAATTATCCGTTCACTAACAGTTCCCAAACAGTTCGCAAACAGTTCTTTAAATAGTTCCCAAACAGTTCTAAAAATAATGTTCATTCTTTGGAATTCAAGTGCAAAAGTTCAAAAAAACATCAATCATCTTTGAAGAATTCATCTTTCATTCTCTGTTGTAACATCGTCACGCTTTCTCATGCTAATCTTTTCATTCGCTGTGTGTCATTGATCAAATCAATCAATGCTTTAATTAATTTTTACTTAATTTCCACAAATTTCTTGGATCAGAATTTTTGTCATCTCTAATCTTTTTATTTTTTAAATAAACAAATTCAATTATTACCTTGTCGAAGTTTTTTTTTTTTGTTAAAGTTGTAAAAGAAACTGCCGAAATGCATTGCCATTAAAGTGCAGTAACTGCGATTACAGAAATGTTAATCATAGATAAAATGATTGCCTGGTGACTTTGATCACAGATGCCGAAGACTATCAATAAGCCTATACATTAGGCTTCCCTAACAGGGTTAATTATTAATAATGATTTACAAGAAAGTAGTTCCAGCGTTCTTGTTATTTCATCCTGAATTTAGAAGATTATTGTTGATTTGAAAACATGAAATATTTTAAGAGACAAAATGTAATTGTTTAAATTATTTTATTTGTTTGTTTTCGATCACACAGCAAGGGAACATGCGATTGGTTAATGTTGTTGAGGGGCTGATTTCAACATGGCGGCTTCCAGTGCGTGACACGCGTCTTCCTACAAATATTTCAAAAGTAATTGTAAAGGTCAACTGATACATATCATTTCGAAACAATCAAAGAGCAGTGATAATTATTATCATGAGATAGATGGTAAAGGTTTCCAGAACTGGTTTAACACTCTCTTGAATCTAACCCCATCTAATTATGTAATAGTTATGGATAACGTTCCACACCACAGCGTCCGTAGAGAAAAAATACCGACCGCAAATTGGCATAAACATGAAATTCAAGCTTGGCTCACAGAAAAAGGAATACAGTAGCAAAGTGATCAGCTCAAATCAGAATTACTTAATTGTTACGTCTGAAAAACAAATAATTATAGTATCAAATCGATGAAATGGCAACAGCAAAGGGACACCACTGGCTAACGTTACCATATTATACAGAATTGAATCCAATAGGATTGCCTTGGAGACAGGTGAAAGGTCATGTAGCTTTACATAACGTCTTTAAGTTTGAATGTTTTGTTAAGTGTTTATTTGAAGAGCATTTTGAAAGTAATAGTGGAGCACACACCATCAAATTGTAAGACAAACAAATATAATAATATTATAAATAATAAAAATATAGGGAATCGATCCAACCCCGTTTGTCTTACAATCTGAATGTTTTATCTATTAGACCACCATGAAATATGTATTGATCCGCGTTACGTCATTTCATTCTTTACATGAAAGGGACTTTACGGGTTTAGATTTTTTTTTCTCCTGAATAATCAAGAGAAGTTTGGTTATTGAGAAGTCTGCATGTGAACTATATCTTTTTTTTTCTTTTGTGACTGATTTGAGTAAGAGATTCGGATACCATTGTCCCGAAAAGAATTTTGGTATGTAGTTGCAGCAATATCTGTAATGAGAAGCCATTAATGCCATTTTGTTGCTTGCAATTCTATCATCAGTTTAAAAGAACTGAAAACTTAATTCCTTAAAATACGATTTCTTAAAATTTCTTTAATTTTATGAAGTCGTGAAAACGACTAAAAGAAAATCCTATATTTTCATTGAAATAAAAATATCGACTAAATACAAAAATAAATATTTTTTTTTATTTTGTGAAAATTTTCCATTATTAACTTAAATCCTATTAATCATATCAATATTATATTATTCAGCCTACTACTGAATGACTCCTGACAAGGGACGATAGGGTTTTTTAAGGTAGGGGCGTTTGGCTTGAAAAAGGAATTCTGCTTTTGAGATTCCGAAACGTATGTTGCGTTTTAATTATTGCATTTTTATCTAATGACGAGTGCCAGCGTAGTAGGCTGAATAGTATTGTACTCAAGGCACGTTAAAACTTTTTATTATCGTATTAATATTAATCAAACCACGAAGAGTGGATTAGCTGAAGATTAATTCCCACTATGGAAGACAAAGTAGTAAAAGAAATTGGAATTAATGGAAGTATAAATTCATTGTTGAAATTCCATGCTTTTCTGTGGGACTTTTTATGGCTTTCGCTAATTTCTCGACACGTTCCCCTTGGAACAAAATCTAAATTTAAAAGTTAGATTGTTCTTTGTCCAATACACATACCAAGTTTCAAGAGGATCCATTCAGCTATTAAAAAGTTGTTGGGTGCACGCCCACGCACACTCACTTTCACATGCACAAAGATTGGCAAGAAGAGTTCAAAGTAGTATTGCAACTTTTTTCATTCAACAATTAGGATGTTAAATGTTACAGAAATTAAGTATTGGAAAGTTAAATTGTTATGGGATTACAAAATAAATCTGATGAATTTGCTGTATTTTATTTTTTCCTGAGATTGCTTTGTTTTGTTAGATTGTTCCGTGTCTGAGCTAAACTGGTGCCTTACCTTTACAAACCGTTATTCTGTAACGTTTGCGTCAAAAATTGCCCGTTTGCGTCAGAATATGATTTGCAAAATTGCAAAGCTTTCAAATTAAGTTTTCGCCTACCAGTGACGTTTCCTAGCAACAAAAGAGGGGTGTTGGGGGTGTTGAGATATATTAGGGACAGAGGGGTGTACCACGATTCCTTCGAGAAAATTCTATTAAGGCCGGGCGACCTCATTACAGCAAATCTCACAACTTCCAATTTGCTGTTTAAGCGTAGGAATTAGAGTCGAAGGGACCATATGCACAACTGATTTCCTGCACGGTTCGTTCGCATTCCTGTTCCTTTGTGACCCATTTACATTGGAAGCAGAGATCAAGCGTTTTTATTATTCTTTCCATGGTCTTAAGATCACTGCTGTGCAGGTGGCAAAACCAGCTGTGGAATTTCTCTCTGTACTACTAATCAACTCATAAATTCTACACGTGTCGAATTAGCCTTGGACAGAGTTTTAGCACTGGAGCCAAGTACTCTATTTTCGCAACCAGAATAAGTAATGATAGAAAAATATGTCTTTTGAGAATAATCATACGATTTAAATGTAAACGATATCTAGGAACAAAAATTGAATTATAGAATACTTACTCGACAGATATGTATATTTCTTTCATTATTTCATAATACGTTTCGCACAGATGATGTTCACAGCATGGAAATACTTTTTCTTAGTATAATGACAACATCTGATTCCGAATTAAATGATGTAAATTTCAAATGTAATATTCACACAGTATTATGACATGACATATAAATTTTTACATTCAATTTACAATAAATAAATTCTAAATGTGCTGATATCAAGAATTTCCAGATTTGTAATTTGAAAGGCTTATGGAATGTTTTTAATTAATAAAGCTTCTTTTTTTATATTTTCAATTTCAATTTGCTTGAATCTTTGCTTAATATTTTTGATGCAAAGAACATTATTGCACAGAAACATAAGATATGTTTGATGATCAACAAAATATAAGTAATCAACAAATATAAATAAAAAAATAACAAAGCAAAAAAAAAAAACCAAAAAAAAACTAATAATAACTACGAAGTAAGCAACCTGAAAATTCAAACCAAATAATACTAAATTAAATGTAAAGAAAAATAAATATCTAATAAAAATCAAGGATATTATACCAATCTTAAAATTGCCTTTGTTAAATTAAAATCGTTTCCCAAAGTAAAACTAGGCAATAAAATTTTCTTTACCTACAAAGTGGACGTAAACTAGCATTACAGTAGCACGTAGAAAGCAAATAGTCATGTTAAGCCCCAGAGTGGTCGTATCCATCTAATTTTGTTTGAGGCTATTTTTATTTTTTTTTTGATGGGGAATTCGAATATGAAGTTGTCTTATTTGTCTTATTAATTCTCGCTTAATCATTACAAAACTTGGTTTAAAATAATTGTGTCGTGCTTATTGCTAAAGATTATACAGGCAATACAAAGCTTTGTTCAATTACAATCATTCCACAACAATACAAAATTTTGTTCAAAATACAACCACTCTACAATTGTCCTTTACAAATATTTTCCTTTATTTTTCATTTCTTGTTTAATATATTTAAATGCCACACTGCCGACTTTCAGAAAATTTTTCTTTATTAATGCAGGGTTTTTAATTTATTATGTAGGATTCCACAATGAGCCTGTGTTTTATATTTTATAAGTCAGGCATAATAAGAAGGAATTGAGAAAGCTGTCCTTTCTATTGAAGCAGATTCAGAAGTAAACTAAGCAAAAAGAATTCTTCTAATCTACAAATTTTCTGTTTTCTTGAGATTTTTCGAACTATCGAGTAATGATAGTGCTGTTGGATGTTATTCGGTATGTAACTGCTATACTTTTAAATTCCATATATAAGTACTTTCTTGCTGATTCTTACATAATTTATTTTTGGAGAATTACATTCTCTGATTAATTGCTGAATATATCGTAATCCTACTTCCATGACATTTTCCTTCAGTCTTTTATGCAAGTTTTAATTCAATAATGAATACAACCTCTAAGTTATGAAAAATGATTTTGTTTAAATTCAGTTTCTTGAACGTCACATGCAGGCTTATTACAGTTACTTTCTAACTTTGAAAATCCTTTTGCTCTGCGTAGAAAAAAAAGCAATTACGATTAAAGCAGAAAGAAAGTTTCATAGGGATCTTAATCCATTTTTAATAAGATTTTACATTGCACGCAATTGAAGATTAACAAAAATATATTTCATCAAGTTAATAATTTTTTTTTTTATTTTAATGATTCTGTAACTGATGACAGCTACTCCTTTTAACTCCTGTTAAAGCAGATTAATTTAAATTGCAAATGAATTAATGAAATTCAGAGTTAATTTTTTCTTAGTTTTGCTTTTTTTTAATATCTTGAAATTCTCTCTTCAAAACTCGTTACATATTCAAAAAATCTATTAGAAATTATCCTTTTGCTTCAGAATATCTTTTCTGCCTCATTAAGCTTGAATCCTGTTTTTTTAACCCAAAACGAAATGTTCTATCATTCTTACACAGATGACTAGTCTCTCCGAAGAGTCTTTGGCCTTCCTAAAATCTTCTTTCGTATAACACTAAGTCTAGAGCAATTTCAACAAGATGATCTTTCTCACTATGCTTCGAGAACTCTTTCTTACGTCATTCCATTTTGTAACTTCCTGCAGACTGCTTCCATTTCTCCATTTCAAATACTATCAAAAAGAGGTTTCCAAAGGATAACCCTCAAAATATCTCTTTCAATTGTGTGGAGGATTTCATTCGTAGCAATAATGTCTGCTTTGTTAGAATGGCCTAAAACTGAATTTAAAAATTTGTACTTTACTCTTAGGACTCAGAAGGTGATACACAAAAATGCAGAACTCCTAATTACCTTTTTGACAACGAATAATGTTTCCTAGCAACAAAATGAATGATTTTGAATACGTAAGAGAAGGATGAATGGCTTTACTTCTAGCTTCATTAGAATAAATTCTGTAAAATTTTCGTTATCTTGTTATCGTTGTTACCATTGTATGACAAGCAAAAACTCATTGATAATTTTTGCTAAGAAAGAATCAATTTCTAAAAATTTGTAGAATTTTTAGAATTCGATGAACGAGGTAAACCTTAAAACTTTTAGGAGTTTCTCGTTTTTCTTAAAATCTTAAATCTAGCATTAAAATTACCATAAAGTCTACCTTTAGTTTTCAAGAAGAAATAATTGTATTGTCATCACCCCAGATGATCAGAAATTGAAATAAATTCAATAAGTAAGTCAATAAAGTAACATTCTACTTTGCATGCAAAAGAAACATTTGTATGAGGTGTATTAAAAAAGTAAAATAATGCTGAATGGTAAGGTGTGCTTACATTTTAACCCGGTGACAAAAGATTGTAGTCTGATTATTGGTCCGCACTTATTTCATAACTCAAATCCGATGGACATGAAATATTGTTTCCATGAAATATTTTTTTACACGGAAACTTAATATAATCTCCAATCTGAAATGTAGTTGTGGTTGGTAGAAGAACAAAAAATTTAATGTTTCATATAGTAATGTTGTTATCAGGATGATATGTCTGCATCTATGACTGTTTTTCGAAGTATCTATTCCTACAATAGCTGAAGATGCCCTTGTTAATATTCATAAGTGCGCAACAATAACAAAAATCGAACGTATCTCGTAGACGCTACCGTTTACCATACATGTTCTTCTGTTATTATTATTTGTATTAACAATGAAACTTGGCTAAAACTAATTTAACTTTCATGTCGATTCGAAATCGACCTATTTAATATGTAAAAGATATTGATATAATAATACAAACATTACCAACGTTTTTAAATGCAGTTATTAATAAAAGATATAATTGTTATTCGAAGTTGCATATCAAGACCGCTTCCGTTAAAGCCGACCTTAGGTTTTCAATTGACTTTTGCAATAAAATTTTGCCTTAGATGTGGCATCTCCCAAATGAAAGCAAAGATAGCATTGAACCAGCATTCCCTCTTTTTGTTTCCCTATCGTAACACGAGAATTATGAAGGTAATGTTCTTGTTTTGATATCGCACTCAGCTAATAGACACATCACAGTGAAAGACGAAACCTCCAATGCATGGCCATTAGCTTTGTTTACTTCGAGACCAGCATCGTTGAAAGTCAGAAACGATTCTTATTGAAGAGCAGCAAAGGGAAAAGCCATTAAACACGACGAATTATATAGAAGCTTTTACATAGTACTTCAGTGACAGAGAGCTCTGAAAGTCTTAGTTAAACAAACTACATGAAAATTAGCCCTAACGTCTAAAGTTGTAACAGAAATTTACAATCATCTTTTAAAATGTGGACTGTACAGAAAATACACTTTAAAATAATAAAAATGAGTTAAGATTATTAAATACATTTTCATTCCTTAAAATATTATATTTTGAATGAGCTAATTGTATGAGTGTTATTTAAAAGCAATGATTATAATAGAGAGAATACAGTTTAGAAGGATTTTGTAAATCAAAACCCATTTGCAGTAGTCGAACATAAAATCATACATTAATTTTGCTTATTCTTAACATCTACGACAATGTGATCTTAAGTATAAAAACATAGTATTATAGACATAAAATCCCAGCACTGTCATTCTGTAACCCTCACAGTACTGTCAATGTGAAATGCTCAACAGTGACGCCGCTCTGAAGAGAAAACTATTGATGTTATAATTTGCTTTAATGTTAATACGTTTTTTTAATGTCTAAAACATTTAACATTTAAAATAAATGCGAACTGAATTCTGAGCGATAAATTTTCTTTCGAGTACCAATTAGTAGATTTCTATTATTATCCCATCATTGATTAAAAAAACCCTTAAAAAGATAACTCTTGCGTAAGGTGCAAAATTCGATGATAGTCATTATGGATAAAACACTCTTTCGTTTTTACCAGTCATCCGCATTAATACAGGATTAATATACGAAGTGGGCCTAAATAATACGAAATTTTTGATCACATCAGAAGATTTTATGAATTTAATTCGACTATTTAGTGTATTTACACTAGTTGCTAACAAAAGATCTGAATTAAGGTCAGAATATCGATAGACAAACTATCGTGTTCAGAGGCTCAAACACCGTAGGGATGGGATATTTATTTATGCCTATCCGGAAAAATTTGGACCGAGTTTACTATTTGTTTCCCCAAGCTTGGGAAGTTTTTTGCTCGACAACTACTGACCCGATCGACTTGAAATTTGGGTATGCTTTAGTTTAGAGTGTCTACAATACAATCTAAATTTTTATTCGACCGTATCTATAACAGTTTGCGGACACAGTCGACTGTGTCCGCATTTTTCGGGATAGGCAAAAATAAAAATATGCATTGTAGAGCAGACACTCTAAACTAAAGTATGTCCAAATTTCAATTTGATCGAGTCAGTAGTTGTCCAGAAAAAAAACTTCAAAATACTAACCTTTTTCCTGTGGGCAGTCGCTTGTCGTTAAAATTTGCAATAAATGTGCAAATAAATTTAAGCAACTAAAATGTTTAGTTGTCTGTTGTTTGAAATTGATTATGCACACGTTCGAATGTCCGCGTGGGTTTTAATTGGTCGCTCTTAATTTTATGCTTTTGCACAAAATATTATTTAAAGACGAATGTAAACGTCTACTTTTTATTTGTTTTTCAGTAAACCAAAATTACCGTAATTCAAAAATTTAAGTTTATTAAGACATTTCTTCAGTGTAGTAACATTAAAAATAAATTAATAAGATTTCCTTTAGAAAATTCCTATGCTCATATAATTGCACCAGTTGAACATCTTTAATCCGGAATTCCGAATTCCGTAAATTCCGACATCGGAACTTTTCAAGATATTGTCTTGCCTATGTGGTGAATAGCATGTGTGGGCATATATTTTATTGGCGCTGGCCAATTCTTTGGTCAACGAAGAAACATTAGAAAGATAAATTGATGCTAATTGCTTCGGATAATAAAAACGAGGAATTTCTCTTAGTTTTTCTGTCAACGGAAAGTCCTGGGTACTCTTTTTTTGTCATTAGTAAAATCTTTAATGTTTTGTGCTTCAATGCTGACCACTCAGCATTGATCGACAATCAGGAGATTACTTTCTCTCTAATTGATCTATTGGAAGACAGCTAGAATAGCGTGTATAATAAACAGAGTTCATAAACTACACATTACCCTGCTCTGACTGGCTTAAGATGACTGCAGTCACCCTCATCAAGAACGGAGCCAGAAGAGATTTAAGGCAATTCACACTATCCGTCAAGGCCGCCACCTGTTGGCTGTGGTCAATTTTAACACAATGTATCGCTCAAATTAAAAATTTATTAACCAGAATTTGTTATTGAAGAGATTCACTGTTTTCAAATGAAAATCTACAAAAATGTCGTCGAAGTTTTTTTAGTGGAGAAACTTAAATTTTCTTTTTAATTTCCGAATTTGATTCTGTACAATCTACAAATGAATTCCAGTGCTTTTAAAAAGAAGAATAGAAACATACAATGAATAGGTAGAATAGAAGCAATTTGCAAAAGGAATTGTTCCACTTATTCAGAATTCTAATTTGGAAAGGTATTTGGGTGAACAATATTTCTAATTCTGGAAAAATACTGCATTTGAATATCTTTGCCTATAATATCTAGATATAGTACAGGTAACCTAAAAACAAGATCGGAAACTTTTAGGATTGCAGAGGACTTCACAATCGTTAACCTTCCTTTTCGTATTAGAGCAGTAGTGAATGAATCGCTTAAAAACATATTTTACTTTACAATCATTGTATAAAATAAAGAAGGATTTACGAGTTTCATATCTCTAAAAACCAATCAAACTATTTTTATTGAATTCTTTAAATAGAGATTCTATAGTCTGTGATAAGTAACTTCAGGAATTGCAAGCCCTCCTACATGACAATTTCTTTTATTGCATTTACATTATTATACCTGTCATAAAATTCATTGTAAGATAAATATATTATGTTACACTACTTCTAAATTGACTTGTCATCTATTCCACAGTGCGTTTAAACCTTAGGTAGTCTATTGCTGGTGGTACTTATCTAATACATTTATTACTGTTATTACTATCGTTGCTATCTACAATGATATTTAGTAATTTAAAGTTCACAACATTCCATCTCAGATTTCTATGATTAGAAATAAGTGAATAATAATAATACTGATATATGCTTTCTTTCAATTAGATTTCCGCAAGATTTAAAAATTAAAATTTATTGTCATAGAAATGGGAAATAGTATAAATATCATTATAAATAAATTTAACGTGCAGAAAAATGTATTAAAAATAAAAACGAAAACTGCACGACTTTCGAGTTTATCATCGCAGGCCATCGGGAACGACCGTTTCGTCCTTTTTGGGTTCCATCAGCATCGGGCTCCCCCTCCCCGATGATAAAACCAGAAGAGTCACTGTCGAGTGCGAGGGTGACTTCCACTCATGTCCACGCCTTTCTGGGTTTCTCATCGGAGAGGGCGGATCAGGCTGATGAGACCCAAAAAGAACGAAACGGCCTTTCCTGATTCCCTCCGATTATGAACTCCAAAAGAGTTATTGTTTATTAGTGTGCAGTCTTGGATTTTATTTTAAGTATAAATACCATTGTTACCAACAACATTTAGCAATAAGTAGCAACATTCTTACATATTAAGTGGATTTTTATTTTCAAAATACAAAAAAAGTTCCGTAAATACTATCATTACTAAATTAAGAAAAACTATTTATAATATATATATATATATATTTATAAGAGACCATAACACACAAGTCTTATTAAACAAAAATATACTTCTTTCACATAACATGTTTCGAAAATTTCTCATGTTCAGATGTCTACATAAATAAAAACATAAAGTAACCAGAACTACATCATAAATTACAAAGAATATTCTAAATAATAACATCAAGTTAAACAGTATCATTTTAAATCATATAACAACGCTTTCCGGATTGACACTTCTGTGTTCTAACATCTATGTGTATTAATTATTAACGATTCGTAAAATTTTCTTAGGTAAAAATCCTTTTCTATAGCAAGAATTATTGGATTGTCATGCATAATTTCATGCCCTGTTTGTTGATTATGAATTGCCGTTAAATATTGCTTATTATGACCTTTCACTGCCGTCTCGTGCTCCTTCATACGCTTGGAGACCCTTCTTTTTGTCTCTCCCACGTATATACACTTATTCCCACCCCCTTTACACCTAATACCATATACAACTCCTGTTTTATCCTTTTTGTTAATTGTTGGGTTTTTTCTCCTTATTAGTAAATTACCCAAAGTGTTGTTGGCTCTTTTTCCCAGAAATAAATATTTTTCACATTCATTAAATTCTTTAATTGTTATGGTACCGTCACTGTTTTCTTTCCACTGTTTTTATGTTAATATCCCTCATTTGGAAATCTTATTTTTCCAATAATCCGAAGCATTATGCTTGTGAAGTGAAAATGCAATGTAGTACATTTTACAGATAGATCTCAGTTTCGAGTAGGTGCAGGCTTGAAATCCGTGCTTAAATTGCATCAGGGTTTTTTTTTCCCTTCTTGATAACGTGTAACAGAGACTTGGGGAATGCTTTTGCAGGTCTACATGAGATTGGTTTTTCCGTTGAAGCAGATGTTGTATCTGTTTCTTTAGAAGCAGTAATCTTAGTTAAAAAAGGTCTTCTAATATAGATCTAACGGCTTACAGCCAAATACCACACGTCAATAAAAGTTTACAACGTTTATTATCTTTCAATATAAATTTGAATCGTTCCCTAGTGTACATTGCTGAAATCAAAAATCTTTTTATGACCTTTTAAATTCAGTTCATGGATACAACTATGCCGAAGTATCTACAGCTTTATGCAGGCTATTTTATTATGTGTTATCAATTTGGTTCAATTGTTGTTTTTTTCACATGCTTGCCATGAGTACCGAAATGGTAACTACCTAGAAATACTTACATTATGATTTTCTAAACGCATCAATGCACCATCTTCATTGTTTTCTCTTCACTTCAGACATAAATTATTTTTTGTGTTCTAAATGCAAAGATAAATAGTTATACGTTTGAAATGAGACTTTATTACTTACATAAAAAATACTTTTTACGACCGCAATGTTACGTGCCTCCACATTGTTTCTTCATGAAACTCTTGCAGATTGAACGTAGATAAAATGGACAGAGATTTACTTGATAAATATCCAGTTTTATTACCGACCCATTTGGGAGCTATTGTGACAGCGACCAAAATCGGTAGCTATTGCGTTTGTCCTGTCCGTCCGTCCGTGTCTGTCCACCCCTATCAACTCCCGAATGGAAGGTCGGATCGACAAACGGATTTCACTATCGTGTTCAGAGGCCCAAACACCGTAGGAATGGGGTATTTTCAGGGGCCAACGCTCCCCCAAGTTCGAGATACTTGGCATTGTTTTCATTGGATTTCCTCTATTCGCTTAAATAATAGAAATGCAACCATCTAATTTCAGTTGTCAGCTTTATCTTGATGCTTAAGGTCTCGGACTCATATACTGAAGATTCTAAGTTCTAATCTACTTTGTTTTGTTTTTTTCTCTTAATTGTATTTCTCAATGTCCACGTGTTTTTTTTTCTTTGTTTTTCTTATTTTCCTAACTTTTTTTATATTTTTCCTAACGTTAATATACTTCCTTTTTTTATTATTATTTTTTAATTTTCTTAAATATTGGGTCGCCCTTAAATTTATGCTTTACCACAAATTATATTCACTTGTTGAATATGAAATTATCATCAAACACTTGATGTACGATTTCCTAAACTTTTGTTAATAATTAATTAAACCCCATCCCTCCGCTTTCAAGAATTGACAATTCTGTGTTAATACCTTCGTCTTAGCATTAACTCTGATGTCACTATTTTCTTTCTATTGGTTCATTTGATTGTAGTTTTCTGATCTTTGCTCTTTCGTGTTCGTTGCAATTTGGTGATCTTTGACGGTGGAAGTTTATTTCCTAAACATAAATGGAACGGCTGTACAATGAGCAAAATCGACAATCAAATCCTACCACCATAGGCGGGCTGCAGCCAAATAGACTTCATTACCTTTGGGAATAACGTTCCTGCCACAAGCTTGACAGTATTGTTCTGCTCCCATAATCGGACTTCGCTCGGTGTTTCCCTTTGAATCCAAAATGTTTGTCACCTACAGCGGATAATCATTCTCGCATCAGTGAAAGACATCAAATGAGGCTGAATAATTTCCATCAATAGATAGCTGACAAACTTAGGAAAACTTAGGAAATGGAAAGAAAATTAAGAAGAATAAAATTAAGAAAGTTTATCGAAATTAGAAACTTACATTTAATCAGATTTTAGGCTTCTGATAGGAAGCCTACTACTCCCTGTTTGTTCGTCTCTCTGTGGACAAGTATCATTAAAATCTCATTAAACTCTCAATAAATTATCATTAAGCACAACAATCACAACAATCGCAACAATTGCGCCTTTGGCTTTCGCAGCAATCACATTTATAATAATAATAAGGAAATTAAAAGAATAATGCAACTGAAATGACGTGTCAGAAATCGTTGCGAAGCATTGTGATTGGTTTACTAATCGCTGTCCCTACCTTATTTATTTATATCTTCTCTTGTTGGAACAAAATAGCTTTGCTAAATTCTTCGATTATTTAATTAATTTATATTAAAATCCCAGTAAACGAAAGAGAACTCGTCATTTTGGAAGGCAGACTGTTGCGCCACTCTTACCGGACAGTCGACTATTCAAGTCTTATTTAACTATTTATTTTTTTAATTTCAAAACTTTTTTCAACTACGGAACTGAGCTTTTAAGAAATTAATTCCAGTATCATTTCATAGGTTTCTATTATAATTTTTGAAAAAAATATTCATGTATACATTCTCGCATTCTTGTTGTAAATATGGTTGGCGTCGATATCCTATCGCTGCATTACTGTCTTGTCATTGTTAACTGTATAACATTAGTATTCAATGTAAAGAAGAAAATTAAAAATTAAAAAACAATGCTTATGCTTAACAATGTATACCTTCAAAAATGCTTATACCTTCAAAAATATTAAGAGTTGTACATTAAAAAATCAGGAATTTTACTATTTTTCATTTGTAATAAATGCTATTAAGTTTGCTTTACACAAGCCAAAAATTCCATGCTCTTCCATTAGCAATGTTACATACAGATTGCCAGTGAAATAGATATCTTTAAAACTTCATTATTAAATCATTAAAGGAAAATTGGCTTCTTATAAATTTAATATTGCTATTTACGAAAATAACATTGTTTTATCTAAAAGTCATTTATTCAGTATAATAACAATATCCAGAAGAATGCTTTTAATTAACTAAAACGGAAAAATTCCATAGAGTTGTATTTCTATTTGTTTTTCTGAATCACAACCGTTCCCGAGATTGATTATAATTGACTGATATAAAAACGCAAATAACAGTTTAGTTTTTTAAAACTACATACGTACTATTTAAACTTCGGATAATTTCAGCTTAAGGAATACATATTGAATCTTTTTGAAGGACATACAGTAATTCTCAATTGTTTTAGTAGCTTTTCTGAATTATTCTAAGCTAAAAACTTAGTCATTGTAAATTAAAACAAGAAATTCGAATAACTTAAAGCCTGCTTTCCTTAAATTGTGATTTCTTGAACCATCTTTAGCTTAAACCAAAAAGGAATCCACCTTGTGCACGTAAGTATGCTTTCGCACACCGCGCCATCATCGACGAGAATCCTGAAAAGCTGTTTCGTCCATATTAGGACTCTTCAGCCGGATTTTCTCTCGATAATAGGCTCAGAAAAGTACGAAAGCCTATCGAGGGTAAACCCGGCCGAAGAGTCCTTATAAGAACGAAACATCTGTCCCAGATTCCCATCGATGATGACTCAGTGTGCGAAAGCATACTTATGTGCATTAGGTGGATTTTTTTTTTGGTTTAACAATATTGCGTGCACATTCAATTTCTTTTGTTTTTCAGTTATTTTCAATTTCTTTAGTTATCTTCTTTTTCATTTTTCATGCAAAATATAGGTTTTACTATTTTGCATTTAAAAGTTCTGTTGTACTTAAGTTTAAATCAAATTAAAACTATTAAACCTCGCATGGATTAGCTAAAAAAAGAGATTACATTTTTTTTTCTTACAATGAAATATCAACAGAAATCCATTGTATAGATTCCACTGCTTTAGTGTGGAAATTTTTATCACCTTGTGCTAATTTCTCGACAAAAATTCCCATGGAAAACATTTAAAATATAAAAGATTCGTCTGTAGTCCTTAAATAAACACGTAGTCCTTAAATAAATAGTCCTTAAATAAATTCGTCTGTAGTCCTTAAATAGATCTTAAAACAGGAGTTTTAAGATCTATTCAACAAAAGTTATTAAGGGGATCACGGACCTACACATCGTCTAAGTGATCCGGTATATATTCTAAGATTCATTTATTAGTCATCTATTTACATTTTGAAATTAACTTTACTATATCATATTTTAAAGAATGATGATTATTTTTTTAGTTTGAAGATTTCGTGTTAACTTCATATAATACCAGCTCATGAGTTTCAAACTTACCCTAGACAATCCAACATTGTTATTATTACATAGAAAAGTAAACATTTCAACTATTTCTCGTTGATCAATAATCTAGAATCTACGCTGCTCTATAAAACTTGAAAGAAAAAAGGATCATCAAAGCCTCATTAATAGTTGATAATACCTTATCTGTCGTAATAGTAGGAAAAAAATACAACACAACTTTTATGAAGATACTGAAATAAAAATGGAAATCAAACTTAAAGATTTTTTTCCATTTTAAAATGTCCTTGGTAGAGACTTCCAATCTATCTATCTTTTTCTTCTTGTTAATTGCAGCATTTCGATGTTTCTGTGGGCTAAAGTTATCACTAAGTGATATAGGAGATTATTTATTAAACATAAAGTTTAACGTACCACAAAATAGTGTAAAAGAATGAACAGAACATAAAAAAAATATCTGAGATTTCATCGGTGAGAATCTGGGACAACTATTTCGTTCTCTTTGTGGACTCGTCAGTCCGACCAACTTCCGAACGAAACGCTCAAATTGTGCAAAGGTGATAATCAATCTTCCACTCGAGAGCGGCCTCCCCCCAAAAGAAAACACGATTAAAAAATTAAAACAAAAAGCAAAGTTTCAAATCCTCGCCTGGGAATCCGTCATGTGCTAAGAAATTTGAATACAAAAAGAAACCAAGGTTGAATCCAACCTGTTTAATAAACATTAAAGTTGAACGTGCCACAAACTAATGTAAAAGAATAAAGCAATGACACATAATATAAAAATACAGATTTTGAGATTATTTATTCTTAATCCAACTTTAATGACCTAAATGCTAATAATAATTTAGAAACAAATACAATAATTACTTTGCTAAGAACCTGAAGATAACATTTAAACTTGATAACCACTTATTTCCTAATAATTGAAATTTATCCTATAATTTTTTTTAAATAAATGTTTCATACTAATTTCAGCTTCTTAATGGTCTTTCTTTGATAAACCTGTCCTTAAATTACCAAAAAAATCAAGAAACTTTTTATAATGTTAGTTTCTTGAAATTCTTATTAAGAGATTTTTTTTAAAATATCCAATGTTGAGATTTGAAATTTTTGTTGCTATAGTACATTTATTGTATTTCGTTAAAATAAAACGAAAAAGAAATACCAATTAAAAGAAATCCAACGAAAGAATATCAAGAAATCAAAACTTAAGACAGAATTAAAAAAAGTATAAAATAATAATTTTCTTAACTTAAATTAGTAAATTATAGATTATCAATAAAATATAAGTAACAGAAACGTCTCATAATGCGATAAATAAGAAAAAAAAAATCAAAGTTGACTTGTTTCTTCAGTGGGCGATTTTTAATAGCGCAAGCGCGCCAAGAACAATATGAAATTGAGAAGAAGTCGTTGAAAGGAAGATAACAACATACAGAAAAAGAAGGAAACAGCAAAGTCTGGATGCGAAACCAGGTTCGGGAGTATTAGCCGCCTGGAAGGCCGTTGTCTTTAACACTCGACTGTGCCTGTGAAGTAGCCAAAAAATCAAAGGGAAAAAAGATTAATGGAATAATCAGAACTACCTCTAATTTATAGTACTATCTAATTTAATGTATCTAATCTTAAAAAAAATAGGTTGGTTGGTAGATGCCTTCATGGCTGCAAAGAAGATATAGGCTTCGACGTTTTTTAACTAATCGGGGACAGTTGAAAGTGGGTGGTCAGTACAAAGCTCGTTCGTCTGTAAATCCTAGAAAACATTTCGGTCGACATTTTACAGAAAGCGGTTAAACCCTAGGACCGGTCTGAAGGAGAAACAAACTAGGAAAAAAAATCCCTTTTGCCTCTATCGGAATTGAATTTTTAATTCTGTTCTGATTTTAATTTTAATGTTAAAATTTTAATTTCTATTAGTTTTAAAATTTTTCATTATAAGTGATCTCGAATATTTCAGTGAGAAAAATATTTAACTATTGATCTCAAATGTTGACTATCGATAAGTGATATGTTCTAACTAGACATTGTCTTTGCGAATACTTTCCCAGTTATTTGAATCTAGAAAAATATAAGAATAGGCTTTCGGTTAGATATAACCTCAATATCTAGCAAGAAGGCAAATGTATAATCGATATTATATATTTGCTTCACTCGAATATAGGGGCAATGCATTAATAAAAGTTACATAAATAAAGTTCTTATTTTGGTTCTTTCTTTTTTTTACCTTGCAGTGTTGGACATTGATTTACAACACAATGTAAATAGAGTTAAGGAAATGTAAAAAAACGCTGAAAAGACTTTTTGTTTACTTTTGCATTAAAAACTTTTCCGGTAAAAATAAAAAAAAAATCTACGAATATTAAATCAGCACGTAATGAAATAAATCTCCATTTTCTGCCTACGGGCTTCTGAAGAGAACTTGGAGAAGCGCTGTAAGTAAGGGAGCTTTACTTATTTTTTTTTTCGCGCTGCTTAGGATACATTAGCCGCCATCCCTGGGATGTAAGAGCACGTAGCACTTGCATCACGTCAGCGCAACACTCCCAATGACATCAGTGAGGAGTAATGGCGTGGTTATAGCTTCGCTGCTGCCGTTTACGGCTTCAACTGCAGGACGGCGGCACTCAGCCTCCTGGTGGCTGGCATCAGCCGTACATCATTTGTCGATGAACATCAACATTGGTGCTGACTGTTGGACATCTCGCAGATAGTCCAGTGTCTACTTTTACGTTGCTTAATGGTGACTTGCTCGACAATTAAAGTATCGTTCTCGCTTTTATTACCTTTCAGAAAGCATTTACTGTAGCATTTATATAACGTATTTTATAACAACATTCATCATAAACTAAGATTATAAAAAATGGATGAACGTGTAAGTTCTGTGCGTCTTAAAGATAGACTGAATCCCTGTTGGAATTCGAAAGAAACATTGACAAACAAAAGCTGAAAAACTGTGCTTGGTAAAAATTAAAGAATAGTCCAAAAATTCATTGTACTAAAATAGAAGTATTTAACATTCTAATCTATTGTTAAACTCTTTGACACATGCCAAAAATAATCTAACTCGACAAGAAGGTACAGAAGTTGTGATTTACTTGCAATGGTCTTGAGAATAGCAAGTCCTTGTATTTTAAAATTTCTAATAATTATTTATTTAGAATAGTTAAATACAGAACGGTTACAGCAGATGAGAATCAAATATAATGAGATGCTGATATTTTTATAAAGTATTATATTTTTAGTTGAATTAAATGCCTAACGACAAAACAAAAATTTCCTTATTTCTTTACTTTCCTAAATAAGTTACTATAATAAGAGCAATTATTATAACTAATATATAACTCATATATAGCAATAAATGTATTTGACGCTTAAATAATACAAAATAACAATTTATTAATCTCTATTTATTTAAGAACTATCAAAGTTCCTACGATTATGGCATGTCAAATTCAGTTCGATGAACAAAAATTTTTAATAAATTTACCCAAATAAGAAGATACTCTGGAAGTTTCTGGAAAATTTCATTAACTTTAGCAAAGAATATCAGATTCAGTGAGCCAAGGATAAGTAATTTTACTTTTACTTTTGAAAAAAATCGGGATTTTTAAGTAGCTTCGTTTAAATTTGCACGATAAGAATATGAGGATTTCATTTCAAATTCTATTTCTTTAATATAAATTAAATACTTGGAAAATCTGTAGTTTTTCTAACACTGAATCAAATTCAAGTGTAACTGTTAGATATTTTAAATTGCTAACAGGAAAATGATTTTTACCAAATTATATAAAACAACTACGTTTCTAAATTGTTTTGTTCGTGACGTAGATATTCAGAAAGACTAGAATAGTTCGTATATTTTTGAAGATTACTGTCTCGTAATAGAATTTTAATTAATTCCCTTACTAGTAAATACTGTAAATAATTAAACTATATTTAGAACTAATTAATTATAAGTCACTAAATTAAACATAACTTTTTCTTTAAGGTGAAAACATTTCGGTTAAAGCGCCTTTAACGTAACGATGACTTAAAATTCATTCAATTAAATTTAATCTAAAGTAAATAGTACACAGGATATTTAATTAAATACAGAATATATGAAAGATAATTGCTGAACAACTATACAATGAAATTGCTTCCAGAAAAATAACATTTAATTTAATTATATAAATTTTGGTTTCATTATTTCAAGTTACTTTACGACATTAAATTATTATATATCGGATATTAAATTTAAACAATTAGCATATAAAATCATATTCAACTGCAGTAATTAAATTTGACGAGTTTTCGTTATGAGGGCAACTCTCTTTTTAGCATTTTAATTGAAAAGATTTCGTAGAATTGAGTGAGACGAACAAAAAAAATTTTGTTCCACATAACATTTCTTATGTCGATAATTAAAACTGTGTTTTCGAAGTGTTTTCGTGATTGTGCAATTTCATAGATAATATTCTCTAGGGAATCTTTTCCATCAGCGCATCAATGCATAAAATGACTATTGATTTACAACTGCAACGATCTAATTAAAGTTAGACGAATACGTGAATCAATTTCAATGGTTACAGTTAATACAAAACGTTGTATTTTTATGGAATTGCAAACTCAAGAAATTAATGAAATTTTTAATGTAAAATCGATTTCATTTCAAATTTTCTTATTTTACTTACTTTTGAAAGAAAAGATAAGCTGCTGAGATAGCGCTGTGATGCTGTGCGTTGCCCTCTAACAGCAGAACATAGAATAAATACATATACTAGTTTAAAGAAGTTCTGTTCACTTATTCAAAAGTTTAAAGCAGACCAATAGTTTTATGTATTTTATGTAACGAGACATCATTTCATTGTTGTATTTTACTTCGAATACTTAATATGACACTTTCATTACCGTAGTTACAGCTGTTGGTTGATCATTGACAAATATGATTGGTAATTAAGAGAACAGATGATGAGTTTACTGAAGTTCTGAGAATCCATTTATAATACAAATAAAGTTATTTATTTTAAGTTATTTAGGGACTTTGGGTAAGGAGATTTGCTGAATAAATTGTAATCTTAGAACTATAGTCTAAGAAGAATAGCTTATTAGATACACTTTAGTTAACTATTGCAAATTAAATGAAAATAAAGTTAACTAAAAACCAACCATAAAAGCACATATACACGGATAAAAAAACACGACGTACGTTTCGACCCCCGTCTGTTGTGGGGTTCCTTATCAAGTCCCCCCCCCTTTTTAAAACAGATCCTCCTTGAATGGATTCGTGATTACAAGTGATCACGAATCCATTCAAGGACGATCTCTTTTAACAAGGGGGGGGGGGAGGATCTCTTTAAACAAGGGGGGGGGGGGTAACTTGATAAGGAACCCCACAACAGACGGGGGTTCGAAACGTACGTCGTGTTTTTTTATCCCTGTATATGTGCTTTTATGTTGGTTTTTAATTAATTTTAAACTGCACGTAAAAATTGTTTATAATGAAAATAAAGTTGTTTCGCATATATTGAAAAGTTATCAGTGAAATGGTTACCGCAGTAAAGGAATTTTTTAATAATAAAATAATCATATCTATCTGCATCTATAAAAAAGAAAAGTTGACTTTTTTTCTGATCCTATCTCCTCCCAAATCATAAGACGCATAAATACAAATAAGGTGGGAAATATTAGATATAGTATTGAGGATGCTTACGTTTTCATTCTTATCTTTTGGATCAACCGGAAGTCATGTGATTTATGATCAAACAGGAGGTCTCCGTGTTGGTCTCCGAGTTGCGCTCGCGGATTGTGAGGGGGCAGTCGAGGCTACGGATGGCGAAAAAATATATCTCAGAATCCAATTTCACGTCATCATAGGTTTGGTAGTAATAATAATAAAATAATAATAATAATAATAATATGTGTGGAATGTTAATTCAAATTTTTTTGGGTAGAATGTCATGGTATTATGAGCTAAGATTATGCTTCGTAGTCCAAAATGTAACTAATCTTAAGTCATTTCTTCTATATACTGATTATTATTATAATGAACGATAGTGCAATCCTTAGAGAAAATGAAGAATGACCGAACCACTGTTATACTTATTCCAATTTTCTTATGCTTGAAAAAGAGAAGGCGGACTACTTCTCGAAAATTTGCAATTTTAGTATTTAAAATAAATATGTTTATTTAAATACAACGATGTGTTTTATGGAGTTTTGTAAATAATTGATATTTGTGTTTCAATTTTAATAATATTCTTTCACAACTTCAGAATTTTACTTTGTCAAAATCAAAAATATTACAAAGAATGTGTGTGTGTGTGTGGTCGGTTCGCACCGAAGTGCGAGCTTCGTTGCCGAAGCATCCGTGCTCCAGGGAGCGCTAGTGTTCCCAAGACGGCGAACCCCTAGCAGACTCTCTAGAATTACAAGGGAAAGATACTGGGGTGGTTTCCCGTGGCCTTCCCCAGGACGCCATAAGGGAATGACGTCAGACCGAAGAGAAAGTGAAGAAGAGGCTACAACACAGGAAAGGAAATTTTTGAAACATCCATGCTCGCTACCGGGATTTGAACCCGGGCGCTGGTACATTGATCTCACGACAGACCGACGCCTGAGACCGCTCGACCACACCAGCGCGGCATTGCAAAGAATACGTTTACAGTAACTTTTCCTTAAGATATTGTTGGAGAGGCACTGAGGGCTTTAGCTTTCAAAGCTACTTAATTAGAAAAAAATGAGAATTTAAGAAAGAAAAGAATTATGAAACATTTTAAGCCACAATTTTAATTTTTTTATAATAACGTACTACACTAACTTTTGAAAACTTGTCTCAACAAAGTAAATCTAAGATTTACAATCACCAGCAAAAGTTATCCAAACACTGTTTGCAAAGCAATTTGTAGTCATGACAGCTCCTGCAAGTCAAAAAGTAATCAAATGCTTTGTGATTGGAGCTTGCTTTTAGACTAAGCGGAAGTTAAAAGTTCACTTGTGTAATTAAGCTTAGAAGCCTAACATCTATGGATTAAGGATTATTGATCTGATGACTAGATTCCTGATTCTGTTGTCTCAAGTCTCGTTAAATCGTGTTTCCTTCCATATCTATTTATACACTTCATATATAAAAGCTGCTTTTAATTTAAGGTATATAAATATATAACAATTCACTTATTACCAATAATGTAAGAAGGACTTGCTCAAGATAATATCAAGGATATACAAAACAATATACAGTAGAACCTCATTATAACGGACTAATAGGGGCTGAAGGTTGTCCGTTTTAATGAAAGTCCGGTTTATAACAAATAATTCTTATAGGGCTGTAATGCAGCAGGGTGTACATCAATGAAAGTACAATAGTTAGCTATAAAAAGTGTTTATTATATATCAAATAAAAAACAGCCTTCAACATAGTAGGTTGAATTGAAAAAGATGTGTACGTATACACTGCATTAATTTTTAGAACAAGAAGGTCCTGGTTCATGTTGATTGCTTACATTCATTGGTTTGAAAAAATAATTTATTTTCTGCTAGGTTTGTTTCCTGCTTATTTCTTCAGTTAACTTACGGCACTTCCATCAGTTATTTTCGTAATATGGAAACACTTTCATTTGCCGATTGTTCAACATATTGAATAACAAAATTTAAATGGTCTTTCACTTCGCTCACCTTAATTGTAGGCTGCCAATTTTTTTTAAAACTGTCCATTATAAGCGATGTCCGTTATAATAGGGTCCGTTATAATGAGGTTCTACTATACTTCTGATCTTCTCCTTGATCATACATTTTCTACAGTTGATAAAGCAAGATTCTAATAACAATCTCTCTGTCTCATCCTGAGACTCGTAAAGAATGTTAACTAAAGGGTCAGGATTGTGGTCAAACTTAAGAATATGGTCCGCCCAATCTGAAATACCTTTTCTTTCTAAAGGCTCTCACATACTCATCTACACGCTCTTTTAACGATCTCCTGTATCTTTATGGAAGAAGAATATCTTTTAGATGTTTCATTAGAAGTTTTAGTTGATATCAAGGATCTATTCCATGCAAATATCAAACTGCTCATATATTTTATTGTAATAATAATAATGAGTAATTTTTATTGCTTAATCAAATAGGCAATATTGATAAAAATTGTGACTAAAGTTCACAAGATACTTTGGGATTCCTTTCAAGAAAAGGAGATGAATATGATCATTATATACAGCTTTTTGCTTACATCCAATTACCTTGGAAATTTCTTTCTGACTTGCCCTGGCCACGATACAGGTAAATTTTTCGTATTTCTTTTTCTGACAATGCTTTACCACCTATTTTGAGACGAGAACAAACAAACCTAGTACACCTCTCACGAAATTCAATAACAAACGATCATACTATTGTGATTTCTGTCATTTGAATGATTACCTAAGTTTATGAAAAATTATGGATGATTCCATAGCAGTGTTACAGGGACGGAAATTACTGTCTATAATATCTCATACAGATCTGTGAAATATTAGATCAATTTCAAAACAAATTGCGTGATTCCACAGAACTATTACAGACTCAAATTTGGAAGAAAGTAACTATTGAAATATTAAATTTGAGTTTATATGTATGTGTATACGTACGTATGTAGAGAAGATAGGTTTGATGAATTTACTTACTTACTTCAGCTGCATAGTTAGTTGTTACTTTTAAGTTTTGAATGTATTGATTGATGAATTGTTGTGTGGATCCTAGTTTCAAAACCTGCTTCCCAAGGAGCTTGCTTTAAAGAAAACTATTTCGAAAAAAGTCGGAGTTATAAGTTCATGACTTCAAAGAAAAACTTTATCATACTGTATAGAATAGTTTTCCAATCGATCTCAATCCAAATTGGCTTCTTGGAAATGAAAAGACAGATTATCGACCAAAGATGGAATCCAATCAACTTCAACCTGACGCACCTGTTCTACTGAACATATAAACTGAACAGAAAGACAAAATACAATCTTTGATTACAGTTAGAGGTCAGTCAAAGACCAGCTACAGTCATACTATTGCAATCAGTCAGTATTGACAAGAAGGTTAAAAGTCACACCTGCTGACAATATCTGCTAAGGATCAGTTACGTAAAGAACTATGTTTTCTAAGCGAAATCTGACTTATAACAGAGACAATCTTACGTTACGATCACCATAATGAATACAGAAGCAAACCAATATTTAAGACAAGACACAATGAATACAAACATTCTTTCGAGAGATGTGTCGCAAAAGCATTGCAATAACAAATAAAAGAAGCATCATTTAACATGGCGACAAAAAACATAATTGTAAATTGACATAACACTTGATTTTTTTATTTTAAATTTCACTTTTTAATGAACGATTGCAAAATTTCTTGATTTTTCATTGCTAAAACTGTTTCTCTGTGGTATTGAGAACGTTAACAGCAATAGGAGATTAGTGATTGAATCTTTTAGTAGGTGATTTTTTTTTACATGAGATTTAAAAGTTATTCAATTAAAAATTATACAAATAGGCAGATAATATAAACGATATTTCTACGATTTTGAAGATGGCTAAATTAAAAGGACTGTCATTATTAGTTATTCTATTGAAAAGTTGGGAAGGATTTTGTCGGATTTTGTCGAAAATTGTTATGTGTTTCATGTATTTTTCAAGCGTTCTTTCCAATCAACCATATTTTAAATTTAAAAATAACTGAAATTTGATGGTTCAGGAGATGTACTCAGATATTGCAGTATTTCGATGCACAATGGAAAATAGAGCTTTTGTGAAATTATTGCTGAAGGATCCATTGATTCTCCAAGTGGAGTTTTAAGCATTGCATTAGTGGCAAAAACAAACGCACAGATATTGCTGAGGGCTCTTGTAATTGGGCTTATGTATTCAAATTTTGTCGCTTCGATATAGACTCAACATAAAGGCAATTGGGGTTAATAATGTTTGTTTGTATAAAGAAGTTATAGTTTACTGGCTTCTCTTTATTTATTGACTCAAGCTTTATTTAAAGCCCTGTTGTTTTGTTTGTAGGAGGAATTATTCATAGAACAGGCGACTGACAGATTATTTGCAAAGTTAAGATTCTATTCATATAGAAATTGTTATATCGGGAAATGACTTTGTGCTAGCATATTCTATTCAAGATTTTGAAAGTCTTAAATTCTTCCAAATAAATATTTTCGAATAAGTTTTAGTAGTAATTAATATTACTTTTTGAATTAAGTTTAGCAATTAAATTGTATGAATTTGCAACTGGATTAGTTTACATATTAGAAATTTTAATAATAATATAATAATAATAATAATAATAATAATAATAATAATAATAATAACAACGCGCAACACGCACTACATTCACGAAACACAACATGCACCACCCCAAGTCCGCTACGGAAAGAATGACTCTTTCCCGCAAGGAGGGAGGCCGAGGACTCATCAACCTCATCACCCTACACGAAAAACAAGTACATACACTTAGGGAACATTTCCACCAAAGAGCAGAAGACTCCTCACTTCACTCAGCCATTGTCAAGGCTGACACACACCTCACACCCCTGAACCTCGAAAACTCTTCTCCAACACTCACCACCCCTGACACCCACACTCAGCCGCTGCGTGAATCATGGGCTCGTCAGGAACTCCATGGCAGATATCATCACGAACTCAGCCAGCCTCATGTCGACATGGAAGCGTCGAACAGATGGCTGACGAGTGGTGAGCTGTTTGGGGAGACCGAAGGGTTCATGATCGCAATACAGGACCAAGTCATCTCCACACGCAACTACAAGAAACACATTCTACACGATGCAAACACACATGACGACAAATGCAGGAAATGCCACACTACGCATGAGACGATCGACCACGTAATATCAGGCTGTCCCCTTCTCTCTCAAACAGACTACCTCCACCGACACAATCAGGTAGCATCGATCGTTCATCAACAACTTGCACACAAACATTCACTTATTAAGAGCACGGTCCCGTACTACAAGTACATACCACAAAGCATATTAGTCACCCTCATATAAACTATACTGGGACCGCCCCATTCACACAGACAAAACCATACATCACAACAGACCAGACATCACACTTGTTGATAAGGTCAACAAACAGACCTATCTAATTGATATTGCAGTGCCCATCAGCAAGAACATGCAGAAAACTCACGCAGACAAGATCAGTAAATACAGTGATCTAGCACACGAGCTCCAGAAGCAGTGGAGGCAGGATCGAGTACGTGTTGTACCCATCGTTCTGTCTGCCACTGGTCTGGTGCCTCACACATTGCACCACAGTCTCAGCACACTAGGACTTCACAAAAACACTTACGCACAACTGCAGAAGGCTGTGGTACTCAACACTACACGCATGGTTAGGAAATTTATGAACACAACCACACATCCCTAATCATTCTCGCGCACGTCTTTGCACTTGGCAGTATGTGCTTTGGTCCTTGACCCGCCATGTTGTTTTTGCTGGGGAAACCCAAGGTTTGAAACATACAAACATAATAATAATAATTTGTTATTTGGCACAAAGTCCTATTGGAGATTTATAAATTCTCCTAAATAAGCGCTTAAAAATTCTTCAAGATTTCTATAATTACATATTACATTGATTATAAAAAGAAAATATACTAAAATGGCAAGAAAAAAAAATTAGACAAAAGATGAACTTTATCTGAAAACAAGATCAGAAAATATGAAATAATGATTTTACGTTAATTGGTTTTATACAGAATAGCTTGTTTCTTTTCCAAAATAACTAAAACGTAAAAAAAAAAACCAAATACAAACAAATACAAAGGACTGTATATGTTGGTACTGTAATTAATATCTTCAATAAACTATGCAATAAATGGGATTTTATACTCTTTGATATGCTACGTTTTTATTAAAAGATTTTCTAAAGTATAATTTTTTCTTTTTCCCACAACTGTTGTTATAGTCCAACAGACGGATCTTGACGATCTCGTTTTTTCGTGATTTCACGTAATTTACGCGAGAATAGCCTCTATCCAAGTATTCTCACAAAATGTCGAGAAACAGTACTATACGAAGCACTTTTTTTCTCTTTTATTTCACTTTTTCACATTTCAGGAGTTTTAAAAATGAAAAAATGAGAAACATTATAATTTATATTTTTTATTATAATTTAATGTGATTCATGTGTTATTTAAAATCCCTTAAGATTATTCGTTAACTTTTAACTTGCGAATTTTTTGTAAATATTACAAGTATTTTACCTCTTTTTTTTCTTTTTTTGTTTCTTTATATACATAACAACATATTCTAAATTGTTCTTATTATGTTTTACTTTAAGACATAATAAACTAGTAAACTTTATATTTCAATATCAAAAAAAGAGGTCGAGTTTCACGAGGTTTCTTCTTTCATCTCGGTTCAAAGTCATTTTGATTCCAGGGATTCATAAAATCGATGGTATTTACTTACTTTCTTTCAATTTGATCAAATTCTCTGACTCTTTGAAATTTGAGAATCAAAACATTTTTAGTTTTATCATTTGAAAAACAACTTATTTCTATCCCTTTGTATGTTATTTTGAAACTCAAGAACCAGAAAGGAAAAAAAAATGTTCCTCTATAACATCTTCACTTAATAATCTTCCGGAAAAATTGACATTTGATCTTGCTTTTTCAAATCAACAAAGTAAAAATAAAAGAGTGTAAGTATGACATAATGTGCAAAATAAAGATTTTATGGTTAACTTTCCTTCTTTGTTAGAGATAAACGTAAGATTTTATTAAATACTTAACAATAACTATATATACATGTAATTTGTAACTCTAATAAATTTTAAAATTTCTAATTATAGAGATATTATAACTTAAATAAACATTTTGTTCATATCATAATTTTGCAATAACTTATAATTCAACATTATTATCAATAAATTATTATGACAGTTTTGTTAACAATTCAAAATTCATCAATTTCTAAATATGTTAACTTTTTTTATTTATTGTTGTTTAATTATATTCAATAAAACTTTTAAAATTTACATAATGCTTCTAAACTTTTATAAGAAGCTTCCAAAATTTCCCTGATATAAGATTTTTTCTTATTTGTAATGGATTCGTACAAATCATACGATTTTATTTTTTCCGAAAATTATATTTCCTTTATTCGAAAGCAAACTTTATGTTTATAAAGACTTGATAATCAGCATCACTTTGAAGAGTCGTAAAATTTAGAATTTTAATTATTAATTTTACAAATTATTCTGTTGGTACTATATTTTACATGGACTCAGTTTTTCTTGAAAAAAGAAAACTAAATATTGGAATTAGTTATTAATTATTATAATAACAAATTGAAGAATAAGTAAAGGCATCATTATTTCATGACATTAATAAAAGCATTCCAAGCATAAATTTTCTAAATAACTTACTGTGAAAATAACGACAATAATCTATTGATTATCAGTTCAGATATGTGGAGGTGATGCTTTAAACCTCCCATTGTTTTCAATTATTTCCGCTATTGCTTTCGCTACATATTAAAATGACACTGATTTCCTTATATTTAGTGCATGTAGACATGGTAGATCTAATCTACAGAATGACAAGCATTCGATCGGCAGTGTTGCGTTAGTGTATCCCAGGATGACTCAATATTCTCTATCGAAATATGTTCCTTCGTCTGTCCCTGTCATCAAGAACTATTTAATGTTTGGTACGAAATGACAGTTAGGATATTGTAGGTAATTTGTCCTCTGATTTTGTATCTCTCGCAACGAAAGAAAAACTGGTGGCTAAGAAAAACAAGAGACCCATGCTTTCTTTCTTATAACAGAAATAACAAGAGTCAATAATATGTTG
>JAFIDM010001028.1:47342588-47361883 GCA_023159025.1 Thereuonema tuberculata
CCCCCCCCCCCGGGCTCCTTGTGTTTGAAATAAACCCAATGGAGTCAATACTCCATTTAACGTAGCCTATTCTAATCTCGCTTCCCTTTCCTTGCTCTTTCCGGTTGTGAAGGATGCTAACTAGACCATTTTTTTTTCATAGGGGCAGAAAAAGCCTAAAATGGGGATCCATCATCCGATACAGTATCGGACGTTCGATCCGGAATTCCATGGCCTATTTTACTTTTTTTTTACACCGAATTTGACTTAGAAAAATATTTCTATGTTCATTCTTTATACGCCTATTTTTTAAGCACTTTATGAATCACCCTGCATATGCTCATAAGCATTCCGAGAACAAAACAACCCCCCCACACACACACTTAAGAGTTAATGATAACTTGATTCATAGAGCGATGTCCTACTGATAATAAAAGTTGTCAGAAGATTGAAGGGGAAAAGTAAAGTATAGGTATTTAGTAGTAGTAAGGAAGAAGTTATGAGAGAAATAGTCAACTTTTGTGTTTCGACACGAATCTTTCAACCAACACAGAAAAAGTGGTGTACTTTCTATATTATCGAAAATCGGAGACCTAACTGCGGCTATGAAATTTTACCAGACGTAAAACCGATGTAAATCACACAGCAAATCAAAACCAATAGAAATAATGACAACATTTAGTCAATTAAAGACCACATTAATGTATTTCGAATAAATGGATTATCTCACAGGAGACACAAGCTAATAGTAACACATAAAGCAGTTCGGCTCCAAGAAGCTAGATGTTTAAGAGATTGAACTGTTCACACATGAACACCCTATCTTAACACATGAGATGTGTTGCTATCTGCAATGCGAATCGCAGAATCCATCTCAGATGAAAAGAAATGTTCCATCCGAAGGGTTTCATAAACACTGCAGATGAATTTGTGGTGCTTCAGGAAGGCCAAATAAATCAGATGTCGACCAGTTTAAACCAGAAAAGATTTTGCCATTTGTGTCTGTTTCAAACATGGATATAATATAGATACAGATCTGTTCCAAAATGGCGGCCAGTGGTATAACAAATTTGAGATAACATTGCAACAAGTCGATTAAATTCAACCGGATTCACATTCAACTGATTGAAATCCAAGAAAATCTTTGCGATGAACTATGAAACTCAGCGAAACAATTAGATAGGCGAATATATAATTACCTAAACTGAAGGTATAATCTTTTACCCAAGATCACATGAGACCACAGTTGCCTAGAACGAAAATTTTAGGATCTGCTTTGCCTATTTTTTCAAAATTTGATATTTTCAAATCATTGGAAATTTATTCATGAAAATAGTATAAAATATTATAAAATAAGGAAATTACTTTTAAATTATTAAAAATTAAATATCATTACATATGTAACAGTTTATGAAATTAACTGTAGATAATTAATTAGCTATAGAAATATCGACCTCAGGTAAAACTAAATTACAAATGTTTCCTAATGGGGGTAAGGGACGATTAATCGAATTATGACCTAAAGCATCAAATTCGAACAGCACTGTTTATCTGACATTGGATTTATCATTATCAAATTATCTCATTCTCTTTGTATAATGTAATTTACCATTTGTTGCCTATGGTCAGAGTGGTTCCACTTATTTTCGATATAGCTTTCAACTAGAAAAAAAAATCACTTAGGACAAGAGCTAAGTCTTTAAAACCGTTATCGAAAACTGTTAAATCAACGAACAAAGACGGATCAACGTACCAGTAGTGTACAAATCTCTACAAGAAGCAAAGCTTACGATTTTTATAAACCGCCACAGACAGTCGAGTCAAGTTTAATTTCGGTCAACAAGCACAGATTCATGCTACAAAATCTTGGAGATTGGCCTTACAATACATGAATTAAAGAACAAATAACAGAAATAAGTAGTTTATAGATATTATAGTGTTATTAATAATGATATTTTAATATGAATAACAATAATATGGCAATCTATTCCATAATAATTTGGTTCGAATAAATATGATGCAATTAAACTTCTATAATGTAAATCCATATATCTATAAATATAAAGGATGTTTGCTGGTTTTTGGGTTTGTTTGTTCGCTATACACTCCTAGACCCCTTGACCTAGCTGGACCAAATTTTGCAGAATTACTATTTAGGACCCTGCGGAAAAAACGGCTACCTTGAATCTGGACACACCACCCCCAGGGGATGAAAAGGAGTAAAATCCATGAAAAGCGCCAAATATGCACCTGGTGGTGACAATGAGAACTACATAAATATTCTAACACGTATCTCGTAAAACGTCATCTTCAATAAATTCAAAATAAGATATACTAAATAAACTTCAACATCTTCAACAGTAGATTCCAATATTTCGTTTTTATTTCTAAACTTTCTCAACGTTCCGAAGAAGTTTTATTTTTATTTTTGCTTGTTCTACCTTCTTCGGGACCTTGAGAAAGTTTTAGAAATAAAACGAAATATTGGAATCTACTGTTGAAGATGTTGAAGTTTATTTAGTACACAAATATTGTTGTCCAACAATTGGAACTAGATCCATTCAGATAATAAAAAATCACACAAACTTTGATTAAACAAGGCTTATATTTAACATATATTGTAACACAAATTTTCGGCAATTTTAGTTCTGATTGCCATTTTCAAGTTACAAATAAACAGACAGAATGGAAATAAATAAACAATCTGAGATTTAGAAAAGAGGGCGAATACATTATTGATGGGGAATGTGAAAGAAACATGAGTAAAAAAAACAGTATAAAATGAGTTACAATAATATTTACAATAACAATAACATGTTATGATACAATGAAATTAATACAATAAAATTCTCATTAAAAGTATAGATTATAAATTTAATTAAATAATTAAAAATATTTAAATAGAGGTTTGAATTCATAAATAATAGATTGAAAAAAAAATAGGCGGAATATCGTTATGATTTAAATAACATCGAGTAATGCTTTGAAAAGGGTTCAAAAAATGGGATTAAAAGTCTCTCAAACGACTCCTCAGTTCTTACCTGAGAGCGATCATCTGCATCTAATGCTCGTCTAAAAAAAGTGAACATTGTAATTTAAATTTTAATCTAGTAGACTCAAATTAATGAGGTATTTTTTTTTCTCTGGCTCTTCTCTCTTTGCTTCACACACACACAAGTGATAAGATGTTTAACAATATTTATTTGAATGTAATAGACGTGACCTAATGGATAAGATGTCTGACTTTGGATCGAAGATTGCAGGTTCGATTCCTTTCGGGAACGTTTCATTGTAAAAATTATTTCTATTTTGACAGGAAATTTTAACTATTTTCCAAACACAGAGGAAGTGTGTTACGGAATGCGTTAGACACAGACAGATCTGAAAAACTATATAATAGATAATGGAAAATGTATACTGCCTGCTTTTAGCAGATATTGTAATTTTAAAATAAAAAGCAGCGTTTTCGTTTAAAAGCCTCGAGTTTTACGACTTTAAAAAGGAAAAAACGAAGAATAATAATAAAGAAATTAGAAGGAGTAGCAGTTGAAGGAAAGTAGGCTCCCAGTTCTTCCAGCAATTTTTGTTTTTCTATGGTATTAAGCTTTTATAATCTTAATTTTGATTTAAAACTAGAAAACTGTTTTAGGAAATGCCAAGAAATATTATCCTTCTTAAAAAGTTTTATTTATATGCTAATTTTGTTTTTTTCTAAATCATTATCTAATCGTAATTATTAAAAAAATAAGACGAAGTTTCAGTTAAAGCTCGGTTAGTGCATATATATAGATATGTAGGACCAATAAATAAAGAGGTATGGATCATCATTATCAAAAATGCATTGGAATACTGCAATATCTGAACAGAAAGAAAAACAAGTCACTTCCCTATAAAAATTATTTATATTCTTCTCTTATTATTTACTTTTTCTTTCTTCTTAATTGTCTGTAAGCTGCAAAACTACTTTTTATTTTCGAGGAACCTCAGTTCGGCTTTCTGATCAACTTTTCTTTTTGTCATTTAGTAAAGGTATTTGAAAGTTCGCATCTCAGCTATAATTTTTTTTTATTATGAAAGGAGCGAAAGAAAAAAGCTAATCTTTTGAGCGAGTAAAGACATCTTTTGAACATTATTAAATGGTTAATAACAAAATACTTAATGTATAGAGTTTTTACGAAAAACTGACAAGCTTTTAATCTAAAAAGAAAAAAATCAAATTTTTAAAATAAAAATACAAACCGAGTGGAAGAAGGATGAGAGGGTGAATGTGTCACTTGAGCATCTATCAATTAAGGAATTCCCTCCTCCATTGGAAGCCACTAAAAGCTTCCGATTGGATTCTTGTAAAGTAAACATTAAGGTACATTAGCCGATCATCAAAGAGACACGTCTTTTTTAAGGTTTCTTAGAAAGAAAGAAAATCTATGCTAATCGATATTTTAAAGAGTTCGCTTCTAATTTCCCTAACAAAAATCACCTGTAGATTTAGATGTTACCTGAGATTATTGTTTATTTGCCGATAGTGTATTTTCAAAGTCGATATTTTTCTTTCAAAGCAAAAATGAAAAATTGAATTGAAGATGAAGTATTATTTAATTCGTCAACGAGTTCCTATATTACATCTTTAAACTGAGACATAATTAAGCTGTGTGCAGAAGCGTGAATTTCTTCTAAACTTAAAAATCTATTAAATTAACTTTGAGCAATCTACTACCAAAAAGGAAATTTTAAAAGGCCTACAACTTTAAAATTTTTGGAATTCGATAGTATAGTATTTTTATTTAATTAGAAATCTCAACTAATTATATTGCATGCAAATTATTTGTTTGTTCCATATTTAATTTGAAGTAAGTATTTAAGATCTTGCTGAGAATTTTGTTTGGGAAAAATATAGGGAAAAAAATATAGAGAATTTTTCCTTTTATTTCTCTGATAATATTACAAGATTAATCTTCAGGTTAATTTTAATTTTTTTCCATTTACTGTCATTGCCAGTAAATAAATGAAAATTATTTGTCATTCATTTCTTTAACTTATCATTCTATTTTATCATTTTTAATTTTATACTGATTTCTGTTTCTGGAATTACTTGTAGTTAAGCTTAGTTATTTATTTATTTGCTTATTTACAGTAAATAAATCTTGGTTTATCTCGAATATAAAACTGCAACTATTTTAAATTTTATATATTACTTTGCATACTGTAAACAAAATTTTTATTTATGATTTTTTTTAATAAATTTAGTTATTTATATCATTTCTTTAGGTATTATATTTCAGTCCTACTAGATTTTGAAATAAAAATCTGTCTGTAGGTGCTGTGAGTATAATACAGCTACAATGAATACAGCATAGTTAACAGAATATAACAACTTTATTTATATAAAAATTATAATTACTATATTAAATACGTTTTAAAATGATTTATCTATAGCATATAAAAAAATAACAAGCAAATCAAAAGAAGACAATAATAGCAGAGTTATTAAATGATTATAAAATTAAATATAAATAAAAAATTTAAAAATTGTATTTTCTACATCCTTAATATTATACATAATTATGTAAAAACCGGGAATAGATAATAAGTTTCCGGTGTCAAGTTTCCAAAATACAGTACTATACATTGTAAGTGTATCTCCTATCTATAAGAACAATCAAACGTGACAAAATGAGATTAACCTAACCCCATTTCTACATTTTCACAAATTATATAAAAAAAAATACTTTGCTACTACACTGTAAATAACAATTTAATGTTCCATTACTCCATTAAAAGTCCATTTCATGGAGAAATGCCAAGCCGAAAGATTTGCTTATGTCGAAATAAATCACATTTTTAGGGTTCAGTAAAAATAAGCATAAAAGTTTTTTGCTGTTGATAAATTCTTACATTGAAAAGCTTCTTAGAAAAATAAAAACGCACATTATGGTTCAATAAGTATAGTGAAGGTGGTTTGCTATTGATTATATCGCTAAATTGTTTTCTATATTGATTGCAGTCTCTAAGTGATTTAAATATACAGACCTTATCATTTTTCTTATTTCAAAAGTTCTACTATTAACATTAATCTCAAACAATATTGACGTTTTATTGCATATATAAATGAGATTGATGACTATTTGAGCACATTTTTTTTACAATGTTACATTTACATACTGTCGTAATATAACTAGGTTAAGTCCCAATTTAAAATTAATTAGTTAAAAAAATGGCTTTTTTCGATTTTTTTTTTAAAATAAAGAATTTTAATTTGCAAGAAATTATTGAGATTAGAATATTGTCATATTGTTGTTTTTTATTAACAGAAAAAAATAATTTTGAAATTTACTAATTTTGCTTTTTATTTTTATATAGGTAAGATACTCAACATGTTTGCTATTATTTAGAAGATCAGCATCAGTGAGTAACTCCAAAGATATTTTTTTTTTTACATATATATCTCCATTCCCTTAATGTAAGATTTCCGGATTCCTAATGACAAAGATTTCGGATTTCTTTGTCCTCCATTTGCTGCTTTTAAAAACATATATTCTAAGAAACGATTGAAATTAATAGCAATGTATTTCAGAACTTGTTACTTAACCTTTGCAGCAAGAGTAATTGGTAGTTAAGATTTCTGCATATATTTTTTTTAATTGGTAATTGAAGTTACTTAAATTCAAGAACAATGCATTTACACCTAAGGGTGTATACATTTAGTATGGAAATTATATTTACGAAATATATTTCTTTAGGATTTAATTATACGACCCTCATTAATGAAATGTAATTAAATGACATGAGCCTTTTAAAAAGAAAAATAGAACATTTTAAAGCTACAAAATTTATCATCGATATATCGATATATATGATATATGTGTTATCTATATATGTATTAATTGATGAAGAAATCGCCAGACCAAATAAGAAGGGTATCAGGCGAACCTATCGATATAAGTATAAAAATAGATTCAAGTAAATCAGTCAGTCAGATACTAAAGGCACCTCCTTGTCGCTGCAACCATGCTCTTCTATCCTCAGCCGTTCTCGTTAATTCATAGTAGCTTAGGAATTCCAGAACCTTTTTGTGTCATCCAAGAATTTTCTTCTTGGCCTTCCTCTTCCTTTTTTTCCCTGCAATTTTTCCTTCCAGAATAATTTTTAAAAAACTGTTATGTCTAATTATATGTCCCAAAAATTTTGTTTTTCTTTTCTCAATATCTTGTAATAATTTTTTCTGTTCTTCCATCTCTTCCAAAACTTTTTGATTCGTTTTCTTATCAGTCCAACTAGTTTTAATCACTCTCCTCCATATCCACATCTCAGCTGCCTGAAGGCGATTAATCTCTTTGTTTCCCCAACGTCCAGGTTTCATTGCCGAACATCAGTGTGCTCCATAAAAAATTTTTTTTTCAAAGGCCTTTTTAGTTTCAATATCCAGATGGTTTGATATCAGTATATTTCTTTTATTTTAGAATGCTTGTTTCATGATAGCTATTCTTCTTTTTATTTCTTCAAAACTTCTGTTATCTTATGTAATGTAGCTTCCCAAATAGCAAAATTTTGATACTTGTTCAATATTAATACTAGTTCACTCGCAAAGATGCTAATAAATCTTATGAAGTTTGATTTAATGTAAGTTGTAGTTGCTAGTAGATTGTATTCAAAGTATTTCATTATAACATGATTTGTTTAGTATAATATTGATAGACTTCTTATATCGTCGAGGATAACATCTAAAATATGGCCAGTTTGGAGTATATGGTCTTATACAAAGAATTTTTCTTAAGAACAGCTGTTACGTGCCCTTTGATACGAACAAGGAGGGATCTTTTTGTTTCCTATTGTTGCTGTCTTTTTATTGGTATTGTCATCATTATGCCACAGAAGATTTTTTTAAATCGAATTTATTTCTATTCCTCGTGAAAAAGCTGATGATACATCAGCAAAAGCGGTTCGAATGTATTTTTTTTGTATTTTCTTGAATATATTATTATTTTTATCAAATTATGTGTAGAGAATCTATTTTTAAACTGAAGGGGATATTAAATTTACGAATAATATATTTTAATTAAAAATCAATGGAGAAATTTCAATATTTTTAGATGGTTCCTTATTGATCATAAGAAATGCTGGAATCAAGGTCATTTCACATACTCAATTTAAAGCAGATTAACAAGTAAAACTTTATACGAAGCGTTAAATATGTTAACTCTATTATAATTTCTTATTATTACTTGTCCATTGTATTTATTTCAAAAATATTCAATATTTCAAGATTGGTCATGTTTTGTAGCATTGTTTAACCACTTAAAAATCTGGACACTGTCTTCCTGTGATAAAAAAAAGTTATTTAAAATATTCTCATCTGAGAACTTTTTCTTTTTGTCTTTGTTTAATTTTAAAAATTGAAAATAGGAGGGTGAAATAAGTAAGTTTTAATAGATTGTCAAAAGAATTTTTTATGATTTCTGCTTTGATCTTTACATAATAACACTTCATTTGGCATTTATTAATTTTTATTGTTATTGTTTATGTATTATTTACAGGTGCCTGTCTAGCAATATTGACTGTTTTAAAATAAATAAAAATAAATTTCGATAATCATAGATAAATAATAATAAGGAATTATAATTGTTACATATGTAACGCCTTAATGTTAAAATTTCACATTTTTATCTACATTAGCAAGAAAGATATGATGATAGGAGACGATTTCGACTCGCCAAACAATTTTAATTTCTATAGAGAACTAATTAACTGTTTGTAAATTAGGAAATATTTTTTGAATCTTCTGACCATTCCAGAACAGTGGTGTTTCTAGTTAGTATATCTAACTAGATAGCTGGGATAGTTGAAAATTTCCAATTTCATTAATGGCCATGTTGAAATCCTTCCTAATCATTTCCCTGAAAGCATTTGAAGTCAGTAAGTGACTGGTGAATTATTTGCAAAAAACCATTAGAGAAAAACGAAAGGGATTTCCGAAAGCAGCTAATGAAAATAGAGAGACAGTTTGCAAGAACAATCTAGCTGATGAGAATGATGCCTCGAAGAAAAAGATCGTTCTGGCATATTTAAAAGATTAAAAAACTCATGACTGTTCTGGCTTTAGAAACTCAAGAATTTTAGACAAAATTACACAGAAAGGTACCTAAATGAATAAAAGTAAAAACCTATAGCCGCGCTGGTGTGGTCGAGCGGTCTCAGGCGTCGGTCTGTTGTGAGATCAATGTGCCAGCGCCCGGGTTCAAATCCCGGTAGCGAGCATGGATGTTTCAAAAATTTCCTTTCCTGTGTTGTAGCCTCTTCTTCACTTTCTCTTCGGTCTGACGTCATTCCTTAATGGCGTCCTGGGGAAGGCCACGGGAAACCACCCCAGTATCTTTCCCTTGTAATTCTAGGGAGTCTGCTAGGGGTTCGCCGTCTTGGGAACACTAGCGCTCCCTGGAGCACGGATGCTTCGGCAACGAAGCTCGCACTTCGGTGCGAACCGACCACACACACACACACACACACACACACACACAAAAACCTATAATTTTATTTAGCGATATATTTAATAAACAATTATTGATTGATATTCTAGTATTATTGTATTGATATTGTTAACATTCTTCATTTAGGGTTAATCAGGTGAAATGGCTCTGAGTTCGGAGAAAGCAGTATGAGGGATTTCCATAATTGGAGGAATTTAATATACATTTAAATTAGACGTTAAGAGTCTATTTGGCCGGGACTTCAAGTTTATTCGAAAAGTAGAATATTCTTTTTATTGCTTCTTTTTATAGCAGTGGAGACATCTTTGTAAGTATTTCTACAAAGATGTGTCCACTGCAAGCTAAAATACTTACTTCAAGCTAAAAACATTGAGTAACTATAGCTAGAGATTGAAAAAAAAAACTCGTTAAAAATATCTAATAAGAATAATTATGGTATATGTAGAACAAAACCTAAGGCAGTTTCCAACGGATGTAATTGAATTAAATTCATCTTTAATTTTTAAATTAAATATTAATGTTGGAACGAAAGTAGATTTGCCGGAAGAACTGAATCGTCACAAAATTTCACCGCAATTTCACTTGGTTGGAGTTAATTAAATCTGAGACTGAAAGTTATGAGTTGGAAGAGTAGGAGAAGGAAGAAAGTAAATCTCTGGTATTGCTGAAATCCATTAGTTTTCGTGGTTGCCGTCGCTATTTTATTAAGCAATTTGCAAGTCTATGAGGGTTGCCTGTGAAGAGTCGAATTAACGGCAAGGTTGGAGGAGAGAGCAACGGGTTAGAGAGTGCGAGGCATCGGAAAGAGTCAGTGCATTCAGTGGGCAATTTGTAAGACAATGGCCCCTTCTATGGGCGAAAGGGGCAACGGTTCGGAAAACTATCTGTTTAATTGCGGAAATGGGGCAACGAAAATCACACTGTTATAAGTATGACTGCCGATTTTATAGCAAAGGGTCTCAAGAAGTGGAGCTAGTGAAGACCACATAAAATTCCAAAGCTGATAGAAGTTGTACTATTTGGTTTGGTCCTTGAAAGTATCAAGCTGTAGATTTCCTTTTAGTCCCTCTTTATGCAAATTTAAAATTTCCTATTAATTCGTAACAAGTACAACACTAAATTAGGATGAGGAATGTTATGTTTTCCGTTGATAATTTCGTAAAAAATAATGCATGAATTACATCTTTATCCATGTACCTTTCAAAGAAAATCTTCTTTATACAAATAGAAGATAATTAAAAATTAAAAAAAAAATCATGAATAAAATAGAAGATAAGAAGGAGAAATTTATATTGGGTACAAAAATTATAAACCTTACAGATTGTAAAGTAATTCACAATCCGTAAAGGGAAAATAGAATATTATACATTTTTATAAAAGAACCTCGCAATCTGTAATTTTAAATTATAATTGATATATAGTTATAGTCTATATCATATTATTATGTAATTATTGTAACTTAAATCTTTTAACTTTAAATCTTTTAAATACTTTAAATGATAATAATCATCATTATATATTATTTCTCAAAGGGTTTTTTTTGTCGGAACGCTATATTTCCTTTACTACTTCATCAAAATCAATGATTGAGGCATCATTTTGCAGATTACGTTCCCCGCTAATGACAAAAAATAAACAAATTGTTTAAAATTAATGTTTTCGTTAAAAAACTTTATTTTTAAAAACTTTTTATACAAATGTAGACACGCTTTAACAGAAGCGCCTTATTTTTCGAAAGTGAAAATATTGCTTTAGCGTTGTAACCTTCAAATCTTTCCTTTTTTGAATAAAAATGCACTTTAAATGATATTTCATCGTTTATTTAATAACAACAGATAAAAAAAAAAACAAAGATTTATATTTTAATAAAAATAAACGATTTATTACAATAGAAACATAAAAATTAGTCAACTTCTCATATATTATTTTATATATTATTTCTCAAAGGGTTTTTTTTTGTCGGAACGCCATATTTCCTTTACTACTTCATCAAAATCAATGATTGAGGCATCATTTTGAAGTACGTTCCCCGCTAATGACGAAAAATAAACAAATTGTTTAAAATTAATGTTTTCGTTAAAAAACTTTATTTTTAAAAACTTTTTATAAAAATGTAGACACGCTTTAACAAAGCGCCTTATTTTTCGAAAGCGAAAATATTGCTTTAGCGTTGTAACCTTCAAATATTTCCTTTTTTTGAATAAAAATGCACTTTAAATGATATTTCATCGTTTATTTAATAACAACAGATAAAAAAACAAACAAAGATTTATATTTTAATAAAAATAAACGATTTATAACAATAGAAACATAAAAATTAGTCAACTTCTCATATATTATTTCTCAAAGATGTTTTTTTTTATTTCCCTTAATACTTCATCGAAATCAATGATTGAGATATTTTCAAGATTACGTTCACCGCTAATGATGAAAAATAAACAGATTGTTTAAAATTAATGTTTTCGTTAAAAAAATTTATTTTAAAAATCTTTTTTGTAAAAATGTAGAAGGCAATCTATTGACAATCTGTTCATTTATTTATTTCCACATTACCATTCGGTGACTGATCAAGATACCATGCGAATTATTCGCACGGGTCAACTTTTTTATAAAACTTGAGAAGACGCCATCTATTGACAATGTGTTTAACTAACATGCACACATGTTATTGTTGGATTTGTTTATTATTTCTCAAAGGTGGTTTTTTGTTGCGAATTATTCGCACGGGTCAACTAGTTATTATTAAATGCTATGAAGCTTTTGGTGATATTATTTGATAAAAACATCCAGTAATATCTTAATTACTTTTTAGATATACGTACATCTGTAGAAATATTTTTTTAATTAATTATCTCACGTAAAACAAATGTGACAGTTATTATTAAAAATAAAAACAACATCTTTTCATCTTCTTACGCATAGCTATATTTCGCAGGCTTAACACTTTACCTGCTTCTTCAGGTTAATCAGACGTTTTCAATAAAATAAAAGTAATTGTAAAGACATCATACATTTTTAATAATGTATTTTCGTTTGGCCTTAACAAATGATACGTAAATGATGCTTACAGTTTCAATAATGTATTTTCTATGTAGCTTAACAAATTTAAACTATGTAAATGAACTATGAACTATATAAATTACTATGAATTATTCAATAATGTATAGTCTATACATGTTACCAGATATAACTCAATATTGTTAAGATTCAATATTGTTAAAACAATATATTTTGTGTTTTATGAAGAACATTCTATGTATCGATAAGCCTGAAGAAGCAGGTAAAGTGTTAAACCTGCGAAATATTGTTATGGATCACCCTGTATCTCAGAGAGAATATACAAAACAGAGTATATTATTAACGCAATCGGAAGCCTACACCCATAAAGATAGGTGATGAAAATAAAACTTAGCTTATGGAACCGCTGGGCCCAATTTAATTCCACAGCCAAAATCAGTTAAATTTAACTCCAAAGGAGAAGTAAAGAAAAGATAAACAACTCAGGTATATCAAACAACAAAATGTATTTGAAATGAGCTTAATATAATACAATCACACACAACAAATCAAGACTAATGCAATAGAAATTACATATCAATAAAAAAAAAAATATATATATAATAACACACACTGCTTTGTTCATAAATTCGGCAATTCCAACAGATTACAAATTAAATCGAAATTATTCAAGTTGGTAATTATCAAATAGTAATTCACAATAATCTTATCAATGCAATTTAACAAAAGTATAAACTTAAGACATATTCTCACAAATAGTTTGAGTCACTTTATAAGCAGAGTCTGATCGAAAATTGTTTATGAAACAGACTTTCTGACCATAGAGTATGTCTGAAGAGTTCACTCCCGGACTTAATTTCGCCAAAGAAAATATACTCACAGTTCGACGCTCTGTCCTGTTTACATTGTCACAAAATATAGGATAGATCCGACAAAATTCACTGTTCATGTCAAAGTATCCAGGTAAACACAAATGGCGCACAACACATTCTTTTGCACTACACGAACGTTTCTTAATAACGATGGCTGCTCACTACAACTGAACTATCCTGAGGGTATACGGCCTTTCTTAATACCTCACAGATATCCAATAAGCCGACTTCATATCAAGAAGCACATATCTCAAAAGTATCCAGAGATATGTGCACCACAGGATGAGATACAAGTCTTGCCATTAACCGTGTATAGGTAGAAAAGAAGAACAAAGCTGTTTTTCTCCTAACAGCTTCTCCGCCCTTCCAAACGGAAGAAAAATACGTGTGTCTCGTCCGGCTACATCGTGAGAAGTGACTCTGAAGTTTCAAGAATGCATCTCATTGGGATGGTGACGTAAACAATGTTTTACCAATGGCCCTTCAAGAAATAAGGAGTGTCTTGAAACTCCAAATGACATCACTATAATCCCCGTATAGAAACAAAATGGCCGCACCTTTTCACAACAAAAAAATTCGTTCCAAATAAAAGCAGAATTACATATAATAATATATATCATCATTTATAGATAACAATTATAAAGGTTACATAAGGTGGTAGGGTTCAAGAATATATATAAAAAAAAATGATAAATAAAAGTTTTAATGTGAAAAACCCGCCGTTTCACGATCAATTAGAAAACAGAAAGAAGAGATAAAAAAACATGGCGGATCCTGCGAAAAGAGATAAACAAGGCAAAGGTCACTTTGCCTTAACTAAGTGACATAACCACACAGAATTGCGACATAGAAAGTAGGAGAAGAAAAATAAAATAAGGAAAATTAAAAAGACCATAACAATATAGCTATGCTTAAGAAGATGAAAAGATGTTGTTTTTATTTTTAATTCACAGATAATTCGCTTCTTTGTGTATTTAAAATTATTACATATAATCCGGATAATCGAGACTGAAGTTTTTCGCGAGCGGACCAAGCAAAAATGACACCAGCATTATGTAAAGGCTATACATGATTGTAACGCCTACGTAAATGATTTTGATTGAGAGTTGGAGCTACTACGATGTCTAGCCAAGACATAGTTTACAATGAAGGTGTCAACTGGCTGACAGCTATCAGGACCTAAAAACTGCTGTCTATTCCTCTGTAGGCATTTATGAAATGTGATACATCATGATTGATAACCTGTCACAAGCTATACAGAGGCATAATCCGCTGAGGGAAGGAAAGAGACTGAAAACTGTACTTCCTCTGTTATAACCTAACTGCTTCCTGAAGACGATCTTTAGCAAACGTTAATTTCCATTTGAATAATATAAAAAAAAAAGTATTGAAATAGTCATTTTTTCAAAAGCTGTTTTCATATCTTAAGAATTTAGTGGAACAATTTGAAACTTATTTTTCTTAAAACCCAATTTTTTATCCATTTTTTTTTTTTATAATTATAATATTTACTCAAAACAAACAATAGGCATTATATATATATAAAAAAATAACATGCCAGTTAAGAAATAAATAAACCAATTATGCACCAAAGGAAAATAAAAGATTTCGCCTATGAGCTGAAATCGGTGGAAGTCTGGGACGGCCATTTCGACCTCTTTATGGACTCTTCAGCCAGACAACCCTTTGGAGGATGAAACGGCCGTTTCAGACTTCCACCGACGATAACTCAGAGGCGAAATCTTTTGTTTTCCTTTGGTGCCTTGTTGGTTTCTTGTTTATTTCATAACGGGCACGTTAAATTCTTATTTGTAATTAATGAGACTTACCATCAGCGTTTGCTTTCTTCAATTCCCTCTGTTGCTGATGGATTCGCAGGCCAGGAATTGTAGCTTTTTCTTTTGTTTTGATTATTTTGGTTGTCGTTTTATTGTGTTGGGATTTCACTGGCGGGTGCCTTGTTGGTTTCTTGTTTAAACAAAAGACATTTTTCCATTTTCTTGAAAAATAATAATGAAATACTTACTTGGAGTAAATCCGATTAAATTTTATCTTATCCAAGCAAGCGGATTAGATTAAAGGATTAAAATACATTGTTAAACATCATTTTGGTTGTAATACTTTTCTACATGAATTTGTCAACTTCATACACAAACAAGGACAAAGCACACAAAATTCGAAATTTAAAAGTAGATTTTTTATATCCTCAAATATGCATGGCACGTTTGAAGAAGATCCCTGCTGTCTTTCCAAAGTTAATGTGAAGACGTAGTTAATCTACAAGACCACGTGATTTGTCGAGCTTCAGTTCAATAGCAAAGATAAAAACGAAAGTTACTAAAACAAAATCCTTCTTTTATTTTTTAAATTGCTAATTTAGAAAACTGACTCAAACAATTCAGATTCAGTCAATATTGCTTATCTGTTTTTATAGGATTTCTTCTTTAACTGACATAAAGAAATTCACGATTGTTAGACAAATGAATTGTGATCTTTTGAGGTTTTTTTTCGTAAAATCAATATTCTGCAGTTATTTGGAAAGCTATTACTGTAAATATTAAAAACCTTAATGTACGTTTTTATTCGTAAAAACCATGATCTTCTCAGAACAAAGCCATTATTCTGAATCTCTCCCTATAATTTCGTTACAGATTTTTAAAGCTGACAGTAAATTATGGGAAGACAGAAAAATTAAAAAAAAAAAATCTTTTCCCCCAACAGTAACGATAGACAGAAAACAAAGAAATTTCGCTTTTCATTGAGTTCAGAAACTATGGTCTTTGGTTTCATATTTTCCAAAAAAAAGTTCCCATTAATCTGCGTAGATTATTTCACTTTCTGTTTGCAGACGAGTTAATTAAATTATTTTAAATATTCTTCCTCCTTCCAAACTTCAGTTATTGTTAAATAGTCCGGCCATACGATTGCAGAAACAACTGCAAAATTTCGTTAAATAATGAAAAGAAAATTAAGTCATTAACTTCTTAAAAATGCTAATATTTTTATGAAAATCCATGTATAAATTGCTATTCTTTGAATTGAACTATTTTGTTTGCGGTATAATACAGGATTACAGAGTTCTGTAAAGCCTTGGTCAAATACGTCCTAACTTATTTTCGTTAGTTCCTTTAAAAAAAAGTATTATAGTTCTAATGCTGGCTTATAAAAGTATTCAAGCTAATTTTTGCAATCCGAAACTGTTGCAATCAGCTCATTGAAAGTATTTTCGATGATTATGTAAACAGTAGACTAAAGTATTTAATATTTATATAATAAATATTAGCAATATTTATCAGGCCAATCTGACCTGATATATATATATCATATATTTATATGTATGTATAAATATGTATAAATATTTGCAATATTGCCTAATATCCAATGCATCAACAAGTATTTGAAGTAAATATTAATTTCGTTTTAAAGCAATGGTGATCATAGCGGAAACTATAAAAATGTAGCTTCTTTTCATACATATGTGAAGTTTATTGTAGCTTATATTTCACGATTCGTCAGGAATTTAGGCCTACTATTTATTTCTTTTTTTATTTTCTTATTTTCCTTAAAATATTTATATTTTTTGTTATTTTAACTGCTAGGAGTAGGATTTCCTACGACTTTGAGCTATTTGTCATTGTCCCTGCTGTAAGATACTACAGGTTGTTAAGGTCTTAATACTTATGCAGGATTAGCTGACTTGGGAGCACAATAGGCCTTTCTGAGACTATATCCCACCAACTTATGATATGTTATATTTAACTAATGTACTTTGTTTGAATCAGTGTAAAATACCATCATCAAGACAATACTTTGCATTTATGTAACATTTAAAGATACTTAAAGATTAATTTAGTTTTTTTCCTGTACTCTTTCTCAAACCAGATCTCTGTCAAATGGTCTGTTTTCTTACTGGAGGGAGTGAGGGAGGGGGGTTAAAAGAGGTGAGCATCAGATTGGCCTGAACCCTTAATTTTGCCCTAATAGTCTTACTGATAGCAGATACTTTCACTGCCATCTCTGTCAAATTGTAATCTGCAACCTTTATAAGCATTCAAAAACACTGTTTTAGGCTTCAGTACAAGCCTAGCTCATAGCAGGCAAAGCCTTATGAGCCACTCTGTCTGTCCGTCCGACCGTCGCAAGAAATTCATATCTGAGGAACGAATATGCTACAGACATGGTCTATACTTTTTTTAAAAAAGGTCTTGCCAAGACTAGCTCGTAGCCGTTGAGAACTCGTTCTAGCTTGTGTGATTCTCCTTCAGTTATAGGCTCCTCTAGAATTTAATCTTAATTTATAAGTTTAATTAAAAATCTGGTATATTATAGGAATTTACTGGAAATGACTGCAAGGCCCAACACAAGAATAAACAAAAACATGTGTTGGGCCTTGGAGTCATTTCCAGTAGATTTGTCAGCACGTAAAAAGCCATTTATTATAAGAATTTATATCGTCATTTTTCATATTGATTTCAACTAGAATTTTTATATGAGTTAGTTATATGAAACCAATTTTCCTTTTCTATTTTTGAAATCAATCTTACAAAGATTTGTCTCTTTTTATTATCATGGGATCTCCCAAATCCATGAAGAGCTTCTTTTTTTTTTCTGTGGGGTTTTGAAGTTGAAAAGTTTCCGATATTTTAGCATTATGCGATCTCTATTGGGATTGCTGCTCCTAACTTGTTCTAGAACTAGAAATATTTCATTTTAATGACTAAATTTTATTCATTTTACAGATATTAAAATATCGTAATTCTGAAATTTCTTGCCGTTTTCCTCTCAAGCCGCGTCTTCAAAATTATCAAAATTATCAAAATTAGGAGAATTATCAAAAAAAATCTATCTGTGATTTAGGATAAAACCATTTAATTATTCGAAAAAATTCTGGAATGTTCTTATTGTTGTTTCGATTCGCTTTATATTCTTGAAAGAATTTCATTTCCAAGTAGAACTTAACCCAATCAGTGACTGTGGATGCAGACATCACTTTTTGAATGAAGAACAGTTTATGGGCATTGTCGATACCACTGCTATTTCCTGTCCTTATACTCTCAAGCGAATGCAAAAAAAATATATTTGCATCATAGGAACGAATCGCTGAAATTGAAATTGTTCCTACAGTGATGAGGTCCAAACAGATGGAAGATGCAATCCTTTATCTTTCTTTCCCTTCCCTCTCAATTTTTTTTTCTTCCTTCTTCTTCCTCTTTCCTGCCTGTCTCTTCTACTTACAAAGAATCGAAGCGAGCTGTGAGAGCACTTCTTCGATTGGGTATTTCTTTCTTTTTTTTTTTTTGTTGTTGTCTGAATGGCATAAATTTCCCGCTCGTATCGATGGGTGATTCCTGAAAGCAGAAGCAGAAACGCAATGCAAATGGCTCCGAAGACATAGATCGAAACGTAAGGGAGCCACGGGAAAATGAAAATCGTCACCGGTTGCAAAACATGTTCAGGCCGTGAAGAACCGTGTCTCATTTCATGTGAAGACGAGTTCACGAAGCAGACATACAACAAATTTTTCACTCTCGTATATAAAGAAAAGGAAATTCAATACTCGTAAACGGAACGAATTTTTTTTTATTATTTATTTATATATTTACATACAGAATAAACTAAAAATGTGTAGACATTAAATTTTTTGTAATTTGTAATAAGAAAGTACATGATGATAACTCTACTATTTCATATTTTATTTTATTTTTTATTTTTTTTATTAATATTTTTTTTATAGTTTAGGAATCCTTTGAGTCTTGGTTTGGACCGTTTAAGGTTCTCATCACCTAGGCTACTTAATTTACAAAGTCTCAAAGGTCAAAATGAAATCCTTATTAAACTAAAGATAACGAACATAAATAAAAGATTGATATAAATATTAATTTCTATTCTTTCTTGTTAATAAATATATTCATTCTACTAAAAAAAATTACTTAAAAAAAAAAAA
>JAFIDM010001028.1:47362283-47385804 GCA_023159025.1 Thereuonema tuberculata
AAAAGGCATTCTTATTTCAATTTAACGATTATTTCTTTTCAGATTTCTCAGTTGTATCTTCTTCTAATACTTGTTAAATTGCTTGGTTACTGAAATATCCCAAAAAGTTCTTCAAACAATGAAATGTGTTCGAAGTTTAATTTCAAAAGCCAATACACATTCATTTTGCAATAAAAGACAGTCTTACTGCTTTAAGATGTGTAGAAGTGCTAAGAACTGCAGTATTGGGGCTGGATTAGGAGTATTGGTTTCTTGGAATAGGGTTAATACTGAAGGTTATCTTCTTCCCCAGCTTTCCTATTCGTTAACCTAATGACATTCGTCTAAACAAATTCTGTCATTTAACCGTCATCAAAGTTTCAAGTCTTACAACTTCTCAACTGTTGTATTGAGTTTCCGTTCTCTGTTTCATGGATTATGGAAGATTTTTTCAACTCGTTTGGCCTCCTTAGACGAATCTACAATAAGGTAAACATTCTGGCAGTCGTTCTAGATATGTTGAACCATAAGAGACTATTAGAATTCGTTTTCGTACTTTTGCTTACGTACGAATATTCTTTGTCTTTAATCATGAGAGACTATTATCATGAGAGACTATTCAAATTTGTTTGATATAATTTTGGCATAAGATCTTCATTTAACGTGAAATTATTAGCTTTATAAACTAATACAGCACTCTTTTAGTAACATTAAAATTAATATTGAAGTTAATATATTTAGGTGAAGTTTCGAACATTGACTGTTCTTCATTGATATACTTACGAAAATTCTATATATTGGATCATGAGAGATTCATAATGTAGAATTTTCGTATTCTATTCAAATTTGGTAGACATACACTGTCCGGCCACTTTATTACAGCTAACTAGTAGCGTGTTGGGCCTCCTTTAGCCCTCAAAACAGCCTGAATTCGTCGAGGTATGGATTCCACAAGATGCTAAAAACGTTGTTGGGGTATTGTGTACCATACGGACATGAGTGCTTCACGCAGTTCCAGAAGATTTGATGGAGGTGTAGGTCTGGAGCGAACAGCCCGTTCCAGCTTATCCCAGTAATTTTCAATTGGGCTAAGATCCGGGGATTGAGCGGGCAACTGCAGCAAGAAAAAAGTCGTAGTCATGTTCCTCAAACCATCCCATAGTGATGCGGGCTTTGTGCATCGGCGCATTATTCTCCTGGAAGTAGCCATCTGCATAAGGATAAACTGTTAACATGTACGGTTGCACTTGGTCAGCTACGATGTTTAGGTATGCTCTAGTATCCTGACGTGCTTTCCAGAGGTATCAATGGACCCAACGTGTAACAGAAAAACAATCCCCACACTCTGACACTGCCCACCGGCTTGAAGATTTGTTGTGAGACACTGCAAGGTTGTATCTAATAAAGTGGTCGGACAGTGTATTTTGATGTAATTAAAAGTTTAAAGTGGATTGAATTCATTCTGTTTATTTAAAAAGCATTATATATCATCAGTTTCTAATGTAGTTATTCTTTGGAAATCCACTATTAATGCTAAAAATTTGTTAAGCCGTAAAGGAAATGTTATTTCTCAGCGAGATCTTCTTGATATTAGTAAACTCTTATTAGAAGAGAATAACACGAATTAAAGATTACAATCACGGAATCACCCTCAACTACTTATCATATTGTCCTATTTCTTTTAAAATAAATAATGTTCATATGGCCATTAATAGGAATTAAACATTAACTTAACTATTTATTGACAACTTAAGTTCGTTTGGAAAATTGTCTCATTATTTCAGCTTGTAAACGATTTTCTAGTCTCTACGAACAATTTCCTATCAAATTTAATGAATTAATAATTTAAACTGTTACATATTAAAGAGAGAGTAAGTTTAATGAAAAACAACACGTTCTGTAGGCTAATGACTAAAAGTAAAAAATTCCTCGCAAAAAAAAAAAAAAAAAAAAAAATGATCACTCCAATACGTATTTTATTTTCATGAAATATCAGACAAGGAAAATGTCAGGCTAGTATTTTAATTATTTATCTGTCTTTCTTCTTATTTGCTATTATAAAATGCAGAGAAAAAGCAGTTCGAATTTCTTTCGAATTCATTAAATTGCAATCTTATATTATAAAAGCGTTATTCTGTCTGTCGTAAGACTTTACGTTTTTCTAATTTTGTGACCAAACTATAAGAGATCGATTGTTCATGTAAATGGATAAAATGTAGAGCTTTTTAAGACAAACAAAATGCTACAAAAATCTTTCGAAATAAGTTTTTGGTTTCCAAAATTTTGCCTTTTTCTCAATTTAAACGAAAAGTATAAAAGATGGAAGAGAACATTACATTGATAAAATGTTGGTATTTGAAAGTTCTATCGAAAGATGTATCACTTATTCACAAACGCTTCAGCCTCCAGCCTCAGCAAGATACATGCAAAAATTTGAAGTTTCGGTGTGTGACGCCGACCCGCAATACATCCGAGTTATTCGGAGAAGCCACAATGGGCTGGGAAGTTACACATTCTCCGACAATCGCAACATTAATTTGCTAAATAAATATTTTTTTTTTAATGCTATATATGCAAGGGTTCCGGAGCGAAGCGACGATACCCGGCTAGTAATGCAATGGTGAGCTAAGTAGTGGAAGTGAAATTTAAATATTTAATAATTACATCATCTAACTTCTATCGTAACTTACTATCTCTCCCTTTATGTAGAAGTGGGTTTGGCAATTTTCAGGTATATGAACAAGAAAATATTAAGAATGGAACCTTTTCATTACACCTTGAGTTATCGACGGAATATTTGCAACAGATGTTTCATCCACTTTAAGACTCTCCCAATAAGACTTATCATTGGATAAATCTGGAGGATAAGTCTAAGGATCTCGCTCCGATGAGTCCTAACAAGAATGAAAAAGCTTTCTCGGATTCCGTTGATGATAACTCAGAGTGAACAGAAAATTGTGGATTCTGAATATTTCACTTTTTTCACGTTTCAATTTGTTCAGCGTCCTCTTTTTAGTTATATACATTGATAATTGAGAAATTGTTTTGTACAAACCGTCAGTTGACGATCTATTGTATTTTAAGGAAGACCCTATTGATTTTGATACCTATAGGACCAATATATATGAAGGTAAACAATAAGTCAAAACATCACATCGATATTCATTTCCACTATCACAATATCTAGGAAAAACTACAAATTCGCTTCCCTTTAATCTTTAGACTGTTTTCGTTGCTTTCTTCTCAATTTTCAATAGTCTCCAATCAGCTTTTTTTCCCATAAATTTTCCTTTTTTTTATTGATTTTTCTTTTTTTTTTTTTTAATCAATATTCGAAAGTTGTCACACCAACAATATCGTGTTTCCTTTTCAATTTTTGAAAGAAAACCATAAAACAGTTGTACAGATATTAATCTCAAGTAAAGCTTAGAGAACGCACAAAGAAACCCTTTCATTTTCATCGTTTTTGATAGAGAAATCGGAAAATGGTTCTTCAATGAATGGTGCCGAAAATGGTGCTGCATCAAATAAGCCTTTTCTCTTTACTGAAATTATTAAGCGTTTTCTCAAACCAAATAATTGCATTCACTTTCTATTCTTCTGACAACCTAAGACAAAGAAGATGGTATTCTCGTTTTCTTAGTGCCTCCACGGAGATGATTAATTCCTCTATAAAACACTATTCATGGTCGAAACCACATTAAAGGAGGGTTTTCAGAATGCATTCTTTGCAAAAAACAAAAGGACTTCCTTTAACAAAAGTGGGCTCGACTTAATAAAACTTTCCTTTCTAATGGATATTGAAAATAAAACCGAACTATCGAATTTATTCAGATTGCAAAATTGATACAATTATTGTGATAACCAAATTATTTTATTAAAGTCTATCCATTTAGTATTTTATTCAATTTCCAGTAATTTGAAGTACAGGTAGTTTTTCCCGACTTCCGAATGGGTCCCTTTCCAACAGCTTGGTCTTTGAGTCGAAAATGGTAAAAAAAAAAAAAACACTTTACAAGGTGGCCGTCATTAAAGAGCTTACAGCCCTATAGCGAAAAATATAGAGGACGAAATTCAATCAAATTTGGGAAAATAGTCTCTGGAACACGAAGTATCGTTTTATATACACATATATAAATGCCTCGACTCTACCATATTCTTACAGGATGGAGCACCATCTCTCACATTGGATTGCTTGCGGAGCGGAGTCTCATAACAACAATGCACAGAAAACATATTGATTAGTCGTGCATATCCAATGTCATGGCCATTCGCTTTATATATATTTATCATATATATACAGAAAAGCACAAAGTTTTATTACCAGGGGGAATTTGGCATAAGAAAGCTTGATTTGAGATTATTGAAAGAGTTCTAGCTTGTAGAGACACTGCAAATCTCCGTGTTCCTGTAAGTTAGAGATATAGTATATAATATGTCCTCCCTTCAAATGTTCTGAGAACTGCAGTGTGTGAACGACGTTATCTACAGCGAAACGCAACAGATCTGCATTGATTTTGCTTCACATGCTACCTGTCTTTCAAGGTACTAAATTAGGAACATATCCTTGATACACCAAGACTGAAGTATAGATTTTGAGTTCAACCAAAAGCCACAAAGTTCACTTATTGGGGTTGACGCAACATATTGGGGTTAAGGTAAAAAATAACGAAAATTATAAACTTTTGAATACTTTCTATTGAACACAAGTTACAACTTCTTTATAATTACTTTCTTGAAAACTACAAAAAAAGCAAAAATGAATTTTAAATTGAATAAAGTAAATCAGTAAATAAATTAAAACTAAATGGAATACAAAGCAAAGATTAGAAAATTGAGGTACACTTAGCAAAAAAAATCTATCTATCTTTCTAACAAGTATGGCAACTTAAAAATTATTTATCTTAGAATGCTGAAATTTTAATGATAGGTTTAAATAGGGCTTCTATTGATTTAGAGAAAACTAGTTCTAAGATGAATTAGGTTCGAAATCTCTAACTGAAATAGTAAATGTAGTATGATGGCGTATAATCCTTTCGTTTTAAGCTATATAAAGGAATTTCTGAAAAATTACAGTTATTATTATTATGATTTTGTTAAGATTTGTACAGAGATGTAATATCATTCCCAATCTTTTTTCACTACCAAGAAATATGCCAATACAGTTGTTTTAACTCGTAAGACATTGAAATATTTGTTTTAGAAGTCCTTCCCTCTTGGCTTCATTTATTAACTGACAAACACTATTTTTGTCAGTTAATAATTGTGTTGGTTTTCTTTTTTTTCTTCGTGCTAAGTCTTTCCAGAAGGCAAGAAGCAAAGTCGTGGATCTTTATTATTACATGTGTCCTTTCAACCTTTTTTTCCACGAGATTCAGTAGCCCTTCTTTGAGACAGGACTTGTCTATCGACACGGACAATCGGATCAAGCAGGATGAATGCTGGACAAACAGGAAGTAAATAGCGTGGGTGGGAATCTTAGATGGACATAGTGTTAATGGCACTTGTCTTGACACGGTTCCAATCTGACAAAAAAAAAAGTAAATCAATACTTTCGTCAGGCCCTTTTTTTATTAAGAATGTCTCTTTTATTATTTGATCTGGATCATAATACATAGATCCTTATAATCTCTACTCTTTTTTTTTCTGTGAATAGTTCGATTACATTTGGTTTTCTTTTGGAAGATCCTCAAATATTAGAAAGAAATTTATCCTTCAGCAAACAAAAGTTCTAGAATAATATTGAGGCTGATGAATACTTTCATTTGTCTATAGAACAAAAGCAATGGGTAAAAAGATCTTGATCCGATTTTGCTTTCAATCTGACACCACAAACATTTCAGAAGAAATAACATAAACTTAACTATGTAATATGCAAATATAGAAATTTCTAAATACAAACCTTACAGAAAAGATAAATATTTGATTTATAAATACTTCAATTATTGTAGACGTACAATAGACTACTGTAGAAGCTTATTTTTAATCATCCAAATTGAAACTCATTTGTAAACAAGAAGTTCCTGAACGAACTTAAAGCTTTCTTTGTTTTTTTTTTTTTTTCATTTCTGTGTTTGTTTTGTTGTATGTTAATTTCTCCATTTCTCCATTGTTTTGTTTTATGGTAATTTTTGCCATTTTCAAGGAGTTACTTTGTTGATGCGCATCCACGCACTAAACTTTTCAAATTAAGTTATGCCGACTATAGTATTTCAACATTTATACTAAGTTTCAAGAAGATCCATCCAGCAGTTTAACAGTTACTGGATGGATTCATAATTTACACAAACATATAGACTGATACACACACAAACAGACTGAATTGGTTAGTCTCAATTTTCTAAAAAAATTAAAAAACAATCTAGGGAATAGATAATGAAAATGCAAGCCTTACCTTTCATACCTTTGGTTCATTACCTTTGGTTCCCGAGAAACGATTAAGTTGCAGCCGGGTATAAGTTAAAGCACTACCTTGTATTTCACTTATCGTTCTAAGTACTCCATTGGAACCACCATATAAATTCATAACTGATATAACTACATTACAGGAATTAATTAAATATAATGCATATGAAGATAGATTATTTTACTAAAGCAACTGCAAGCCGTGCTGGCGTGGTCGTGCGGTCTCGGCGGCGGCCAACCGTGGCGACCAGTGCGCCAGTACCTGGGTTCGAATCCCGGCAGTGGCATGGCTGTTTCTTTCTTCTTCTGTGTTTCGTCCAACGCTGTTCAAGGGGTCACAGAGGTGACCTATGTCAGCGGATTCTTCTCATTAAAATATAATAAAGCAACTGCAATAAAGCATTTCCATGTCTCATCCAGGAGGTAGTTTTGAGACTTGTCAGCAGAGGTCGCTTCGCAGTTTTTCTATTCTACAGAACTGTCCTTTAAAGACACGAAAAAAAGAGTAGAAAAACACATTAACCTCTTTTTAAATGTTAAAGGGTGTGGTTGGCTAAAAACAATGTCATTTCAGACTTTAAGCGGACTTAAGGTCGGAGCAAGGGGAGGCAAGTCCGCTGCATAGTTTCAATTGAAAACGGACGTTAGTCTGAAACGACGTAAATCGAAGCAATGGAATTCGGAGTATGACTATACTTAACATTTTATTAAGTTTAAATAAAAAGTTTTTGGAACTAATAAAGAAGAAAAAAACGTCAACTTCCTTTCCTACTTTCAAGCATCATTAAAGTAAATTTGAAATTTCGCCAGGTGTGCTCAAACTTTTTAAAAATTTGAAACTCATCATGGGAACAGTTCCAACAACAAAAGATAAACATATTAGATACGGAGTCCTAGATAAAAATCCTTTATTTACATTCAAATATTATAAACAGTTTTCTCCATACATTCACATCTTTGCCCTCCTACTAATTATTCTTTTGGCCTAGACTCCATTTGTTGTCGTTATTCTTTTCTTCAGTTCAGTTCTGTGTACACTTATGTATTGGACAAAAGCTATTTAAATTGTGAAAACCTTAATCGAAATTATATTTCGCTCCATTATTAAACATTTCTTGCCACATTCATTTTGGAACAAAAGAAACTCCTGAAAGAACTTAGTCTCTTGTCTTTAAAGCAATTTAATTTTCTTATTATTTTTTAACTTGTAAAATAATATAAAGGGAAAAGTCTCTTTGAATTCTTAAAGTATATTATAATCCTAATATAAAATAGTAAGATCAAATTTTCCATTTTACGAAATAAATGTTTTCCTCAACCTATGGCAGATTGTCTAAGCATGGACACAGAATTACTGAATGGATTACTATGATTATCAGGTATTCACATGAAATTTTCTATTCTATTCACTGTTCCAAAGTGTTTTTTTTTTCTTTTAATACGAACATTTCTTAACTTCACATTTCACGTTGACTAAAACTGCATATAAAACATTTACTAAACTACCTGTACGGAAAAAATTTTCAAATGGAAATGTTAGATCGAAATCATGTCGTAAATATGCATATCAAGCTTCAAGAGATCTACTCACGAGTGCCCAAGATAATGGAGAGAGGTAGGGACACACATCTAGGCAGGTTCCGAGTCTCAATTTCCGTATGAATTTAGGTTAAAAGGGCATCAGGCTCATATCAGGATGGGCAGCATAAGAGGTAGAGGCAGGCACCTGTGAATGTTTGAATGCCCAAAAGACTTCAGTTTTGAAAACAAAATTTTATAAAATCTTTCCAAATTTCTGTACAACTTTTACGAACGCTGTAATAAAGTATAAATCCAGTGCTTTTTTTGTGTCTAACAATCTTCTCAAAAAGATTATTGGCATTTCTGTAGTTTCTGAGTAATGAAGTTCATCTTGATTGCATAAACAACGTACAGACTGATTAGAGTCCATTAAATAATTGGAGAAGAGTAATCTAATACGAAAATAATGTTGGATTGTGAAAGCAAACATTACAGAAATGCTCTTTTGATGCTTTGAGTATCTTTAGCCATTCAATTCGACGAAACTAAATTTATCTCATAATTAACATAGTCAAAGGCGAACGCTTAAAATTGCTCTTTCCATCCAAAACTATGCCTCGTTGCAAGTCATAACTAACAGTAAAAATACGAAATTGGGCTATATGTGCAATCCAAGAGCAGAATTACTTTCAATGAAATTGATTTATTAATATCTATTGAAATTCATTGGTGGAATTAAAGGCATTTGAGGGTGAATCAATGCATTAAATGTATATTCGAGCTATATTCAACCTCATTTGTCTTGTACAATTACGCTAGATTACCACCTGTCAGCAAATCGAAAATCAAGCGTGTTGATGTACGAGGAACAACTGTTGAACTAAATAACATAAATTCAGCTTTTTATTCTTTAGAAAAGTTTTATTCAATGAAAATAATAGCAGAATATGCTAGAAAAATAATTCAAATCAGTCATTTCATGTAAAATGACTGAGCAATATTTAATAAACTCAAGATTATTGTAGTTACTTTAGTACTTCTAATATTCAATGTAATGTATCTAAATGAAAATAGAATGATTTGTGAAATGTGCAAATTATTGGATGTGCAATAGAAGTAATTCTTTAAACAATAATGTGTTACATTAATACTAGCCGGGTACCGTCGCTTCGCTCCGGAACCCTTGCATATGTAGCTTTAAAAAAAATACTTTATTTATTTTGCAAATTAATATTGAGATCGGAGAATATACGACTTCTCAGCCCGTTGTGGCCTTCTCCACTTACTTCAGGTATATTGCGGGTTGGCGCAACATACCTGGGGCTGCGCCACACACTTGTAAACGCAGAAGCGTTTCTGAATGACTGATATATCGTTCGATGGAACTTTCAAATACCAACATTTTCTCAATAATATTCTCTGCCAACTTTTATACTTTTGTTTAAATTGAGAAAAAGTCAAAATTTGACCCTTTAAAAGGCGCCATCTTGGAAAAACAAAAACTTTTTTCGAAAGATTTTTGTAGCATTTTGTTTGTCTTAAAAAGATCTACATTTTATCCATTTGTATGACCAATCTATCTCTTATAGTTTGGTCACAAAATTGGAAAAACTTAATCTTACGACAGAATGACAGACAGAATAACGTTTTTATTATATATAATGTTTCCAAATACTAAAGAAAGTGCTTCAAAAGAATATTTATACAATTGATTAAAAATTGATGCTGTAATCTTGCACATTTGTTGCATAATTGTTAGAAATAGACAATAATTGTTAGACTCCTCTTAACCGCCTCTGATCAACTGGGCGATGAGCACCTGCTTGCACTGTGACTCGCTCCGAAAGGTCAAGTCACCATTTGTTTGTTCTGATTGTTTCATCGTATCAATCAGTCTCACGGTTATTTATGCCACTGAAGATGTGAGCTCGGTTTTGAGTGAGTATTTTTCGCGAATGTATTTGTGTGTCTCTGAAAATGAATTCCGTGGAAAGGAAATGTAGCCTGCAGTTCTTACCATTGAACAAAAGCTTAAAGCGTTAGAGCGGTTACTTAAGTTTACATAAAGATGTAAAATTATGTAATCTTTGTCTCTTTTATTGATCTTTTCATGTAATTGAACAGTAGAAGTACTTTAATGCAGTTAAAAGCTTTTAAATGTAAGTATTTAAATGTATTTTCAGTTTAACCGGCCTTTTTGCTAAACGGCCTGGTGTCCGGTCCCAAGCTGAACGTTAAGAGGTAGTCCATCAACAGCTAGCACACAAACACTCATTTATTAAGAACACGTTTCCGTACTACAAGTACATCATAACAGATACACCATAACAGATCTGACATCACACTTGTTGATAAGGTCAACAAACAGACCTCATTGATATTGCAGCGCCTATCGGCAAGAACATGCAGAAAACTGACGCAGATAAGACCAGAAAATACACCGATCTAGCACACGAGTTCCAGAAGCAGTAGAGGCAGGATCGAGTACGTGTTGTACCCATCATTCTGTCTGCCACTGGTCTGGTGTCTCACACATTGCACCACAGTCTCAGCACACTAGAACTTCACAAAAACACTTATGCACAACTGCAGAAGGCTGTGATACTCAACACAACACGCATAGTTAGGAAATTTATGCACACAACCACACATCCCTAATCATTCTTGCACACGTCTTTATACTTGGCAATATGTGCTTTAGTCCTTGACCCGCCATATTGTTTTTGCTAGAGAAACCCAAGGTTTGAAATGTCTTGGAGCGGCCCTTTAAATAAGTTAAAAGATGCCGTTCCGGCATGGCCGAGCGGTCTAGACGGCGGTCTGCCGTGTGACCGGTGTGGCGGAACCTTGGTTCGAATCCCGGTGCTGCATGGCTGTTTCCTTCTTCTTCTTTGTTTCGTCCGTTTCTCCCTGGGACTTACTATCTCAGGACTATCCTGGACGGGATGTGAATCTCGTCCCTCCTTCTTGAATATCTCTAGCTTCTCCCTGACGTTGTCAGGTTGAGCTAGTTTCGTGGTTCCTAGTTGGCCACATTCGATAATGGAAGGAAGGAAGTAAAAGAAATAATATATATGTTCGATTAATTAATACTTTTTTAAAATCTTTTTTCAAATACAGTAATACCTTGAGATACGGCAAAATCCGTTCCAGGACCGAGCTCGTAACTCGAGGTGCTCGTATCTCAAATCATTTTTTCCCATAAGAAACAACAGAAAAAAAATTAATCCGTTCCGGCCCTCTAAAAAACTCCCTTATTAGTTCTAATAGGAATGGAAAAAACATGTTTTTAATTGCTGTAGAGACATACACACACACATACAAAATTATAGTATATAAGGATTCCTGTGATATAAAATAAAATCTGGTTTTAATTATGAGTTCTTCCTGAAAGACGATACAGTAGCGGCTAATGGCAGCATGTGCGGAGAGGAGGAGGAAGAGGGAGGGAGGGAAGAGAGCTGGCCCTTACGGAGACTCATCACTATTATGAAGAATAATGCACAAAATAGAGAGAAAATCACGTAGATAACGCAAACACGATTCGGAAGACTCGCGGGAGATGCGTAGGGAAGTCGACGAACACGTGAAGTGAACGAGTGAGGCAGCGTGGGCTGCTCCGAGTGCTCGATCACCTAGCGTCGCTGTCTGTAAGCGTGCTCGTATCTCAAAGCAAAAATTTGCTCGAAGGCTTGATCGTATCTCGCAATACTCGTATGTCGGGACACTCGTATTTCAAGGTATTACACTATCATTTTGAATTTTGATCTTAACATCATGAATTTTTTTCAATTAAATACAATTAAAATTTTTAAAAAAATAAGGAAAGAAGCGATTAACTCCAGTAACCAAACGAAAAAATTACTGAAGCAAAATGCGTTTGTGACGTTTTAGTAGTCAATAATATATGTTTTATTGATTTTATTTAAAAACATTAAACTACGTTCCTATTTAAAATAAGTGTGATTTTTTTTATATTTACTACTTTTACAGTGTCATTTAAAAAACAACGAAATTATAATATTGTCACGGTTCGATTGTGCCACGACAAGACGACCCGTTAATCCGTTTTGCTACAGGAAATTTCCTTTGCGCAAGCTCCAGCTATAGTCCAAAGTGGAGAAGCTTCCGGGAGAAAAAAAACATCCATATATGTTTGTTGGCTGAAAATTCTGCGCATCTTATCCCCTTTCATCCCAATAAAGTGTCATTCACATAGACTTTGTCTGTGGATAATACCCCGCAATTAAGGTCACTTCACTTTCCAAGGAAAATAGGCTAAAAATTATATAAACATTAAAATAGCAAAAAGTCTTGTGTGCTATTACAATCACTCAAAAAAAAAAAGAACTCATAAAGAATGCTTATGTTATATGTAAATTATGTGCGGAAATCGGTCATGTCTATAGTGAAACTATAGTGCGATTTCAGTTTTTCTCCTCCTATGAAGCTATAATAGTTTGTTGCAGTTAACTGCAATTTGTTATAGTTTAAAACATATACCGTTACTCACCTCACCCTGTATAACAAACAATAGTTACACGAAGAAATCACTTGATTCAGAAATCTTGCCCTGAATTATTGGACATTACATGCAACAACAGGCATCTTTTAATAGTTCTTCTCATAATTGTTCGTCATTCTTCCGAAACAACATAATAAATTTTATATTGCCAACTTATTTCAGAAATTATGAAAAGAAACAGCATTCAACTATTTTACAGCACATTAATACTTCTGTAGAGTAAGTTGTGTTAGGAAGTTGAGTATCCTATTTACCTTCGATAATTTGTTTCATTTTCAGTTATTTATCTTTAATGTTTCTTAGTAATTGAACTGAAAATGTTAATACGAATATTCATTATTGAAAATTCGGCGATGAATCAGATGTCAAACATTGTTTTCATCCTGAAATCTGCAATGTTTATTTTATATTTGAACGGAAAACTGGGTTGGGAATCAATAAACAGTGGAAATTGATATTTGTATTGTAACTGGATTTTGATGGATTCCAATTTTCAACTCGACTGCTAAAGAAAAATAGTGGTTAGCTGATAAGTTTTTGTGAGAATCGAAATAAAGCGTTTACGATTAATTAAAAAACAAAGTTCGAACAATCTGTAGGCTAAAGATAATTCTTTTCAACAGATTATTCAAACTGAAGTTATTTTCTCCGGGATTTTACGTGCGCCAAGGATTTTCGGAAAAATAAGGGTCGAATACACAGATTTCCTTTTAACAAATTTTTATGCAAAATTTCAAGATTACAACAGACATGTTTCGTTAAACTTCAATGTGTTTAACTTCCTCAATGTGGAGATACAGAACAAAAGACGTCAATTATATAATCATAAAAGAAATACCTGAAGGGGTTGAGTGAACCCCGTAGATTTTGGGCCAATGATGTCGTCGGAAGTCTATGATGGCAGGACCAATGGAGAAAGCACTGCGTAGTCATTGTGTTGAACCAAATGATGAATCCCAAGATAAACATCCGCAAACATACATGGTTGATCATACTTCTCAATAGATAAAGGCAAATTAAATAAAATAACTTTATTGTAAATATAAAAATTATTTAAGGAAACTTTAAGCTTATTTGTATACTTTTTATAATCTTGAAATAGGCGTCGAAAACTTGCGAGCATCATCAATTATTTGTATTTTTATCTGATCTTTTCGGGTTATTCTGTAAGAAGGAAGAACAATGCTTTTTTCTGTTGTTCTTAATTGCTATTGTTCTCTTCATGTATATTAATAACTTTATATTATTTTTCATTACTTAAAATCATTTACCCAGTGAAATTGGATTTTCTCATTTACTACAATTTACCTATCAGAAGTAACACTGTTTTACTTTTCAAAAACATTTAACCATCTTCAATTGATGCATTCATTTCTATTTCTATTTAGAATGAATAATACAAATAAATCTTCTAACACATACTGCTAATGATACATTCCAACAGGGTCAATAAAAGCAACGTATTTTAATAATTACAAATGCAGAATGCTGATTATGGATTTCTATTAAAAAAACGTGTATTTTTCATTACGAGAGTTTGTATGTATTGGAGCCTTTACCATTCCTGTACCTTTCTTTTCTTAATATCGATGAAGTTGCAATCACTGTAACCTGAACTTAATCTATATTACTAAAATCTTTTATTTCTCTGTCTGTCTGTCTGTGTGTCTGTCCGGCGCAGTTTTCTGTTAGAATGAAAAATAGAAAGAATTTTTTCAATGAAACATCCGCGACAGCAATCGAACCTGCAACCTTCTGATCCGAAGACAGACATCTTACCCATTAGGCCATAGGAACTACAACTCTCTTTATATTGCTTTTTTGACTTATCTGTCAAAACTGAACTGACTTTGACTGAAAAGTAACAATCTATATTACTAAAATCTTTTATTTCTCTGTCTGTGTGTCTGTCCGGCGCAGTTTTCTGTTAGAATGAAAAATAGAAATAATTTTTTCAATGAAACATCCGCGACAGGAATCGAACTTGCAACCTTCTGATCCGAAGACAGACATCTTACCCATTAGGCCATAGGAACTACAACTCTCTTCATATTGCTTTTTTGACTTATCTGTCAAAACTGAACTGACTTTGACTGAAAAGTAACAATTGTAATTAAAAAGAAAGTCAAAAAAGAAAGAAGCAATACGTCATTAGGTAGAAGACTGAGAAATCAGTATTTGTAATTTAAAAACCACTGAAAAGTATCAATTGGAATTGGATAAACGAGAATAACGAGAGTGCCGATAACATCAATCGAATGATAAGTCTAAGAATACAAGGAGAGACTACAGAGCATACAATACAAGTGCGAATAAAATTGACACTTCTGATAATCCATCACACGAACATCTCTATCTGTCCGAGTGTCTGAACGCATTGAATCTCAGCGGAATTCCTCAACATCGTTTGTCATTGAAGATTGGATCTCCAATAATATTGTTGCTAAACATCAATCCCAAGTTTGCATACTGCAATGGAACTCAACTTAAATGCTGTTCATTCGATAATGATCTCATAGAATCGAAATTATAACAGAACTCACAAAGGAGATTTTGTTTTCATCCATGGGATGTCAATGAAACCATGCGGTAATCTACTTCCATTCACTTTCACAAGAAAACAATTTCCGATCAGACCTTCTTATGCGATATTTATCAATAAAGCTCAAGGACAAACTCTAAATAAGGTTGCCATATCATTGGAAAACGTTGTCTTAACTCACATACAACTTTAGGTCTTTGAGTCACAATTCAACAGAATTTGGTTATCTTCACTCTAAAGAATACTCACAATCAATTTGTTGCGAAGAATTTCGTATACAAGCTATGATCTTCATTTATCATCTATATCAACTAACGTCCATCTGAAATCTCTTCTTCAAATATCTATATCGAACAATCTGATGGCCTAGCTAATAGATATAGATAATTTTCACTATTTGTAACTCAAAAACCACTGAAAAGTATCAATTGGAATTGGATAAAAAAGAACAGAAAAAAAATAATCACTATTTCTATTAGGTAGAATACTGAAAAATCGCTATTTGTTACTCAAAAACCACTGTAAAGTATCAATGGAAATAAAAAAAAGAGACTCAAGAAAGAAAGAAGCACTATTTCTATTAAGTAGAATACTGAAAGCTGACTATTTGTAGCTCAAAAGCGACTGAAAATTGTATCCATATTACGAAAATCTTTTATTTCTCTGTCGGTCTGGTGCAATTATTGTAATTTACAAAAATAGAAATAATTTCTACAAGTTATCTACTGGAATCCACCATGCAACCTTCTGCTCCGAAGTTAGACGTCTTAAGCATTAGACCACAAGGATTACATTCTAATCTCTATAAAAAATAAAAATATATCACAGATATATGATTCACATGCTGATTCTAAAAGCAGTCGTGAATTGAGAGAATATATACATCAAAAATTAAAATAAAAAAAAAATTTTGGTTTTAATTTACTTGATGTAATTTGTGTGTGTTTTTTTTAATAAATAACAAATTGTTTTCCGTTACATACGCGAGGCTTCCGGAGCGAAGCGACGGGTAGCCGACTAGTTGACTACAAAATGTCTTCTATTACACTAGTTGAGGTTTTTTAGTTGACTAGAGTATTTTAAGTTAAACTTTTTTTCTGTGTTTAAATATTATTTTTAATTTCTTCATTCATGTCGAGAAATGTCTCTAACGATTCTTCAGTTCGTCACTGAGGACGAACTTCTGCATCTGATGCTCGTGTGTCCCGCGCGTTTGCTAAAAAAGCTGAACATTGAAATTTAAATTTATTCTAAAATTGAAGTTAATTTTTTTTCTCTGGCTCTTCTCTCATTGCGTCACACACTCGGAGGGAGTGAAAAGAAATATTTAACAATAAGAATTTGAATGTAGTCCCCATGACCTATTGGATAAGACGTCTGATAAAGAGTTCGGATCAGAAGGTTGCAGGTTCAATTCCTGTCACGGAGTTTCGTTATAAAAATTATTTCTATTTTTACAAAAAATTAAAATTATTTTCTAAACACAGAGGAGCTGCGTTAGACACAGACATATCTAAAAAACTACACGAGAGATGAGCGATAAATTTGTAAGATATATCTGTAAGATATATATCTTTTTCGTGACTGCTGTATGAGCACCAATCGTCCAGTATATTATATCGCCATTACATGTTTTTTTTATTTCTTTTTTTGAATTTTATTTCGAATTTAAGTTTTCTTGATTTATTACAGCTATTAATATTATTATAGGAATACAATTGTTACAATTCAGAATTTTATTTGACCCAACATTGGCATTCGTTTTCAACCAATTCCCAATAGTGACAACTAATTGCCAATCTTGGGCCAACAATCTAAGCAAATTCTCATCTTAAATTCAAGAGGAAAAGAAGTACAATTTAAAAATTTAAAGATTAAAAATTTTTGCAGCGAAAAATGACTTAAATAATACTGACATCAAAATTAACTTTGAAAAAGAGTATTTGTATAAGAGTTCAGATGGGTTTTTATATTCTCCAGCTGTGGCACTTTGTTTCACAGCTTGAGTTTTACTATTTTGTTTATCTGTTATTTTTTCCGGCTTTTGAATCAAATGAATATTTCTTTTGCCGCCACAGTACAAGTTTATAAACAGCCTTATTTTCTAGCAACGAATTCAGCAGCGCCCTGAGCTCGTGGAGTGGTTTTTCCATCCGCACAGATGTTATTTTTCTTCCGAAACATGCCGATAAGAGTGAGTGAATATTAGCTTTTAAGCCAGCATTTAGGCCATGGAGCGTTAAATCCAATTCATTAAGTAGGGTAGAGTGTTCGGACTCACTTAATGAAGCCACAGTAAAGAAACGAAAAAGAAGGGAGGCATTGTACTAAGTGATTCTAATTAAAGTATTCTAAGCTGAGCCATTTCGAGAGAAAACTGGATGAAACCAAGCTAGTACAGGAGTGGATTTGTATGGTTAAGACGAATGTTAAACGTCTGAATCTGGGTTCAAATCCCTTAGGTGTTTGGATGTTTGTCGTTTTTTCTTCCCTGTCTGGACGAGGAGCTCTTTCGTATCAGAGCTTATAGTCGATTTAATAACTTTTTCCTGGGCAGCATATCCTCTCTTACAAAAATCATACATACAAAATATGCAAGTAGTTTAGTTTATAGGAAAGAAAAAAAAAAGTAGTTTTGTGAACTGTACATAGCTGTGACTACATACATACATAGTTCTCTGCCAAGGGCAGGTCCTTCACTGCAAACCCAGCATTCTCCAATCTTTCCTATTTTCTGCCTTCCTCTTCGTCTCCACATAAGATCCATTTACCATAATGTTGTCGATCATCTGAAATCTTCTTCTGCCTCGAACTTTTTTACCGTTCACCATTCCTTCCAATGCATCCTTCATTAGGGAGTTTCTTCTCAGCCAGTGACCCAACCAGTTTCTTTTTCTCTTCCTGATCAGTTTCAGCATTATTCTTTCTTCACCCACTCTTTCTAGCACAGCTTCATTTCTTATTTTGTCTGTTCATTTCACATGCTCCATTCTTTTCCATATCCACATTTCAAATGCTTCTAGTCGTTTCTCTTCACTGCGTCGTAATGTTCATGTTTCTGCCCCATACAATGCCACACTCCACACAAAGCACTTCACTAGTCTCTTCCTTAGTTCTTTTTCCAGAGGTCCGCAGAAGATGCTCCTTTTCCTATTAAAAACCTCCTTTGCTATTGCTATCCTCCTCTTGACTTCTTGGCAGCAGTTCATATCACCACTTATAGTACACCCTAAGTATTTAAAGTTGTTCACTTGTTGCTGTGACTGACCAAAAAAAAAACCCAAACAAACTGGAGTTAAGGATGTTTATTCTCATGTTTATTCGACTGATTTATCAAGCGCGTTCCGAAAAGCTCAAAAATGGTACCAAAAAAATCAAAACAGGAATCGCAGAATTATATCTGAAATCGGTGCTATTTTCTTTCTGCATGATTTTTTCCAAACACCGAGAAATGAATAACTCTTATATTTCAAACATTGAGATTGCCTCAATAGCAAGTATTTCATCGCTTGTTACATATTCCTATATTATTATTTAATCGTTTCAGGCCAACTAAGAACCAAATTAAGATACCTATTTTCTTCTCTCTTCCTTCCTCTTTCTCCAAAACTCTTTCATCCTTTCCGAATGGACTCTTTTCCTTTCATCCGACCATTTGGCTCCAGTTGTTGTCCTTTTCCCTACGTCTTCCTGAAAACCTTTGAACTTCTTAACTTGTAGTCTGAATTTGTCTCTGTTGAGTAGGGTCTTCCGATCAATCTGCATTTCTTCTAAGTTCTGTATTGCTTTGCCACCCCACCCATTTTTTCTGTTTTCCTGTTTTCGTATTCCTATATATTATATAAATGCGAAAAAGTTAACACAGCAAACAAAAAGAGGATTTTTAGTAAATCTGATCTTGTACAGGGGCTTTATAATAAAAATATTGGTATGGTTGCCAAAGATATGACGTTCGATCAGATTTTAAATTGTGCATGACTTATTTTACAGAAATATCGTTGAAACTGATTTTCTAACAATATATCTTTTCTCACTCTTGTCTCTTGTATCCGTAGTCTAAGCGTTTTACCCCAGTAAGCTGAAATGTAAGGTTTAAAGTTTTCATTTCCATTTATATTGTATTTTTATAAACATTAAACTATAAGTTAATCTAATTTCCGCACGTTAAACTTGTTGTTAAACTATTCTAGTAAAACAATAAAATTTCACTTTTGTCTAACTGTTCTAATTCGTATTACTATTCACTGAAAAGCTATTTTTTTGTGTAAAGTACGAAGTTCTGTAACTTTTTATAATCTGCAATTAATGTTCTTAGCTGTTTCTACCAACTGACAAAATGTTTTCCAATCACATTTCTGTATTTTTTTGAGCGTAACCTTTTATCTGTCATTTCACGGGATTAGGTAGCAGTGTCAATGGTATAATTAGAGTAAATTTAAGAGATTTCGTTAAACTCGACCAATTTAGAATGAAAAAAAAAATCCAATGATACCCAAGGAACTTCAAAATCAATATACAAGATGTAATCAAAATTTAATGGGAGATGGCAAGACAAAGATGTTTGCCTGTGAATGCATGTCAGCTAACGGCAACCTTCGGTGCTAGAGGGCGCTGTAATCCTACAAAAACCAGCGCACGAATTGCGCGCAAACAGGGTAATACCGAGTTAGCACCGTCTAGACTCTCTAACGATGAAACTGATGTAAGTAGTCCTCCTGCAACACTCTCCGGTTCACACCGGAGTTACGTGCAACAGCTCTCGTGCTTGAGCCTGAATTGTCCCTCAATCCGTTGTATGATCTTTTTTTCCCGACCAGTTTCGTGCAAGTAATGCCAGTTTCTCGAAGTTGCCGATACATAAAGAGCAAACACTTTTGATCTGTTTCGGAAGCGTTGTCGGTACAACCTCGCAGCAGCTCGTGAAACGCTCGATGTTACGCGTAATGCGATTTACAAACGCCACGACAAACACAAACCCGTTCTCCGTACCCCTTCGCCTCTCTAGCAGTGCCGCTAAATAGCACCCAGAAGGTTGCAGTCAGCGGACATACATTCATAGACAAAAAAAGATTTATGTTGGTTCTCCCTATTTCCATTCAAAGTTTCACAGAAAGTTTCGATAGCATTAGTAAAGTGATCAACCAAGTTCAGGGCTAAAGTGACGACAAAGAGATCGTCACCTGTGAATAGGCAACATAAAAGATTGCAGCGCAAGTGATCACAGGCCTCAGTAGACGAAGAACGAAAAAGTCGAAGCAAGAATATTTAAAAATGCATTAAAAAAAAACAAAAAAACATTTTGTCTAATTGAAGATCTGATTTCTAAAGAAGAATATTTCATTTAGTTTATTTTCTTCACTTAGATGTTATTTTTATATACTTTCGCAAAATATTACGGACCTTTATTAATACTTATCTTAATATTCGAAATTGTTTAGGGCAATGTTTGCACTTTATCACCTTCGTATTCATCAACTTCCAACTTGAACAGCCGCATAAAAAAACCCGTAGTATTTCTTTAAAAAATAATCCTTAAGTTGATATTTTTGGCTCTTAGCTCCTTAATTTTACCAAAATCAATGATGATCTTCTTTCTACTGTATAAGTGTCAATTTTGCAGAACAAATAGAATACGTTACAGATAGATAGTAAAGAACGGATGGTTTTCGACCCTAAGCTTCATATTTATTTCTCTGAATTGTATTAAACCAAGGAACTGAATCACAGGTAATTCCCGTCCTATGAACTTTCTTACGTATGACTAAAATTTTAAAATTTAAAAAAAAATGAATCTTTCTAATATACTTCGAATGCTTTTCATAACTTATAGAGAATTTGTACGTATCTAGAACATATATAAACACTATAAGGGAAAGACCCCAATTATGGCCCCCTTTTTGTTTTTTACGTATGAAGAGCGATCTAACCAGGATAAAACTTTGAAAATTATACTACGTGTAATCTAGAAATTGCACTATCGATGGATAGTGCCAGTTATTTGCAAAAACTAACTTCGAGTAAATAAAGTGGAATTTTTGTAAATGAGAGGTTTTGCTGAACAACTAATACTGATTCCAAATAAGGCCCCATAGTTAATTAACTCAAAAAAATTTATATTTTTCAATATTTTACTCAAAAACATATGTGTAATATTACAAATTAAAAATGGTACCCAGTTAAATATTCCTAATGGATTTTGTTTTACTGCTTTACACAAATAATGCAAATAAATGTATTTGTAATTTTTCCATTGCACCTTTCATGATTCCACACAAAGCACTTGGTGCACCGAATCCAGTTTTGATCTTTGTTGTCTTCTGAGAAACACTTCTTACAAATGGGACTTTCGGCATCTTCTTCGCCACTATCATCATTATCATCATCAGCAGCATCTGTAGAGATATTTGGGTTCCTGTAAGGGGCGATATTTGGGTTCCTGTAAGGGGCCATATTTTGAGAACACAACTTTACAATACGTGGTGAATATTAATAGGAAAACTGCAGTTTGTGAAATTATAGTACAGAGAGGACTTAAAGAAAAATTTACGTCTTTAAATATAATATTTAGATATGGAAATAATATTATTAATATGTGTGTAAAAAACTCACCTTTCCCAAGGAATTTCAATGGTAAAAGAAGAGCACAATACAAACACGTTCTCTTCGTAATGGCCACTACTCACTGATAGAAGCGCACTGACTTAGTTTCAGGTTGGTCAGGCAGATTTCAACACCTATTACGCGACATACGTGATGGGGCCATATTTAGAGGTGGGGCCATAATTGGGTTCTTTCCCTTATACAAAAACATAATATGAAATATATATATATATATATATATATATATATATATATTATATATTTACAGATTATATTTTATTACTTCTAATGTTCGTTCCCTAATCATGTTTTCAGAACTGTTTAGACAACATCTATTAGAACTAGAAGTAAATGGTGTTGGTGGAGGTGAATTCCTGCTCACTGTTTTATTGCCAACAGTCGTAATTGCTTCCATATTTCTTCCTAATTTCTTCTCTTCTGGAACTATTATTATAAATCCACAACATACTCACATAAATAAATGCGATAAAACTTACATTTATTCAAAGAAATTTTCGAAGAGATATAACACGTCTCTTCTTCTTCAGCTTAAAATGAAATTGTAACGAAATAAAAAAGAATTTAAATAACAATTAAGGAAGACTACGTGAATATAATATTACATCGATTGTTAAAAAACAATTGCTATTAAAACAATTACAATAATTTAAGAGTAGTACAAATCATTAACCATTAAATACATCTAATTTTACTTTGTTTTTACAACTTTCACAATTTTTACTGACTATTTCCTTAGCCATTCTTGTTATCCTTTCATTCACTTGAATCCCATCATTTCTATTTAAATTACTACTTTTTGTGTTCCTAATATACATGCTTTCTATGATTTTTCTTGTCTTATGTTCTTTTTCCACGCATAAGATTTTAATCTCATTATTCATACAATGAGTTTGCTGAATACAATGTTCTGCCACCTCAGATTTGGTTATTGATTTATTATTTATGTAGCCATCGTGGTCCATTACCCGTTCCTTTAATGTCCTTTTACTTTCTCCAAGATAGAATTTCCTGCAGTTCAGACATTCTATCTTGTATACAATTCCCATTTCATGTTTTTTGTCATACATATTTAATTTATTACATACAATATTTTTAATTTTATTTTGATAAACAAATCCAATTTCAATATTAAAATTCTTACAAATTTTCTTAATTTGTAAACTATTTTTATTCATATATGGTATAAAAAATCTTCTTTCGTTTTGTACATTTAATTCCTTAATTTTAAATTTATTGTAATTTTGTATAGCTTTATCTATGAAATTATTATTATAGCCATTATTTCTTAAAACAACTTTCATGTTTTCAATTTCCCTCAAAAAATCATCTTCTGTACTTGTAGATCTGTCAATTCTTTGTAAGTAGTTATCAATAATGTTTCTTTTCACTCCTATATCATGCCCAGAATCAAAATTAAGTAAATGATTACTTTTATATTCTTTTTGATAATGTTTTAACACCAATTTATTTCCTTTATTTATTAGGCATAAATCCAAGAAATTTAATTTGTTGTTCAATTCTTTCTCCATTTTAAAATTAATCTTTTTGTTTCTTTTGTTTATATCCTTAAAAAAATTATCAAACTGTCTAATAGTACCGTACCAAACCACCAGTATATCATCTGCATATCTAAAGTATTCTAAATTATATTTACATTCTTTCAAAAATTTGCATTCAAAGTTATTCATATATATATTACATAATAACCCTGACAAAGGAGAACCCATTGGGAATCCTTTCACTTGTTGGAAAATTTTATTTCTATGTTTGAAATATGTGTTCTTAGTAATTATTTCTACTAATTCCATTAATTCAGAATTGTTTAACTTATATTTTAACAAGATTTCTCTGTTTTTAAATGTCAAATCTTCAAGAATCATTAAAGTATCCTCAACTGGTATATTAGTATACATATTTTCAATGTCAAG
>JAFIDM010001028.1:47386204-47426305 GCA_023159025.1 Thereuonema tuberculata
AAAGTATCCTCAACTGGTATATTAGTATACATATTTTCAATGTCAAGAGAGAATAGATGGAATTTCCTCTTGTTGTTATATAAATGTTGAATTTTTTGGACCAAATCATTAGTGTTTTTTATTATAATTTCTTCTTTAGGAAGCTTGAAATTTTTTATTGCACCATTGACAAACCTAGCCAAGTTTTGCACTGGGCATCCATATGCGTTTATTATTTATTTATTATTTCGTTACAATTTATTTATTATTTTTATTATTTATTTATTTTTTATTTCGTTACAATTTCATTTTAAGCTGAAGAAGAAGAGACGTGTTATATCTCTTCGAAAATTTCTTTGAATAAATGTAAGTTTTATCGCATTTATTTATGTGAGTATGTTGTGGATTTATAATAATAGTTCCAGAAGAGAAGAAATTAGGAAGAAATTAGGAATTATATGGAATAAATACTTATAAGTTGATTATCAGACATCAAAGGATAGTAACGAAGCTAGCAAATTGGGAAGAACACGAGAATTTTCTAAAAACATGTATTCTAGAAGGAATAACTCCTAGTCCTCTTCAAATTTGTAACCCAGTACTAATTACTACTCCGAAAACAGATGAAATAAAGAAGGAAGCTGAAAGAAAATTGGTTGAGGATCAACTTAATGGAACAAGAAAATTTATAGAGAGAGTTTTGAAAGATGAAGAAAGGATAAACATCTCCTTGAAAAGAAGACTAAAATATGATGACTACACTCTGATTATGTCTTGGAACCATAGGAAATATATTGGTCACAAACGCAAAGCTAGAGAAAGAAAGGTAAAGAAAATTAGAACTAAGAAAATATATAATGAACAATCAAATTATGTCATAAACCTCAGTAAAAGAAAATTTAGCAAGAAGGAAATATGTCTTTTAAATAAAGGGTTAGAGTTTGTTGTGGAAAAAGAAGAGAGTCTTGACTTAAAAACATTGGCCAAATTAAATATAATATCTGAATATTTAGGAAATCAAGAAAAACAAAAATTCTTTGAAGAAATTGATAAATTTAAAAGGGAATGTAATAATCCTGTTACCAATATAAATAAAGAAGAGATTGAAATTTTAAGAAACATAGGTAAAGACAAAAATATTTACATTTCAAAATCAGATAAGAGTAATCATCTAGTAATAATGGACAGAGAAGATTATCTATCGATGTAATATTATATTCACGTAGTCTTCCTTAATTGTTATTTAAATTCTTTTTTATTTCGTTACAATTTCATTTTAAGCTGAAGAAGAAGAGACGTGTTATATCTCTTCGAAAATTTCTTTGAATAAATGTAAGTTTTATCGCATTTATTTATGTGAGTATGTTGTGGATTTATAATAATAGTCGTAATTGCTGTTCATTACGAAACAACTGTAGCAATTGTGTTCGTTTGGAAATATTTACTCACTTTATTTTATATCTTTATTCTACCTATTTACTCAAACTAAATTTCATGTTTAATTGCATTCATTTATTACATATCGTTTTATGTGTACATATACTTAACATACGTTATTTTCTTTTTTGCGCATTTTCGACTTCCGACCAAGTTGTCGTATAACTCTATTCTTTGCTACAACTTATATCTTACCTTATCTTATCTTAATAAACATCAATTTATTAGAGATTGATTTTGGTACTGATATACAGCAAAATCAGTAAGGATCTTCCTAATAACAAATTACATCTACGTCTAAACGATCAAATTTTAAAGCTTTACTTTTTTGAGTTCTCATAAATAGGCCTGTAGACTGATGACACACATTTCGTCCTTTGAGTTCTAAGGCGTTTTTTTACTTCGAATCCTTTTTTCTGTCCGACGGAGTTTTAGAAACGCTAGAACCAAACCTTTAATACTATGAGGTAGATAGATAACATGCGGGTACAAAAAGACATAAAAGCTTTACTTTTATTCGGAGCTGAAGTATTAAAAAAAAAGTCTACAAGACTGGCTGAATGCCAAAATAGGCGAGGGAGACCTTTGTGACATGAGAAGTTTCTAGACAGCAGAGAAATTATGAAAAGATAAAAACACAAAAACTGTAAGGTTAATATTCCGTCGTTTATCTTTTGGTAACACACTCGACGAAAGGATTTTTTTATTTTTACAACAATTGTCCATTTCGTAGAATGTATATTTAATTTTAACGCATGCCGGGAAAAATGTTTCACAGCGAAAAATTAAATATCTTTGCTTAAAATAAAAAAGACAAAATTAAAAACCATTGACCATCTACACTCTGGCCTTAAATTTCCAGTGTTTTGTCTTTTTTTTTTTGCAGTAGAAACATGTTAGAATAGACTGATTCTAATTTACTGTAGATTAAAGATTTTTCCTGGGTTGTTTCTTTTCTAGATAGGATTCACTTGTTCTGAAAAGGGACTATCCAGTTTTTTCCCTTAAAGGCGGGTGAGCACTGGACTGGTCGCCGATTCCTCTCGATTAGCTATAGAAATGCCGAAGCTTATGTATATATGGTGTTTTGTTTTGTTTTTCAAATGTATTCATTTTATAGAATTACGTTCCATATGGTCATCACATAAGTTTAAAAGGTTGAGGAAATTAAATTTATGACCTTTAATTTTCAGGCAATTTTACTGAAATATAAATGCCTTCTCAAATTTTATTGATCTAGTTAGACACAATTGGTGTAGTTTTAAAAACAAATTGGTTGTAGTTAGAAACAAATTTCATGAACGTCGACTTTTGGGAGCTCAAGTTATTTCCTGTTAGATAAAACAGCAAATTTAAATGTTTTTCGCAATTTTTATTCATTATTAATAAGTAAGGAATTCATAATATCCTATGAATTCCTACATTCATTATACAAGAATACACATACGGATTCCTCTTTGGATATCCATTCAGCACTCTGGACTCAGCAGGGTGCATTTTTAATTGTAATTTAAAGTTCATTTTTTAATGAAGTTAGGAGGCTTTACACAATAATCTCACACCTTAGGTTTATTGATGTATTTACACAATGCTAATCATTTCAGTATTTGATTCTCTAAAATAAACTTTCAGAAGCGCAAACATTACAATAGCAAAGATCAACAATGGAGCAAAGATCTTGCCAGCACTTAACACAAGGTAGCGATCGACAAAATTCTGAGAATCAGTCAATGTCTGCTTATAAGAGAACTGCACGTATGGTTTATTTGACTTCTCTTGCGGCCGACTTCCGATAACCACAATTTTAATCCGGAACCGCAAATATACAAATTACTAAACCATCAAGAGTAAATCACGTACGCTTTGATTATGTATATTTCTAAAATTTATTAAAGTGCTTTAATAAATTTTAAAACAGAAAAATCATAGTTGTTAAAATTAATACCAACACAAACATCCATCCATACTTTTTGCTTTTGCTTATTAAAAATGCTTTTTATATATATATATATTTTTATAAATTTGCAATCGTGTTCTCAGTATCACCTTAGGGTAAATTTGGAACATGGTTTCTCGTAATAAAATTAATCTTTGATTGTGTAGAATTCTATTGTGAGTTCTGAAAGAGCAATGTACCTAGCTGACTACCTCTACGTCTAAATTTAGTTAATTAAGCGCTAAAAACGATTGACTGAGACATTAAAACTCAATAAACACTCGCTGCTTAATTAAAGCCTTAAGTTATTTATTATAATTCTGATTCTGTTAACATCTAATATGGAACTCCTTAACTTTACGAGCAAGAACACTGTTGTCCCGTAGGAATCACAACTAATTAAGTTTAGTAGATGTAGAAAATAGGAGGAAATCGTATAATTTTCCTTTCAAGAGTTCATTAACCACATAAAATTATCGACGACTAGAAAATTATTAATTTCCTAATTTAATGAAGTTACCGATTCGTGTTTCCCAAATTGTCTTGGAAATTGGAATGGTATGAGATGAATTCAGCCAAAACTTTTCAAATTTTACATTTTAAATGAAATTAATGTTCAATATAAGTACAATTGGCGGTCCAAGTTTTGAATAATTACTTTGTATGATCCCTGCTCTCAAAATAGAAAGAAGAAAAAAAAAATGTGATAAAATTGAAGTTGAGAACTTTGAGAGTCAATGAAAAGTCGAGGGAGGCCCCTAAAACTGATGTTCCAATCATAAACTTCTACTTTGAATAAATCTCTGAAAGTAAGATCCTTCCTGTAAAAATCTGCAAGTTTTAGCAAAATTTGAGTATTCTAGTATAAATAGTTTTTCAGGATAAAAGATAAATTACAGACGGAAAGAGTAACGTTAGAATTTCGGAGTAAAAGTGGTTTTGTAGATCTTTTTTTCTAACTTTTTATTTTCTAGTACATATTAAGGGCGCTTTAAGTGTTTCCTTATATTAGTTAGGTAACCACGAGGAGATGAAAATTAATTCTTCAAGTCAAAATATTTAAATATCGAGTAACAAAATGTTTATTTCATCAGATGGATTAGTATAGAAATCAACAAAGTAAATATTTAAAAATATCATTAATGGATTCCTCCTTTAAACTGGATTCTTAATTTTTCTTGTTAATAGTTACACTTTTTTATTTTTATTTTAAGAGCTATTTTGTGTTTTTTTAGACTGTAAAATATATTTAACTCTTTTTATTCAACTAAATTTGGTAATTCTTAGAGGTTTTGTAGTAATCTCTTTTATTTTAGAATGAACTTATATCTCTTCTTTATTCATTTATTGAAGTGACTCATTTTAATTCTGCCAAAGAGAATACTTTTGCTTAAGCCTAGAAATTATCATCCTACAGAAATCTATTCCAACCCAATCAAACATCAAAGTTTTCATATTCCTTCATTTGGAATAATCTCAAAATTGGGAAGATAACTATTGGAGATGAAAATGGAGTTTTTATAGAAATACCAAGTTCTGAGAAATTGGTAATTCTTATTTTAAAATTTAGCACTGTGTTTTCTCTACCAGAATCAATATGTATTATGTGTAGATAATATACAGAATGTATCCTTTCACCATTCCTGTTTAATCTCTATGCAGAAGCCGTTTTTAATAAAGCTGGACTTGCTGATAAAGAAGGAATAAAAATTGGAGGAAGAGTCATCAACAATCTGCGATATGCTGATGACACCACGTTAATATCAACTAGTTTGGAAGGAATGAAAGATCTTTTGGGATGTGTCCAACGAGAAAGCGCTAATATGGGACTCTTGATCAACACCAAAAAGACAAAGATTCTGACTACGTCTATGTACCCCGGAAACATCATGGATTTGGATGGATTTCAAATGGAGGTGGTAAAGGACTTCAACTTACTCGGCAGTATGATCACCTCCGAGGCAACTACATCACCGGAGATCAGGAGAAGAATAGCTATGTCAAAGTCAACGATGAAGTCACTGGATAGAGTTTTTAAGTCAAAAAACATCTCTCTAACGACCAAGAAAAGACTTGTACAGAGTCTGGTCTTTTCTGTGTTCATCTATGGATGTGAAAGTTGGACAACAAAGATACGAGACAAAAGACAGATTGATGCCTTGGAGATGTGGTGCTGGAGAAGAATGTTATCGATACCATGGACAGCTCGAAGAACGAACAAATCAATTTTGGATGAAATCAAACCGGACATCTCACTCGGTTCTAGGATCACCAAATTACGTCTTGCCTACTTTGGACATATTATTAGACGTGATAGATCTTTAGAGAAGGACATTATGTTGGGAAAAACAGAAGGCTCTAGACGAAGAGGAAGACCAGCAACCAGATGGCTTGACACTATTACAACTACGACAGAAATGACCCTGGCCGATCTTTGTGAACTCGCACGTAATCGTTCTTCCTATAGATCGTTCATCCATCAGGTCGCCAAGGCTCGGAATCGAGTGAAAGGCCGTGATTGATTGATTGAATATACAGAATAAGATATCAATTGCAAATCCCAAGAATAATGATTCTCACATTTATTCCCAGTTCACTTTATTTGAAGTAGGTTTATAAATAGAATAAGGATAAAATATCCCTTTGTACTTTTTATATATTCTTATGAGTAGACAGACAGAATAACGTTTTTATACAATATAATTATTTTGATTACAATTTTCTTTGTACACATCTTAATTTCTGCAATTCCATCTACATATATAGAAGAAAATCTTCGATTATGTTATGCATGGTCAGTAAAACGAAGTTTAAACGTTTCCTTAAGAGGTTATGAACTATTTTCTTTATGGTCAATGACAGTGAAGGAAAACTTTATTTTTAATTGAGAGTTTGAATTTTATTTACATCACTAATTAAAATTAGGGGTTTCATCTCCATCTCAATTTTAATACGGGTGTATTCAGGCTCGAAGGTTCAGAATTTGTGAGAAAAAGTTACCTACAAGCAAGGCTGATGAGAGAGTAGTGAAAACATCACGACCATTAACATCGCCTGGTTAGAACAGGCCATTCTTCAGTTATTGTAATTACTAATACAGAGTCCTTCAGTTCAATGTACTTTGTGAGACAGTGATCACAGATTTGTAAAAACGAAAGAAATCAAAGCAGAAAGTTAGAGTGCAAAATATAAAACAAAATTGGGTGAAAAACTGAAATAAAAAAAGTGGAAATTGGACAGGAATATAATAATAGAAAAGAAAATGAACAGGCTATAAAGTAACCGGAAAATACACTGAAAAGTTTGGAGAACGTCACAATATTTTCTCTGCAGAAATAAAATTAGTAATCACAAGAAGTATTTATGATGCTGCTGTTTGTATGAACGAAATGTGGGAGGAAGCTGTACTTTCAGTCTAAAGGTTGTAAAGAAAATCGAAATTGGGTTTTAAAGAATAATTTCGTTGAAATTTCATTAAATATATTTTGTATGAAAATCTTTTGAAGAGACTCGCATTTCATTTGTGACTCATGAAAGAGACGGAGTAAATAGGTCTAATCCGAGAAGGCAATGGAGATCGTAACAAGAAATTAGATCAAATATGTCCACCTTCTGAATCTCTATTTATCTTCAGTCAGTATAAAATTTTCACAAGATAGTGACGAATTGATACTGGGTTCAGCAAGCCTTAGTTAAAATTGCCTACCAAAAAAATAACCTGATCATTTTCCAACCAATTATACACTCCTGTTTACAAACCAATATTTATCAATTTGATACTGTTACTACACTTTCATTCAACAACGGATTGCAATATTATGAAGGAAATGGATGCAGTTATTGCATTACGATTCGATCATTTTATTGTATATTGCTTGTTTTATTTTTAGAAATATTGTTTTTCTTTTAATTTAGTCTCATATCGTTGAAGCTATCTGCAGTTATCTCTTTCAGTATCAAATTGTCATCAGATACAGAAAAATAACTAGTACAATCCATCTTCTTCAATCTCTTTCATCTCCGAATTTTACAATAATCTGATCTCTGACCCGTGGTTTCTCATGAACCGATTTTAACACAACAGTTCCCAAGGATCTAAAATCGGCTAGAATCACAGATTCCTTAGTTTTCGAACTCAGATACATTACTTCTAAAACCATTATGTAATCAATTAATAATTATTTCCTGTGTAATATCATACTGTTAATAAGCAAAAATTGTACGGATGTACGGATATTTGTGTGTTTGTCGTCCCAACAACGCTACAGACAGAGTATTTAAGCAAGAAACAAAATACAAGGTGGCGCTACCAACATTTCCGGGTCATCCCAACAGCGCTATAGAAACAGTAGTTACGTAGAAACAAAATACAAGATGGCGCCACGAACATTTCTTTGTCAGGATGGATATTATTTTAGGGCAGGAGGTTAACTTTTTTTTAAATTTTTTCGCGTAGCGCTGGCTACTGCGACACTGGTAAATCAATTTTATATTTGTGTATAGTTTCAATTTTTATTGACTCTTCAAGCATATTTCGAAACTAATCTAAATATGGATAATTACATGCTTGCAACAGTTACCATGATCAAAATACATATTTTGTTTTATTGCTTAGTCATCATTCCAATTATATGTAGGCTGTTATGGAAGTCATGGCTTTTAAAAAATGAGCTTAGAACATCGTTTTCTGTCTTGTGTTTTTGAAAAATGTCAGAGTATTTCAAAAATGTAGAATCCGTTTTACTTCCGTGAATATTTCACGGGTTGCCACTAGTTACATTTATTACGTTGGTTTTTGAATTATTATCACACAGAAAAGTGATATTACAAATAGCTACTAAGATGATCAGCACTACATATTTATCAGTTTACAAGAAAGCTCGATACGCCAGTTCTGTAATCGTCAAATGCATTGAAAACTTGAATTCTTACATACTTTACAAAATTAGATTATTGAAGGGAAAGTAGATTTTAAATATGAATCTAGAATGAAATTTGATAGAATATTTACTCATATTACTTTTACAAGTTTTTAGAAGTAAGATAATGTTAAAAGTTAAATTGTATATTGATTACTGTCTAGGTCTTTTTGAAATTCACGTAAAATGAAAATGAGAAAAAGCAGAGGATGTAAGTAACTTCACACTTAAACTAACTTTCTGCTGGAGTCAATAAGTCTTAATTAATTTATGACTTTTCCCGCCAAACTTTTTCTTGGTTGATTTTCCAATTTCCAGCAACTGCAGCGGGACTCGCATCGTTTACCAGGTTTCTCCGCAATTAGCGACGAAGATAGTTTCGTTCGTTTCTCCGAGGGAACAAGTTCGTTGCGGCTAATTTTCAGCCGGAAATTACATTTAGGCGAGGGTGCAAAAATAAAGTGATAAACACCTATAGTTTCACCTGTTTGAAAGACAATTTTCGGCACTCAGTCAATTGGGAAGAACCAGGACTAATGAAGGACCCCCATCCCTTTTCGCATCATTTAACCCCTCCCCCTTCATGATTTTCTCGTGACTAATGTGATTTTTACGAAGTTGGAAGGTATTTAGAGACAAATTGTTTGTCTGTTTCGTCATCAGAAAACTGACTGCATTTGTCTACTTTCTGTTCAGAAAACTTAAAGAACATGGAAAATGAAGAAAATTGCTGTTGTTGAATTAAATTAAAGGGTTCGATTTGTACTCAAAATTCATTAGCAAGATTATGCTACTTTAGAAGCAGACAGTCTTTGTATTTTTTAGTATTGGCGTTGATTGCCCATACATAATCATGTGACCATATTTACCCTAATCGATTGATAATCAAAGACTGACACTACACAAGACATTTGCTCTTTACTTATTGTGGGAATTTAGTTTTAGGAACTTCATCAGCCTACAGCTGTTCTACTTAGAAACTTCCAAATTTGAACAACGTTATTTCTTAAAATTGGAAAACTTCTGTGTTGAATAGTTGTAGACTGACTGACAAATGTAATGCAAACTAACTGAAAATTTCTTAGAAATAAATAAGAATATATAGGGTGAATCTAAATCTAAATTTTGCTTAATACATCTTTTATGGTGGGGTCATGGCCGGGTGGGCGGTGACTTTTACTAACAAGATCTCGCCTTTCTGATTTTTGTTAAGGGAAGGCGGGGATTGGGCTGATGAGTCCTTAGAAGGACGAAACGGCCGTTCCCAATTCCTTCCCATAATCTACTCAGAAAGGCAATTTATCCTTTTATTCAAGTGCTGCGTTTCCTTTCCTTTATTTATTTATTAATATCTTTCTTATTAATAATTTCTTATCAAATTTTAAAGACTAATAAATTTGAATAATTTTATTCAAATAACTCTATATCGGGAACAGTTCCGAGTAAGACACATGTTGACATCAATTTCTATTCTTAAAATGACCGATATTACAACATCCGTGAGTTGTGATCCTTCCCCTGAGATATCCTGCATAAGAAGATATTCATTTTCCGAAACTATTCCTTTTGAAACATGCACAATATCAAACACGTCAATCTTGTCAGTACAGCATTAATGCTATTGATTTGAAGCAGCTTTCAAATGGATTTTAAAAAAGAAATTTTGCAAAACAAAAACTAAATTGAAAAAGTGCAATTACATACCGTAATTATAAAAGAAACAGATAAGAATATTGATATGAGGGATGGAAATTCCTCGGAAAAGTTATAGGGAAAAGGTTAAACCTGAGCAATTCCAAGGCTGGAACCTAATGAAGATTTGAAATAATTGTTTTAATGATTACTTAAATCTTTTAAATTAAATTTTGATTGTTTTACAAAATTAGCAAAATCTAGACTTTTTAAAAATTTAAGTCTCTGTGCTTAATTGTTTTTGTATTTTTTTCTAGCTTGTTACGTTAGATTTTCAGTATCTTATCAATTACGAGTAATATTATATTACAAAATATTACTTGCCATAATATCAAAAATTTAGCAAATCTTCTTTAAGTAACTTTTTTTTTCGACTTTATTATTATATGTAATTATTATGTATTTGAAATTTTATAGTAGTAATGTTCTCAATCTTCATTTAGAGGTGATAAGAATAACAATCTTCGCTTAGAGGTTGTTAAATAAATGGTTTTCGTTGTGTAGACATATTCAGTTTATCTACGTATCTACCTATATCTATCGTTAGATTCTGAATAGTTTTCATCTAAAGATTATTTTGAATAAAGAAATAAGTAAATAAAAAAAGACAACAGGGAAATAAACTTCTAGAAATTTGCCAATTCAAAAACTAATCTTATTTGTCTTTGCTAAGCAAAATTAATTTGTTTTTTTATTAATTTTATTCTACTGAAAAAGTAGGAATTAAAAATGTTTACCATATTATAAATTGTTTTTGGTGCATTATGAGTATTGGAATACGTTACCGAGAATAATATAAACCTGACAGCGGAAGCCGTAACAATTATAACGAATTTCGTACAGATGTTGTAATAGGTATTCATTATGAATGGAAGCTTATACGCTTCCGCCAATTTTGGGTTCCCGATGCCATAGCGTTGAGATTCCAGTTGAGATAACAGTTGAGATTCCGACATTAGTTAAATCAATCGACCCATCTACCAACTAAAGCCTAAACGAATATTTTGAAGTAATGATATTAACTAAAACAACTTTCTTAGACAAACAATGTGCTTCAAACTTATAGAAAATTTTATTTTCCGTAGCAATGTTTTTTGTTTTGTTTTTTTTGTTCTCTGTTTTTGTTGAGATCAAGTCAGTCTAAGTGTAAAAGCCAAAGACTAAGATCTCAATGTGGTATCAGTTAGAGATATTGAATCATAAATTTTACATGCAGTTAAGATCTCAGTTTTATGTCCATTTCTATGTTTGTAACATTCTTACTTCAAACAGAGATAATAAGAGGAAAAATAATTGACTTTATAACGGAATTTTAATTAATTGAAGCAAATTAATTATTGTCTTTGGAATCTTCAATATTCAATAGTAATGTACATTAGAAACCTAAATCGATTTCTCTTGTAAAGTTATATTGAATTTCTATGTTTTATTTGCAACTGTAGTAAATCTTAAAAGTAAACGAAAATCAATGTAACTATATTTTATTTCTCGCAAGACTTTTAAAAGTTTGCTACTTTGTGTAATGTCGCAAATAAAATAGTCCCAATTCCCAGATTATGACTGGGTTATGATCCATAGAATTCTAAACCTTTTGTATTTTTTTTTATCAAGAAATGACCAAACTAATTTTCTTTATTTTAAATAAACAATCGAATTTTAAATTTATCAAAATTTACTTCAAAACATAAGATTTTGGAGGCCGTTTAACGAGAAAAATGAGTTTTAAATTTAATATCACAACTCCTTTATTAAACTAAAACAAGAATACTTCTTCACCGATCCGATCCAATATTTCGTCTTATATATTTTATTGGATCGGATCGGTGAAGAAGTATTCTTGTTTTAGTTTAATAAAGGAGTTGTGATATTGGATGAAGATCTCAGATTTTGATTGAGTTTTAAATTTGTTTTGAAACTTACAGGACAGTAGATTTGTGTTGAAAATTATCAGGCGAAAGGATATGGGACGTTACTCGTTTGAGAAAGCAAGCAGAATAACATATATATAGGGAAGTTCAAGGTCGAGTTTCAATACGTCAGAGTTCTACGGAGTTTCATTGTAGATCTTAAGAATTTATCTACCCGATTTGTAGAAAAGAAGTGAAAATAAGTGCCATTATATTCATTGTCTTATGAGTGTATGTAATGCATGCCATTATCACACGAATTATTCAAAATAAGCGTTAATGAGTTTTTGGCATTTATTGTCCTCTTTTAATGAGGGTTTTCTATTAATCATTATAGTCCGTTGAGGGACTAATCAATGCCAATGATATGCTGAATGTTACGCAGTATCCGAAAAATAAAACCCTTCCACATTCAATCTCATTTCCGATGAACCGAAGTTGTTTACCTAATAGCTTATATTCGTTTCAATTTCCGGCTCATTCCTCATTGTAAGCCTAACGATTATTCATGCAAGGTCGCGCGTTCGTTTTCCACTGCTTATCTGGAATTTCCGGCTTCCTGCTCGCTGTCAGGGACGTTAAACAGTTCACTATATCCTTTCTCTTTTTTTTTTCTCTCTTACAGTCTCCTCGTTTACCCGTCTTCCGGCGCAAACAAATCTCGCTCCTAACAGTCGTGGGCCTGTGTAGCACCACGAAGGTCTTCAGAAATATAAGAAGTTTTCCGAATCCAACGTGAAGGACGCCGGATGCAATAAACCAAATCGATGCTTCAAACAAATAAAACAATCGCAATAGAGTTGGTGCTCTTGGAAACCGGTATTTTTTTTAGAAGCTCTATGAAACTTGAAAAACCGAAGTTTTAAAGTCCCCTAAAAAATGCTTCAAAATCCCTTAAGAGCTTTTGATGCTTTGCTTATTTAATAAAAAATTTTAAGTTATACATTTTATTTTTCCTACCAGATCGGATGAATATTCTCGAATGCTATTCTGGTTTTTGAGCAAATGTTTATCTACCTACTTAACAGTACTTTCACTCTTAAGTGGCATCTGTAGCTTAATGCAGGGATGGGCAGTAAATTTCCATGGACGAATAGATAACTGACGAAAGTAGGTCTACAAAAAATACTGGCAAGACTATGAACATGCAAAGCTCTTTATCTTTTTACTACTATTGAACCACGAAAGACAAACAGCTAAGGAATCGAACTGAGATTAAAGGAAGTAGCAGTTTGCTGGTTGGCGATCGAGATCAATCGATCACGTGATATTTCTTTGAGTACACGAAAGGAAAGGTGGAGGGAGAGCTTTTACCTTGATTCTGTCAGGGTATCCATCCGTGTTTCACCATCTCCATAGCTCAAACTACAGGTAATGACAGACATGAATCATACCTAATGGAAACTCTTATGTCTTGTAAAGTTGTTTTATAAACAATATACGAGCAATATGCTCGTATATTCGGAGCAAAAACTGTGCATACCTCAGGTCAATATAACCACTGCGAAACCTTTGGAAAGGACTTAAAAAATGCCGTGCTGGCGTGGTCGTGCGGTCTCGGCGGCGGCCAGCCGTGGCGTCCAATGCGCCAGTTCCTGGGTTCGAATCCCGGTAGTGGCATGGGTGTTTCACTTTTCTTTCTTCTGTGTTGTCCGTTTCTTCCCTTGGGGTTGGCGCCCCCTTGCGGTATCTAGCCTAAACTCCTCTGGTAGGAGAGCGTCCATACCCAGTATTGGGTGTTACGGGCGATATAGATAGATAGATAGACTTAAAAAATACGTGCAAATGGCCAATATACAAACTAAATACGTGTATAGTTCAAGCCATCATAATAAGAGTAACATATTGATGTGAAACTCGCACCGTTCTGACCACTTTTGCAGAAATAAATACATTTGCAAAACGAACTTGGTTGCAATTAATATTCGTTTTCAATCCAGGCACTTACAATTGTTTCGTTGTAACAATTGTAACCAGTAGGAATGTCTAGGACTCACTAATCCACATCCACACCTATTTGGATGTAATGAAGGAGTCATTCCGTTAAGTTACAACTAAATACTGTAATGTGTTATTAAATGAACATGGTTCTCCAATGATTATTTTGTGCTAGCAAAAGAAGTATAGAACGCACTTTTGCTTTATTGTAGCAAACATTACATATTTAGTAGATATTTAAATATATAGAGATATATTTTATAACAGACGTAAACTACTCATAGTTTTTATAGCATTAGATAAGGAATCTGGGTGGTTAAAATCAAATTTAAGCGTAAGTTTTTAAATTGAAATTTTTATTAAAGAGAAAAAAACAGTACAGTAGAACCTCATTATAACGGACCCTATTATAACGGACGTTGCTTATAACGGATAGTTTTAAAAAAATTGTAATAATAATAAAGAATGCTAATTTTTATCTGACGAGTTTACATTTCCAAGTAAGCGATTAAACATCGATCGAACAAACTCAGCAGAAAATAAATTATTTTTTCAAACCAATGAATGTAAGCAATCTTGCAATGAATGTAATGCAGTGTATACATACACATCTTTTTCAATTCAACCTATTACGTTGAAGGCTGTTTTTTTTATTTGATATACAATAAAAACTTTTTATAGCTAAATATTGTACTTTCATTGATGTACACCCTGCTGCATTACACCCCTGTAAGAATATTTATTTGTTATAAACCGGACTTTCATTAAAACGGACAACCTTCAGCCCCTATTAGTCCGTCATAATGAGGTTCTACTGTATTATGTATTAAAAGAGATTAACTCTTGTTTGTGACTTCAGGTTTTTCGTTTTAACCACCTTTCAGTTGTGTTGTGACGGGGTTGAAATTTTTGTTTGTAATTTCGTACTAATACGTGAAACTTATAATTCTCTTTATTCTTGTTTAATTCATGACAGATCTAAGAGTTATCTCTTTTACTCAGGGGAAGCATCAGTTACTGTTTCGTCCTCTGTAACAGTTGATCAAAAGCCATTTGGTGGGACGTGACTTAGGTCATCACGTGCTAAGGTTTTCGTGATTTGGAATTTGATTTCCGTAGGGCCAAACCCGATTCCTCACAAAAGATTTCTTTTTCGTATTCGGAATGTGCATTAGAGCAATAGAGGATTATCTGATACTTTATTGAGCAAAAACAGCGCGACCCTTAAAGAGAAAATAAGAGATAGATAGATCTATCCTCAATAGCAGTGAAAGATTCCGTTAGAGAAAACCATTGAATTCAGCTACAAATTAAATTAAAAAAGATTTTCTTACAATATTCCATAAATTTCTAAGCATTTCTACAATACAAGAACTCGTTAGAATGATTGCAGTGAATAAAAAATTGAATGTTAAAGTGAAACATTTTATTAGAATTAAATATATGTAATGATACTAATGTTAAAAAAAATCACTTAACAACTTATGTATAGAGAAATGATTACTGCTATCTTTAGATCTACATTGTCAAAACTTTAATTGACAATAATTAAAATTTTTAAAAGTATAAGTTTATAAAAATATCAAAATAATAGTTAAACTATTATTGTTTAATAAAAATGTAAAATGATTTAAAAATTATGCAACCTTTAATGTTTACCCATTTGTTATGTAATGTTTTGTACGTTCTGTGTTTTTCATTTAGATTTTAACATGTTAAAAATATGAAAAAAAAACACCCTAATTTTGTAGTTATTCTGCAATAACTTAGCAAAGTTATTTTGTTTATAACAAAACAATATATAATAACAATGTATAATGATAATAATTGTGGAATCATATTACCAAGTTGTAAGGTACTTCACTTCAGGCTGAAAGGGCCAGTTTCGATCCTCGGGAATCTGGGAGGTTAAAATCAAATTTAAGCGTAAATTTCGGGAAAGTCTTGGATTTTTCCGTGCTGGGCTCTTATCCAGGCAGTTCTAGAGTTTACCTAGCTCTGTAGAATGTTGATATCTTTTCAGGGTTAAACGAGGTCGGGTGTCGAACTGACCATTGACCTCAACTTAATCTTGTTGGTTAGGAAACGCCAAGGGCTTTACCTCTTGCGACCTCAAGGGCCACTATAGTGGAATACTTTAATTTTTTTTAACAGTAATAGTTAAATTTATAAAAATAATAACAAATCTGCCAAAATTATATTTATATCACTGGAGCAGTAAATATATGCTCTTCATTCCGATTACGTTTGAAAATAGAAATTGTTGGATCCGTGCGAGAAATAACGTACAATGCTCGCGCTTAAAGTTGAAACTCCCAGAATGCAAAGCAGATTATAGATTGTCCTTTCCTGGCCGTTCGCTAACATTGAAATAGAAGATATTTATTACTTCTCTTCTATTTCAATGTTAGCGAACGGCCAGGAAAGGACAATCTGCTTTGCATTCTGGGAGTTTCAACTTAAAGCGCGAGCACTGTAAGTGAACTTTGATTGGTCGATCTTGGCGTCAAAGTAAAGTATTTTTACTGGTGAACGCAATTAATCCAAAGGAAAATACATATTAGGTTCTCCCCTGCCTGAGCAGATGACCCCCATATATATTTTATTTCCATTTTTTGACGATTTTTCCTATTCAGAACCTTATAGTTACGTTGTTTTTAGAGTTTTTGCCACAAACTTTACAGATATTTTCGGACATTGGTTGAACTACAAATAAGTATAAAAAAAATTCGAAATCTATTCACTGGTTGTTAAGGGGCGGTGCTTTGAAGTGGGATGTGGCCCAAAGTTGTTTCATGGATAACTTCCGTAAAGTTTGGGCTTTTCAGCTAAAACTAACCTTGACTTCGGATGACTGAATATCAAACTTTATTATTATAATATTATTGACAAATACTATTCACAAATCTCAAGGTGGTTGAGCTTTGGGAAATAGACTTCGGTAGATGCACGAAAGAGATATTTTCATATATATAATTAATATATTTTGTTAGATTAGCTCAGTAAATGAAATAGTGATTAGAACATATTGGAAATCTGAAGGTATTTCTAGATGTTCGAAAGTTCGCGAATCCAGATAGGAATAATCTCTTATCAAAGAGAGAGACATTCCCTTGCGCTTGAGAAACCTAATCCCATTTAAAAATCACAAGTTGATGAGTCCGTCATAACAAGAAGCTAATTGCGTTGCGTTCTGGCTGCCAGAAATCCTATCGATCAGCGTCGAGAATGTCAGCGACAGGATGCCACCGGTGGAAGTGATCTCGTCTGTGGTAGGACTCGACGCCAACCTGCTTCAGGAGAAAAGGAGCAGAAGAAAGACCAGACAGACAGGTGAGAAGATAGCGACACGCCACGCGATAACGAGAAATGACAGGCACGCAGCGATGGAGATTAGTTTAAAAATGAAGAACCTGATAACAAAGAAATAAAGGGTGGATAATAAATTTAGGTGAAATATTACTTTGATATAGGTTTGTAAAAAAAAAAAAAAAAAAACTTTGAAAAGTTAGGGGCTGTTCATGTATTACGTAAGCATTCAAGGGGGAGGGGTTCAAGATTTGCTTATTTTTGCTGACAAGGGGAAGGGGGGATCAAAGCAATGCTTACGTCAGACAGACAAACATTTTTTTCCCCTCAGTATTTCAAGTGTATATCACTATTTCAGTGGTATTTACTGTTAATGATTTGGCAAATCTTAAGTAAGAACAAGCGAGGAGGGGCTCGGGCATCTGCTTATTTTTGCTTTCAAAGGTGACTAAAAATAAGCTTACATAATATTTAAACGGCCCCTTATTGAATTTTTCAGTGACAGTAATTTCAACAGTAACATGGAATTTTACGGTTATTTGAAATATCCCAACATGACGATAATGAGTTTTGTTATGCATGTTTCTGAACGAACAAGAGTGTTTTCTTTGTTTACTATATCTAAATTTTTAACTAATATTTGCGATAGTCTGTTGTGATTCCATTCAATATTCGCTTCCATTACACATAAATGGCAAAAATAGTCCAGAGTCGTTATGAAGAAGAATGAACATTTTCTAAAAACTTGGCAGAAGATAATCTTTCGTTTTTATGCTCTAGTAGTAAGATGTAATTGCAGAAGATTTGAGGTTCATTTATAATTACTATATTACTTTTACAGTGTATTCATACAGCACAGTTTGTAAAGGGAATTTTGAATCACCCTGTATAACATGTAATGCATGTACTGAGCTAACCCTTCAATTCGTCTGTTTCGCCTGTCAGCGGAATTTTTAATTAGCGCGTTACTACAAAGAATGACAGTGAAAAAGAAAGATAAGCATGGTCCACCAAAGAAAATGTGAGGATAATTAATGTTGGTGTCGTGTCTTGAGACAGCAAGTGCTCCAGCATTATGAAAAAGTATCTGACACTCGATTTGACTTCTATCTTGACCTTTTCACAAATTCTGACCCACCAATTTCATCTGTAAAAACGAAGAATGTTGCAAAATGAAGCTGTATTTAAATTCCTTATCCGCAAAGATTTACTGCAGATAATTATTTATCTGTTTTTTAATTCATCATTAAGTTTTAAGAAGAATTTAATTACCAGAAGAAATTAAAGTTTCCTATCCAAAGATACTATCCTATTTAATAATAGTTATTCTCTTTAATTAGAATCTTAAGCAGTTCTTAAACTCTGAACTTAATCAGCCTAAATCGGTTTTTAATAACATTTAAATAGTATAATGTAATTAAATCAATATATAAAAATTACGTAAAGAATTTTGTATTGTGAGAAAAATGAATTCAGGCCTTAGAATAACATTGGAAGAGAATATTATATTTAGAAAAATAACTTAGCTATGTACTTTTTAATGGTAGTGATATTGATAATTCTTGATCTTTATTTTTACAATTATTTCACTTAATGTTCAGACTCTATAGAAGGACAACTACACACTGAAAAGAAAAAGAAAAGAAAGCCGAGTCATGTAATATTTCGCAGAAGTCTCTCCCCAGTGCAATGTGACTGAAATAATCCAGTGAATTCCTAGCACGGTTAAGGAACTGGGATTAGGGTGGTGGGATTTAGCTATCATCATTTATTACTTGATGACAGGGGAATAGAGTGAAAATACAGTTTCTTTTGTCTGTAGCATGGCCAGTTGAAGGTTCTGGAAGATTCTGCAAAAAGAATTGACATGAAGATAACTAAGAAGATATAATAACGTTATATTTTCGTTAATATAAAAAACTTACTTAATTATAAATCGTAATTATAATTGTTTAATTGTAAATAAGCTTTAAAAAAATCAACGTTAAGCCATATTTCATTTGTAAGTTGTTAATTGAATTACAGTACCATTTCTTCTGTTTCACAAATTTGAGTAAAGTAGGCCTATCACAAAGTAGACTAATGTTATAATTTGTTCTATTATGTTACTAAGGATAAATCCTGTAGGATAGATGGCTAAACTGATAGATTTTAAAGACGAATCAAAACAGTTGTATCAGAAAGATTTACAAAGAAAATCTAAATTTAAATGGCGGTCAATGTGCTAGCTTATCCTATTATTTTGAATCCCGAGCTGGCTCGAATATTTCTTTTTCTATCTACTATCATAATTTCTTTCTGTGAAACTGGAGAGTACGGTATCAGACTGTTTTGAACTATTTTTTTTTAAGTTGTGACGTAATGGTTGTGTTTGCACTATATTCAAAATGGCAGGAAATTTGGTGAAGTAATGGTTGTGTTTGCGCTATATTAAAAATGAGGGTAAATTTGGAAGGGAAGAAATAGTTTTTAAAAAAATTATCAATATACACATCCTGCAGTGGGTGGAACCTCACTTTTTCTAACCTACAGCTAATCTTGACAGACGATTCGGTTTACAGTTTGACCTCAAAGGATGTCAAATTATTTAAAGGATGATTTATTTTGAGGAAATTATTATTGAAGATATTAGAAAAACGCTTACCTTATTTTGGGCTGAACCGGAGCTTACTTGCAGTCTTCCCAGAAAAAGAAAAATCACAGAAACCCGCAGACAACCCTTCGTTACCATTCATTTTCAGGTGGCGTCAACAGAAACAACTCGAAGTATCAACGTCGTGTTCCGAGAAAACCAAGAAGAAAAAAGCACATAGTGAAAAAAGGCACGTGGTCTGAAAATCAAGTGGTGATAAAAAACAAAAAATCATGTTTCGTTCCGCTGAGGCAAAACTGGCAAAACAGCACCGAGGAATGTATTCTTATGGAAGACGGCTAACCCGGAGAATATGGTACTGCCATTCTTTCGATAAGTATAATATAGACTGTGTCCTGTAACATGACTTGGGCAACGATGTCTTCGGTAAATAGTTTCCAGGTCCCTTGCTATGGCGAATGGAGTAAAACACCAAATTTAAAAGAATTCTTTTGATAAATTTGAACTCAACAAAATTGGAAAACAACCAAAAAAAATTGTAAAAAAAAGAATTTCAATTTTGTGTGATGGCAATTTTGTCTGATGGTTTTCAACAGAAGTTTTTCCTCCTGAGTCAAATGTAGAAAAATTAACTGATACATCTTGTATACCAATTTTGTTTTCTGCTTTTAAAGTGCTGAGCTAATCAACAATTCGCTCTGACAAGTAAGTGAAAAAAGTCTTCGACACAAACAAACCAAAATTCCAATAGACTCCTGATGCTTTGTTTTTGAAATCTGTTCAATTGTAATGATTTCAGAGATTCTGAGAAATTCTTGAAAGTACTGAATATAGGACATCCCTACAAATAAATCTACACAAACTAACCAAACCAAAGGCACTTGTGGAGGAATGATACTTTTTAAATAGCCATGGTGAGGGCTACATATATTACAAATTCAGCATGGAGCTGTTGTGACATTTCATTTTGTTCCAGACGAGGGGCGAAATAACCAGAGATTCGGAGATGTTTAATCGGCCAAGTGGACAAAAATAGTATTAGAGAATATCCGAATCACCCGCACTGTCTTGCACTCGCATACCAGCAGTGGTAGTGTTTCGTCTGTCAATTCATTCACAGTGAAATGAAGTGATTGTAGACTTTGAAGCACAGCCAGACACTTCGAGTTTCTCATCAGACAAAATTACCGTGGTAAATGATCTATCACAGAGGATTGAGAAATAATTTTACTGTTGGTAAAACTTAGTCCCTTGCAGTAATTTTATAGAAAATATGATTTTCTTCGCTGTTTTTGCAAAATTCTGACTAGTACTTTATAATAAAGCTTATAATTAACATCCTGAGAATTTGTTTATTTACATACTGTGTACATATTGGACTTGACTTTGTAATTTGATAATATCAAAAAAACTCTCCAACCAAAAAAAATTTTGAAGCTGGAGCAAAATTAAATAAGAAGTAGAAGAAAATGAAAGCAATGTTGTTTATTTTATCTGATGTTTTAACAATTTTAAATAATGTATCAAGAGACTTAAAATGCTGGCAATTCCTTAACACATTACAAATTCATAATGTTACTGCGAACTGCTAATGGTATTTATATGCACTGGGAACACGTAAAACATTTTTAATATCTTGCTAAGTGGAGGAAAGAAGGTTGCACCATTATTTTTCAACAATTTCTAGCATCTAAAAGGAAAACGCACATATTTCGTTCACTCAAAATGTGTCGTGCTTTATACAGAGCTCTTATATTTCCAGACAATGATAAATAACCTATGAGGAGCGAAGAGAAGATGCTTTCTGGAAACTTCTTTAATGTGTTTGACTTGTGTCTTTATCATTCATTTTATGAAAGTTGAATCTCATGTTACGCATGGTTAATGGAAAGCTAATAAATGCTCTAACATTGAAAGAGACTGTTGACATCAGGAAAGGAAGAAAAAAAACCAAACAAATTGATTTGTAGAAGGTGAAATCTAACCAAAAATTTTATTTCCTTCGTTTCTTCAACTCTTTCGTCAATTCTAAATATTCTAGAGCAGTGATATTCAATATCGGGAACGAGAAGAATCTAAGAGGATACGTGAGAACAAAATAATCTTCCAATGCACTGACGGATGGTTTTCTTATTTTGTTTTCGTATTTTAAGTAAATTACTTTGAGGACTGAAAACTTTTTTTTTGAAAATAGATTGATTCTGTGAAAAGCAAAATTTAACGTCCCTAATAATTCATAAATTCAGAAAAAATCCCAACTGGACATTAAACATGCCTTCACACATTGAGCCATCATCAAGGCGAATCCTGAACAGCTGTTTCATCCTTATTAGGAATCATCAGCAGAATTTACCCTTGATGTTTGGCTCAGACTGCGGGAAAGCTAAGGGAAAAGCATTCACGATCCCGGGAATGGCCGCCGAGATAAAAAAAACAAACTATTAAAAAAAAATCGTGTGAAATCCCACAGTATTAATAATCCCTTGTCCTTTCACTTAAAGGCAGTAAGGAATTTAATTATAAATAAGAAGCATTATAAGTTCAATGATTGAGCAGCTGTTTCATCCTTAATCCTAATGGAATCATCAGCAGAATTTACCCTTGATGTGCTTTTCCCTCAGCTTTCGCGCAGACTGAGCCAGACATCAAAGGTAAATTCTGCTGATGATTCCTAATAAGGATGAAACAGCTGTTCAGAAGTCCCGTTGATGTTGGCTCAGTGTGCGAAGGCATCTTTAATGTCCAGTTGGGATATTTTTCTTGATTTATAGATTAATTCTGATTTGTTAAAACAATGTTTATTTATCTGGGAGCTACAATTTGTTCATTTAGTAATTTTTGTAAGTAACTAGTCGGCTGCCGTCTCTTACCTCCGGAAGCATTGCATTAGTTATTCTTTAAACCAAATTACATCAAATAAAGTAACAACCGAAACGTAGAACTGAAACTAAAAAGTTTAAATTTTAAACAATACTTGCAGTCCAATATTGAAATCCAACATATTAATTAATCCTATATTTATTCAGATGTGTGGCGCTATTTAAAACGGCTTGAGCGCCATCTATCGCCAGTTTTGGAAATGTTTTAAATGAACTCATTGAAAACTGCGGTAGCGCCATCTATGGACAATTTGGGGAAGTTTTTCATTTTGGGCGGTTTTGGGTGTTTGGGTGGCCGTTTCAAATGGAGCTGCGACCAATCCAGCGTCCTGCAAAATGTTCATGAAGAAACCGCGCACAGAAAGAGCGAAGTGAGCAGGTGTCCCGTCCTGCTGTAGACATACGCGTTCCATGATACCCGCGTCTTGAAGCAGTGGGATTAACCATGTTGGTAACATGTGTAAATAAGTTTCGCCATTAACATGATCATCAAAAACTCAAAAACAAATGATCATCCAAACAAATGACGTAATGTTTAGCTAATCTTTCTTTGTAAATAAAAAAAAAAAATTCTCTGAAGATATTATTTTGCAGATTTTAAATTTCTCAGACATCTTTATTAATAATCTGTGTAAATTTGTTTAGGTGTTGGGGGAAGAGCGTTGATGAAAGCTATCTACATAATTTTTGACAAATTGTGTAATTATTGCTTTTTTTTTTGAGGATTTTGTTTGGGTTTTTTTTGTAACTCTCATTGAAACACATCATCTAGAAGTTAATATGTTTGCTCAACCTTTAATAATTTTGTAATATTCTTTATTGTACAGGGTGTCTCCGTGTAATATCAATAATCTTGGAAGTCGTGGTGCCGATGCCGGTCATTATAAGGAAAAACGTTTATATGAACATGTGTCCTATACCTAACGGTTTCCGAGATAGAGCTGTTTGAGTGTACAGCACTTTGAATTGGGCGTGCAGTAATTGTACTTTGAAATATGGGAATTGATATGCATTGAAGTGCATTAATGTTCACGGTGGAATTTTTAAAAATTTATTATAAACTGTAAAAAAAAAAATGTTGTTTTAGAACAAAACATCTATCTTGTTTAAGAATTGGTTATTTCATAGCTCTACCTATCTGTATGAATTCGCCCGGTTTTGATTGGCAGTTTATCCTCTCTTCACCAATAAAATCTGGAATTTGTGCTTGATTTTTTTCAGTTTGAGGAAGACCTCCGTAAGAAGATCGAATACCGGCTAACTTTTAACGTTTTAATGCTATTTATTCTTTTAATTAAGTGTGTTTCGTAAAAAATCGTTCTGTTTAATAGTAGTCTGAAACACGAAAAATTGTTGGTTATTTAACCATTATTCATAGATCTATAATATAAAAGAAATTTGTGGAGATGGTTTGTGTTCGTTCAAAATTTTAGCATACTTCCCAACATGCTACAAAATTGAAATTTTGCAAGTAGATACCGTAGACAATGTAGAAAGTAAAAAATTAACTTTTTTTTTTGAGGGGGAAGGGTGACCACGAACTATGTGGCGCCAATCCACAATGCATCTTGAGTTAAGCGGGAAGCTTTCAAGTGATTGGGGTGTGAAGGAGGCCACAAAGGGCTGGGAAATCGTATATTCTCGATCCCTATATTAATTTGCTAAATAAATAAATATAAATTCAATATAAAATATATAAAGAAAGAACACATTTGGGGTTTCAAGAGCTATTGGAAGACTCTATTCTTTCGAGTAATTCTGGAAGTAATATAGGTGACACGAAAACTCTATTTTTCTAGATTGCTACATTTATTATAAATATCTGAACAAATGTGTTAGTTATATAGTTTGAAATATAATCAAATTAAATATATATATTTTCAGATATGTAATTTACGAAAAGCAAATTATATAATGCAGCGAGATAATCTAAAATTCGATCAATTCAAATGGTGAAGGCAGAGTTCTATTTTTCTAGCCAAATTAATTTTCATAGATTATTTCCTAGAGGCATGAAACGTTAATTAATTCATTTTAGAATCAATTAATTAAACACATTATCTATTACGTTTTAATGCAAAAAGAAATAAAATACCATTTATTCTGTTATTCAATTCGGTCTCATAAATAGTAAGATATTTTTGTATTTTTCTTTAAGTTAAAAAAATTTGCAAAAACCATATTGAGATTTTCCAAGATAAAATAGTAGAACTATTATTACTTCAATAGCTTTAATTTTTCGTGGTAAAGAATTAAACAAAACTAATATTTGAGTTAATTTAAGTGAAATATAGCTGAACATCTATGAAGATATTAATGCAAAATAAAAATGTAATTTTTGTTTCTATAAATTTGTAATTTCGAGTATAATACAAGTGAATATAATTTTGTGCTAAAGCATAAATTTAAGTGCGACCTATAATAATAAAAAAATTAAAAATAATAATACTAAAAAGGAAGTACATTAACGCAGGAAAAATTAAAAAAAAGTAAGGAAAAAAATAAAAACAACGTTAGGAAAATAAGAAGAAAAAAAAAACCACGCAGATATTGATAAAAAAAGAGAAAAAACAAAACAAAAATAATAGTAATTACACATATTCGAACCGATAACCTTTAGCATATGAGTGCTAAAGGAAACTTACCAATCAAGCTTTGGCTGAAAACTGCAATGAGATGGTTGCATTTCTGACATTTAAGCTAATAGCAGAAATTCAATGAAAACAATGCCAAATATCTCGAACACGGGGAGCGGGGGTTGAAAATACCCCATTCCTACAGTATTTGGGCCTCTGAACACGATGATGAAATCTGTTGGTCGATCCGACCTTCCGTTCGGGACTTGTTAGGGATGGACAGACACGGACGGACAGGACAAACGCAATATTTACCGATTTTGGTCGTTAAAAATTGAGTGAAATAAGGCTACTTATTACTACTGTAATAAGGCTAGATGAGAGTTGCTAACTTAACTACTTTATAACTGTCTTTCGAAAGTTTAAATAAATCTTTTTTTTTAACCATAAAGTTATCTTTATCTATTCTTAGCAAAAATACATTTAAATCATATTTGTTTTACATTTAAATCAGTTCTTGAAGTACTTAATAAATTATGACATTGCGTAAGTAAATATATTTTAAGATATGTCTGTTATTTCATCTGTAGCATAAGCTCAACGTAAATCATAATAAGAGTCAAACAAATGAGATATATAGATTTATTGTAGACTTTGTTACTGAGACAAGTCTTTATCAATTACCAACATCTGGTGCAAAGTTTCCTGACGAACCAGACACTGTTTAAAATTCAAGTCTCTTCCTTGAGAAGTTAATGAGAATGAAGATTAATTACGTTCTACGTCATTAGTGGTAAAGGGACTGTGAAACATTAACTTAATTTCTTCACCACACAACTTAGATTATTGAATATGTATGTATGGATAAACTCAAAAAAATTTTTTTTTTAGTTTCCTTAAGAGGTTAGGATTCTTTTTTTATCTTATAATTTACTTAAATAGAAGACATCATCTTAATATTCAGTTCATTTTCATCTCTATAATTTTTTATGAGTTTCTAAGCAACCTAAGTGGAGAAGCAAAACACGGGCTTGAAACTTAAAATTTTGTAAAAAATGAATCAGATAGGAAAAAGATAAATAAATCTTTTCTCCATTTTAAGTTTTTGTGAAAAAATATTAATTGTGAAGGAAACAATTGCATTAATTGTTCTGTGGGAACAAGGATATTGTTTGAAAGGATTTCGAAAAATAGATTTATATTCTATAGAAAAATTTATTTAGTAAATTGAGTTAATTAAGTTTACAGTAAATAAGGTTAGGAATTTATATTGGTTGTTATTTAAGAGCTCGGATAATCCAAGAAGAATCGCTTCCAATGAAAGCGGTTATGATTTGTTGAATAGTTGAGCAAACAGTGATATATTATTCCTTTTTGAATGAACTCATTATTTGATAGCGCGCGCGTCCAAATGTTGGCGGAGAGAAAGCAATATTTTGAAGTTTAACAATGCTCATTTTGCATTTGTCGACTTCCTCGCAACAGTGACACCTGAACACCCGTTTAACATTCTTGCACTACCATTGTGAATATTGGAAATCACAACAATTGCGTCTTTTGCATTTGTCGACTTCCTCGCAACAATGCAAAAGGAAACACCGTTTTCCATTGTTGCATTGCGATAGACAGATAAATAAAAGATTTTAGTAATATATAGATTGAAATATTCTGAATTGCTTTTTGGACGCTATTTACAAAATCATCATCTACTTGTCTGCGCTTAGAAACTTCGGAATGACATCATTTTGAAGACATTTTGTAATGAATTCTGTAACTTGAAAGTGTTTTGCAATTCAATCTCGTATTCCCTAGTTAGTTATCCGTATTATCTCGTATTCCTTTGGATAAATCATCAACTATCATGCATAGCAATGACTATAGTGTCTAGCGTACTATATAAAATTTGCTTAAAATATATCACACTTACGGATTTCGTTATTTTTTTAGATCATTTTGTGTTTTTTTTTTATATGGGAGAAAGAGTTACCGGTATTTGTAATCTCTTTTGTGCTATGAAGTTTCATTTTTTAAATAGCAAACTATGAAAATTTAAGAATTATAGAAGATAACTTTCTATATAATGACTTGCGGTACACTTACAAAATAACATCTTGAATTTATAAGTATTTACTGGCATAATATACAACAAGCTTATTTCATTCACGTCACGACCCCAAAACTAAGTGTATAGCATTAACATTAGCTTTATTTTTGAATATTTCTTTGTGAAAAGCTGTAAAAAAGCGAAAATTTATTACAGAAATTTACAATTTTTTAGGCCTATTTCTTAAAACCTCGTCCATTGTCTAATCAAAGCCTTTTAGCTCGTCAACCGCATTGAATATCAAGATGTTTTATTTCATTTTATTTTTTTCTGTGAATAGGTTTGTTCACGTATAGGTTTTGTAGTCTAACTTTTATTTAGAGATTCGAGAATCACACAACCTTTTAACCTCCCCCCCCCCCAAAAGCAATTTTTTTTTTCAAAACTTTTTGCAAATGAGGGCGGTTGTTCATTTTGAATTTTATATACTGCTTTTGAGAGTTTCTGGGTAAAAATGAACGAATAAACACACCACCATTATATACATTATAAACTCATTATGTATTTTAAACCTAAATTTCCGAAAAGCCATAATTTACTTTAAATTACTTTAGTAAACATTACTTTAAACCACAGCCGTTCCGGCAAAGACTAGTCTAGACGGCGGAATCTCACTAGGCAGATGTGTTGGAAACTGGGCTCGAATCTCGGCACTGGTATGAATGTTTCAATTTACTTTCTTGTGTTTATCAGGCTCTTTTCAATTTCTCTTCGAAGGCAACGGGAAACCACTTCGATATCTATTCCCTAGAATAATGAGAGCCTCGATACGGAGAGCGCAAAAGGACCTGGTGAATTCAGCAAAAAACTGGTAATAAAAACTTAAAACGCAAGCATTTCTTCTAGTCTGTCATGAACATTTTTAGTATACCCAAAAGTTTAAAAAAAATTTACTCTTTCGTTTTTCCACAGTGCTCACTCAGTAATAAAATTGAAAATACAAATGACGGTCTACAAGTAAAGGATCAAAATGACGTTTTTAGAGCTCATCATAGATAAGAAGTATATCAGGAACTAATGTTTTCTAGAAATAGAAAAACAATAGTTTTGCAATATCACAATCAAAAATGGTGATGCGTAAATTTCGTTTTTAGTTTTGTGGAAGAGTGCCTCTATTCTCCTTCCAGATAAGCATTGCGAGGAAGTAAAGTTCCTGAGATTCGTCGCCAAGAGAAATAACCAAGGAAAAATCGAACGATCTCTGTCGGGAATTGAACCGGCCTCATCCTGCCAGACATAAGTCTTGTAAAAATAACATATCACAATATAAATCAGCATTATAAGTAAAAACAAGTACATCAAATAACAAGCCAATATACAAATTAAAATTAAAAAACAATTAACACATTAAAACGACATGTTTCGATCAGACTAGCTGATCATTTACAAGTCTTGAAAATAATAAGCTTGTCTAATCGAAACATGTCGTTTTCCTGTGTAAATTTGTTTTTAATTTTAATTTGTGTGTTGGCTTGTTATTTGATATAATGAATTTACATACGTTAAATTTATTTATTAGTAAAAAATAAACACTTCTTAAAATCAGTATCAAATAGCCTTATATGTAATATATCTTGAACAAATAATAACAGATAGAAATAACTGAATTGAAAGTATGTAAAAATATATTTATGGTATTATTTTAAAATAATATTTTATATTGTTAGAAAAATATTTTTAATATGTTACTTTATAACACTATTTTTTATTATTTTAATAAGAATTGAAATCATATAATTTTAATTACTTAATAATAAAATTTATCATCAAAGTAGAAATAAATTTTAAAGGAAAACATTAAGAAAAAACACTTAGCTTGCTTCCTTTCCTTCTTAGTGATAAAAAAAAAAAACCATTGCTGAGTATCTCCAAATAAGTTTTTTTACTGTTTGAATTAAGCTAGTAACATCATTCTTTAACAACTCACTGACAAGCGCGAAAAGCTTTGCCGCGTAATAGCTTCTTTTAATGATTTAGCGCGAAAACTAAGAGTGTTGTCACCGACTTCTTTTATCTAATCGAATTCGCCGTATATTTGGTGGCATTTTACGATCCATTCTTAGAGAACTTGTTTGCAGAGTGCCTGGTTTCCAGTGCTTTGCATTCTTACGGTCTCGAAGGTCTCAACTGGGAAGCCTTTGCTGTTTTAATAGTGACAATTATGACATTTCTAATTGGAAACGAAAAGGATGCCAACGTCGACATGAGTGCAAATGGTTGTCGAAGTAAATAGCAATTTTGTTTGCAGACAAACTTGATAGTAAAAATGCATGCACTTTAATCTTTTTAATCTTTTGCCCGAAAAATAACCTTGTTCCGTAGATAATTAAAATTGAATAGAAGCAGAAATGGTTTCATTTCTCCTGGAAATTTGTTTCGTACGTCATTGGATCGATTCAGACCGTCATTTGTTTGGTAGTCTAATTTCGAGATATTTCATATTGTCGAAACCGGGATTGCAGAACTACTAACCGTATAGACTGAATTCCGAGAATAAATATAGTATGAAAGCCTGCAATTTTTAATCAAATCAAAGAAATGTGTCCCTACTTCAAAACTTTTCAATCTGTGAATGGATTCTCCAAAAAAAATGCACTGGATAAAAAAATCTTTTATCTTTCCTTCGTATTTATCTTCCTCGTAAAAATATCCCCTTTCGATAAATTCTTGAATGTAACGAGATAACATCAGGAATTGCTGGTGATCTAATCATAAACTGCAAACAGAGATATGAAATTCGGATACCGGTAGATCTCAGAAAATAATCACGCTTTTGTCTGAAACATTTTCTTCGAAACTTAAAAGTTATAGAAATTTGCCTTTCAAGTTAATTAATTTCTCCTTTAATAGAAAAGAAGAAGAAAAAAATAAGAATGTACGCTTCACGTTATTTTAGGTACTTCTTAGTCTCTTCTACACTAGGTCCGAGATCCTTTCGATATGGTCCTGGTAAACCTATAAACGACCTATGAACTTATATTACAAGATGGTGGCAATTTTCGAATACCCGGATAAACGATCCCATGATTTTTGTTTTGCTTTGCTTTTCCTTTTTACCCCTTGAATGTGGTTCAGTTTCAATCCAAAATGAATTGGTAGTAAGGAGTTTTAATTTACAATGACGTATGAGCTTCAACAAGTACAGTGCAACTTGGATAATTCAAAGCTGAAGGGACCACTACAAAACTTCGAATTAGCCAAGTTTTCGAATTAAACAAGTTACATCTTTTAACTTTAATTTCAGGTCCACTGAATGCTTGAAAAGATTATTCTGTCAATAAGTAAATATTTATTCAGAAAGATCATGGTATGAAAGCTTTAAACACTATATTTATGTAAACAAAATAAGGTTTATATTATGTAAGTTACATATTATCCATATGCGCTATCCCGTACCGGTTGGCGATTTGGCATTTCTTCTTCACACCCTTTTCCACCTCGCGAATGACGGCGACCTTTTCAGCGAACGTTAAATTCTTGTACATGCATGATTTACTGAAAAACATGGTGACACTGACAGCAGAAAGCTCGAATGTCGTCTGAAGCGACACGTGTCGAATGGTGTCACGTGTCGAACGGTGACGGGAAGTAGATTTCAGTTGTCACGTGTCGAATTTCTTAACGATGAAACGCCGAAAAGTCGTTATAGTTCGAAATTTTTTATAAAAAACTTCGAATTAAGGAAGTTGAACTTCGAATTATCCACGATTTTTAACATTGATTTAATAAGAAATTCAAAGGACCAAGAGAAATCTTCGAATTAACCACGATTTCGAATTAAAGACGTTCGAATTATCCAAGTTGCACTGTACTATAAAGAGTGTTTCCTGGAGTTTTCAAAACTCGACACAATCTGTAATACAGATTGATTCATCGTATACTTAGTATAAAACAAAAGATGCAGAGATGAAATTTCAGGCCACCACACAGTTAGAGCTAAAATAATTTATACACATTAAAATACAAGTACTTTTAAAGCGATCTGCGCTACTTTGTCAAATGTCATTTTGTCACTTGACAAAGAAGCGCAGATCGCTTTGAAAGTACTTCTATTTTAATAATATGTATAAATTATTTCATATGTAATTGTGTGGTGGCCTGAAATTTCATTTCTGCATTACTACGATACACATGTTAAATATTATTTTTTTAAAAAATGATATAAGATAGCTGTCAGGACACTTGAAAAGGCTTGTCAACTGATAAGAGAAACCGATCGTGTCAGTTTTTAATAAATAAATATATATTTAAAAGAAAAATTTTTATTTTCTCATCTAACCGTCCTCTTTGCACAGTTTCTTATTTATTTTTTCAATCAACTCCATCCCTACATTCCTCTTCTTTACTTTCCTTTCATGTCATAGTTTGATCCTTTTTTTTCCCCCTTCTTCATGGCTTCACCACCATTCTATGACTATCAGTTATTTTTATTTGTTCATTTTGCCTTTTTTCTCTCATGTCACTTTTTTATTCCTATATAAATAAATCATATGAATTATTATTATTATAGCTGTTATTAATATTCTTACTAATTTCTCTTACCAATCTTCCCACTTCCATCAATCAATTTCCCCACTTATTCATTTATTTATATTTATATACACATGAATTATTTTATTTTATTTATTTTATTTTATTCTATTTTATTTTATTTTCCAAATTTTTCCCCACTGTTGCTCTTGCTTTCTTTCAATATAACGGTGTTTTTGAATTCAAATTCACCAATTGAGTTCGCCACCGGTCACGCACCCTCCCCCAAGCAATTAAGAATTTGTCCCCAAGGACTCTTCCCTTTTTTTCCCTTCTCCATCTAACAGGGCGGTCACCAGTTGCTCGGAATAAACAACATGAGTAAACCAAGACTAACGACGGAAGTTGTTAGTTGTGCGCTCACCTTGATGTAATTGATTTTTATACATCTCACGAAGAAGGTCCGAGGCACCGGGCCGAAATATCGAGATAATATCTCCTCCCAGAGTGAGGAAATCCCTCAAAAAAAAGGACCTATATAGTATCATGTGTCACTCCTCCTTCAGAACCAAACTTAATGGAAAGTTTATGTCATAAATCATGATATTAGTTATATCATGAGTTATTTAAGATTAAAGAATCCTAATTCCAGTTAGGGATTTTATAACGGAAAGAATGGTTCCGTACTTACTTTCTTTCTTATTTGATTTTGCTTCACATTCTGCGATTTTAAAAAGCAACTATAAACTTAAAAAATGAGAACATACCAATAAATGCACTCAAATGTTACGTTGTGTATTAATTGCATATGAAGTGTTCTTCATTCTTCGAACTTCAATTTGCTTCTACGAATTTCAATAGAAAAATTGTGTAGTGTATATTTTACATCCTGGGAAATCTTTTACATAAAGATTACGTTGTTCTAAATAAACAAATTAAATAACAACATTATGGATAAAGTTCCTTAATATTGAGCGCTTATTAACTAAATAGATCTTTTTCTGAATTACAAATAAATAATCAGTCTTATACATAAATGAAAAGTGTCAATTGTAATGATTTTAAATAATTTTCAGAAATGATTGCACTGAGCTTGAAGTAAAATGAAAGTCATTCTTCCCCATTCAAAATTCTGTAAGTCAAAGTGATCCATTTTTTTATCCTATTTAAACAACTTCACGTTATTCTTCAGATGTTAAAACTTTACCACAATAAATAACATGAAGTCTAGGCAAAGATAGTAAAGAGATTCTCCTTTAAATAATGTTCTCTTTTTTGAGAAGGTGTTTTCTGCAAATGGTTCATAGATATAGTTTAAATATACTTTTAATGAGAATTGTAGACCGTTTTACTAGTCAATTTTGTGGTAAAGTGTTCTATTGATTCTGTGAATTCTAATGGAGATCAATTTGGTTTTAAGACAAAGATAAAGAGGGGTCATCTGAACATATAGAATAAAACTGACCATTTATGCAGGTAATGCTTGGAATCCAGATAAGAACTTTGTATTTTATATGGACTTTCTCATTAAAAGTATCATTATTTCTTAATGGGCTGCATTACATCTTCGAAAATATCTTCATCCACATGTAAACAGATCCGAAATGCTATTTCTTCCCTCTCTCACATTTCATTCTCTTAATGAAGATAGAAACATTGTTATGTATTTTCGGTTGCATCAGACACTTTCTTCTCTCTTTTAAAGCTTGTAATTTAATGAAATAAATCGCGGAAAAAGGATAATGTAAGTAAGTCCACTTCATCTAACGCCGTTTATCTGATAACTTAATTAAATTCGTTGAACTTAGGAATGAGAGAGGACTAGGATTAACCGTATTACTTTAATTCAATTAAAATTTTAAAGCAACAAACACCTTAAGTTAAATACAACGGTACCAATTAAATTAAACTTCTGTACAATAAATTGATACTAGACAGGATTGTGTTTAACAGTTTATTAAGTTTATAAATGTAAAATTAAAAAAAAATATTATTCGTAATAAAAAATGCCAACTACAAATAGCACAGATAACAAACATGATAAAAATTGGGAAATAACTACGTACGTTTCGAACCACCTTCGGTAGGGGGTCCTTTATCAATATTCCCTAAACTAAAATATCATTCCTTCTCTGTGGAAAATATTATTCGTTCTAGATTGTATAAATATCAGTTTGAAGAAAACCTCAACCCAGAATTTTTTTTCTTTATATATAAAAAAATCATCAAATACAATTCTAATGGAATGGTAGCAGAATTCGTAAAACGTTGCTGTTTACCAAACATTTCAAGAGAGGAGAATTCGTTTTTGAGTTCCTTATAAGATTTGTTGACCTCGATCTGTTAAATCTGAAGATAATTGTGTTGGTTAACTATGGACTTCCTTAACAAACGATGAATTGTATATGGATTTCATAAACTTATTAACAGACATCCACAAAATCTGAAAGTGAAAACAGCTACCAGTTTTAAGTACATTAGTAGGCTTTTTTTTAATTGTAGGATTTGTTTAGGGTTCACTATACACCATACTGCCTCAATACTACAGTTGTAGGTTTCTAAGGACTTTTGTTATATGACATTGACGTATGTTTTCTTACTATTAGGTCACCTCAAGGATTAATATTGCTAATGAAACTTATTTTTGTGATCTAATAAAAGAAAAGCATGTAATACTTTGTATCATTTATCAATGTTAGCTATCAATGGTCCACAGAAAAGCAAGAATGAAAATAAGAAACATTGAAATATTCAATCATTTCTTAACAATTCGATGTCTGAATTTTGTTCCTCCTAAACTGCTTTAAAGAGAAAAAAAACAATGAGACAAGCACAGCTTATCCATTGCTTTTCATTCAGATGCATGTCGTCAAATTAAAAACAAAGTAAGTAGCAAAATGGCCAAAAAAAAAAAAAAAAAATCTTTAAATGGACATTTCTTAATTTAAGGTACGGAAATGACTTAAGAATTACTTTCTTTGCGACCTTCAATTTGTATAAAGGAAGTTAATTATAATAAGTTAAATTTAGAAATGATGAATATACAACACTGTAATTTAATAAAGAAATCCATAACGTTTTCCATAACGAGGTGTAAGTCTTCTTATTCATTGAAAAATTAGAAAATCTTACAATTATTTTATAGCTATAGTTGTTGCTTTTATGTTCTATCAACGTAGGATGAAAATCCAAGATAGTTGAAGCCATCTTAAAAGCAAGGAAAAATAATGTATTGTTTTCTGTTTGTTTTTTTCCTTTGTTTTCAAAAGTGTGGTTGATGGCAAAGAATAAATGGTCTTTTGAAATTGCTTTCTTTTTTTTTTCTGATGATTGATTTTTGCTTTCTCTATGAAATTTGATAAAAGAAAAGTGCTAAGTGAAAATTGTTCTATAATAACAGAACGTCCAAGACATTGATCACGAGCGTTCACTCAATTAGTATAGGGTCAATTGTGACGTCAGCTGTTGTTCTTTCTTACTTCTCGAATCTTCTAGTTTAGCGTCTCGCAGGTATTGTGTCGCCAGTCCAACTCTCGAGAGGAAGCAGAGATGGACCTAGCGCATGCGCTGCCAAGGTATCTCATTTTTCTCTCGTGCTTAACGCGATCCTATGGGACTCAGACAAAGGGGCTTTGCTTCCATAGAGAGATCCTTTGCTGAATCAACGTGAATCGGGTTACAACATGTCCAAATTGGAAACGTTGATTCCCGAACCAAAAGCAAAAAAAAAAAAAGAAGTTTAGAAGGAATTTCAGAGGCTTATTTTGTCAGTGTTCTGATGCTGTAAGCTGAAAAGATATTTATTTTTTTCCTTCAGATCTTGGAATATTTCCTTGTTGCTTTTCATGAGACTTTGTGGTTTTCTCTTAGGATTTTCAAATTTACTGGATAAAGAAAGAAAGGTAATTCTAAGGTAATCAGAATTTAAATAATTTACGTAAAACATCATACATATTAAATTAGTCTACGTTTCGAAAGATAGCAAGGATAAATTTTTACATCTGTACCACTTAATTAAAAAATAAATAACTAACAACAGGCTAAGAATAAACAGTAATAATTAAAAGAAGAATAGCTATAAATCATACAACACGTGTTCAGTTTTCAATGATTAGTCAAAGAAATTAAAGGATGACATAAAAAGACTTTAAATAAGTGATTTAATTTCTGGTTTCTCTTGCCGTACAGCATGAAAGTCCCCTTTCACCTTTTGAAATTGTCACCCCAAATCTTACAGCAGAATTATCCTAAGAAATGCAATGTTTGACGATAATTATGCATCAAATTACTTTAAGTAATATTGGTGAGAGATAGTAACAGCAGATCAAACAAAGATTTCGATTGTGATGTATTCAACATATTTAAATCTATCACTTTACATTGAACAAATTTAAATACATTAAAGAAACTTGGAACTTATCCGTATCTTGGATGTTGATAAGTTAATAGTTCTAAGGTGTAGAAGCAAAGAATACAAGAAAGGATGATTTACGGGAAAAAAATTCATAGACTAAAGAGAAGAAAAAAATCCACGTTGTCACACAATATTTTGAATTGCTGTCGGTGGGAATTTTGGACAGCTGCTTCATTCTTATGCTGTTCAGTTGATAAATAGCCTAGAAGGCATGGGATGTTGTGTCTATCACTCTCACTTTCTAGCCAAAACGACAAATAATAAACTTACTGCAAACAATTAAGATTCATAATCTTTGGAAATTATATATTATATATTAATAATAATAATAAATTTACTATAAAACATTTTTGTGAGGCTTATAAGATTACAGTTTGTGAAATCTAAAAAAAAATACATTTCTACAATATTGTTATAAGGTTGGTAAGGAGCAATTGTAAACAATTATTTCACTACTTCCTGTAGCAACGAATGTCAACACATCCAGCTAAAACTTAATAATTTCAAATCTTCTTGTGTATAAAATAAAGAACTTCGCAAATTGCCATTAGACACGAATAAACTCGTGCTACATCTGTTCTGCTTGAGGTGTAATATAGTTGTTGCTTCGTTGTGAGACGTGATTTGCTTGGGATCACACGCGCATTCACTTTTAATGTCGTACGACAATCCAGATGGTCTTGACATTGCTAAAGAAGAACTGGCTGCAGCTCAAAGGAAAACACAGCATCTGGCACGAATTTCAACTACGACGAAATTCATTTTTAAATGGTGCTCTGAACTGTTGATTCAAGCTGACTCCTTCGTCTTGTGTTTGATTAACTGTTTAAAAATGTATTTGTCTTTGACAAGAATGACTGGTTGACCACAGCTATTTGTACTGTGCATTAAGTTCTGAAAAGCTTCTGTCGTTATGGGAGAAAACTACAACCACTAAAATTAAGTAAATGCCACATTGAATTGGCGTTCTGGTGCAATGGGAGTTGGCTTTGAATTTCAAATGACAACGCGACAGTTCAACTGACTATGGCTGGAAGGCTTCAGCTTTTCTAGCACGATCCCCTATCCTCTTAATTCTACCAATAATGTCTGTAGCATCTCTGTTACATACATCTCAAAAGGAGATAGAGAAACGATAAGAATAATAATGATTGAAGTTATAAAGTAACGTAAATCAGATGAAATATTTTCTGATTAAGATTGCACTCTTTTTCATGCTTGTTTAACAGATGATAACTACTGTAGGTCCGTTTTTTGAGGGATTTCCTCACTCCGAGATGAGATGTGATCTCGATATTTCGGCCCCGTGCCTCGGGCCTTCTTCGGGAGATGTTTTAAAAGTCAATCACATGAAGGTGAGCGCATAATGAACGACTCTCGTCGTTAGATCCTCGGATGAGTTGTTTGCAAACAACATTCCCTCGGAATCAGACACGATGAACAACTCATCCGAGGATCTAACGACGAAAGTCGTTCATTATGCGCTCACCTTCATGTGATTGACTTTTAAAACATCTACCGAAGAAGGCCCGAGGCACGGGGCCGAAATATCGAGATCACATCTCATCCCGGAGTGAGGAAATCCCTCAAAAAACGGACCTACAGTATCATATCTCACTCCTCCTTCAGGACCAAACTAGATGATAACTAATTTAAAAAAAAGTTTCTTGGTGCAGTATAGCTTTTATTGATCTTGGGTTGAAGAGTAATAACTGTATAGTAATGATATGAGACTCATTCAGTTGGGGGATCCGGTAATCCAGTGGTTTAGCTGCTGGACTACAGATTGGAGACCCGAGGGTTCAATTCCGTATGATGGTCGGAGATTTTTTCACGGTTGTTTTATCCTCCAGACGGACCCTAGGGTTCACTTAGCCCTCTGTCAAATGGAATTTTAATCATGGAATTACAGGAGGGAAGGCGTCTGGCTTCCCATCCGACCCTAAGTGTTCCCCAACTGTTGGTCGAGAATTGTTGGGAGCCTGAATCTCTTGCGAACACCAGGACCCGCAGGTCTTGCTGCTGTACAGTTTAACCTTAACCCATACAGAATGAAATAAAGATAAGCTCAAATGCGTAGAACTTGCTCTTTCTAATTAAATCCTTTTCTTGAATGGGTGCCATATCTTTTTAACTATTCTAAATCATGGAATTGATTAAAAACATACAGTTACAGGTAACTTCTAATTGTAGAGAATCTTAGAAGTTTCGATGTATTTAACCTGTAATAACATTAATGATAAATATAGTTGCTTAAAATTTACAGAGAAAAGATAGTCAACTATGGCTTTATTTTGTAACTTGATCTTTTCTCAAGTTACAAAATAAAGCCGTAGTTGTATTATTCCTTTTAGAACTATACAGGTAGTTCCCGACTTACGAACGGATTCCATTAAGACAACATTATATGTTCTAGGTATATCCAATTTCTCTACACAGAAAGTATTCGAAGAATATTGAAAATATTCTATTTATTTTGAAAATTTTGTTTATTTTTGATATTTTGAAAATTTTTGGTTGAAAGTGCGAATGTTCGTAGGTTTGTAAGTCTTTGTATATATAATAATGATCTGTGGATATAATTTGTGAAACTCGAATGAAACATTTAAATTTACAACATCAACAAATACACAACATGCCTAATATCATTACAATAATATTTTTAGTAAATTATTTTCCAGAAACAATTTTTAAAATAAAACTATATTTGATATATAGTTTTGGAATTGTATGACAGAATACCATTTGTTATCAAAGCAGTTCTTTTGCTTTTTTTGTGAAAAAATTTTAAAAATTTCAAATTGCTTTTCGGGGAAACAGAAATTACATTGAAACCATATCGCTTTCAAGTTAATAAATATTTTTTTTCAACAAACAGAAACGAAGAAATAAATATATTGGTTTTGAATATGCGAATGTTGAACTTAGATTCTATCAAATTTTTAAAACAATCGTTACCAAATCTATATTTTTTTTATTATCTTGGTATGCAAATAAGATCTGAGAAGTCAAGATTCCATAGTTAGAATTTTTTTCTACAAAATTTGTAATCACACTAACACATTTCTGTTGAATTTATTGATTAATGATATCAAAATTATGCTTTGTTATAATTGCTATGTTTCTGCTGTACTGCAATATTAGTATTGTTTAAGTGTCATTGTTCAATGTGCTAAGAGTTTTTGTCTGTAATTGTTATTATCTGTTAAAGTTTATTCTTTTCAAAGCTTTCATTATGGCACTTTCTAGAAGCCTATTTTTTAATTATTTTATTTATATTTTTGATCTTAAAATTAATGTCTTTTGATTTCAGCTAATATTTTACACTGTAATATTACAATTTAATAATATTTTTGCAATATAGCAATTTAAAGCAATTTATTTTCTTTTTCTATTTTATTAACCGTTGTCAAACAAGGTTAATAATAATGAAATGCATATTTATGCCTAATAATAAAGCCTATTGTTATAAAGCTACTATTGTTGATTAAGTAAACATGTTTGTCGTAGAAAAAGATCGACCTGTACAACCTTGACATTTACAACTCTGTACCGACATTCTTCATGTACAGCATTAAGGGTATCCACCATTTTGCTGCTTTTAAAGTATAGACTGAAAGAAAAAAGTCTAGGCACTGAACACTTACAATTAGATATGTCAAATATCTAAACAAGCATGGTAAAGCATATGTTAACTCCCACTATCCCATTTTTTTACCTTACTTACTTGACACAAAAACAAGACGTAATGACTCTGCTGAATGCTGTAACATTTATTTCGACTTGAAATTGACATAAGTTATGACTTAAGTTCTTATTATCATTCCATGTACCATTGATTTCCCGCATATATTGTTTGCCTTATTTGGTTCCGGTACAAGCCCCAAGTAAATAACATTACTTTTTTTCCCTCCTCCATCGGTCCTTGATCTGTCGTTTATTGTGTAG
>JAFIDM010001028.1:47446305-47510191 GCA_023159025.1 Thereuonema tuberculata
AATACATACCTGAAATTATGCCGTGTATTTTTGAAACACCCTGTATATTAATGATCAATTCTCTTGGAAAACACATTATTTATATATATTAAATAAACTTAATTCATTAATATATATGTTTCAACATATAAAGGGTATCTTTTCTATAAGATACAAGATGTTAATATATAAATCATTTATAGATTCATTAATAAATTATGGATTATGTTGTTGGGTACATTTAGATAATACAGACACTAATAACATAAATAGAATATTAAATAAAATAATGAATTACATAATACAAGATTATTGTATATTAACAAAGAATGAAAAAATACAGATAAGAATAAAATATAAAATTTTGATGCCAAAAGAAAAAATATTATATTCTTTAATAATAAATAACTTTTATAAAATTAGAAATCAAATTAGAAATTATAACTTAGAAAATATTACTAGAAATACATTAATAAAGATTTTATATTATGAAAATCCTAAGAACAACTTTGGATTAAGAAATAAAAATAGAATTCTATTAAAGATTTTTATGCAAATTACAAATGAATTAAAACAAAATAAATTTAATAACATAAGTATATTAAAAAGGCAAATACTGAAAAAAATAATATTTGGCGAAATTATCTGGAATATTTAGGTATTTTTGATTACATATACTATATTTATATTTTGTGTGTTTTTGGTCTTGTGTATTGATATTTTGTTTATATATTTTTTAGTTGAATAATTTTGGCATGAGAGATTGTTATTTAAAGTTTTATTTTCACAATTAGATTTAGAAATTTTTAATGTTATACAGTATAAACATTATGTTATACAGTAATGTTATACAGTATAAACATTGAAAGAAAGAAATTGTAATTAGAATAATAAGTAAAAAATAATTTGGGAACCTTAAATTTGATTGTAATGAATGATATTTATAATAATTTTCTTTTTGTATTTGATTTTCTTTTTATATTTCTGTGATATATTGATTTTTATATAATTATATAATTGAATCTAATTTAAGTATAATTCGTATAATTGCGTAATTATATAATTTTTATATGATTTTATATGATTAATACTTTTTAAATTACAAATATAAATTATTTATACTTTCAGCACCTGCATCACAGGATTTCATTTTGAAAACCTAGCAGGACTGTAATTTTAAATTTAGAAATAAATAAATAAAAAAATAAATAAGATTTCATACAATGAAAAAAAAAAAAAAAAAAGTTTCAAGATCTATTCACTGATTGAAAAATATTAAGCTAGCGACCGACATACTCACATTCAGGTAAACATACTTTTTGATTTTATCACTCTGCCATTATTGAAGTTCTAAAGTTAAAGTTATGAGACAACCTTACATAGACTGACCTAATTTATAATCCTCACTTGCCATGGAAAGTAAAATAATCGTTATAGATTATTACAAAAATTTCTGTATTAGCATCATTTTTAAAATGAAATAAAAAACCATATAATCTATAAAAAAATTAGTTAATTCTGCAAAATTACTCTTCTTTTCAAATATTGTGAAAGGGCACAAGGATATTATGTACTGTAAATAATAAAACTTTAGATTAACTTTTGTTGTCTTTTGTGGTATTTCTGGAACAAAAAGAGACAAAGTAGGACTCCAGATGAAACAGCACAAATTGTTATTTGCTCAGTAAAGATGCCCGTTTACTAGTAAAAAGGTAATATCTTTGGTGCTTGAGCTGTTTGGAGGGGTCGCCAAGTGAAGGCTCCATCAGTGAAACGCCTCATTGCAGTCAGACATATTTTTTTTCTAAGTTGATTCGATTGGTTGTGCAGAAGAGGAAAGCGCGCGAAATTGTCTTGCTGGCAATGGCAATGAATCTTCCTGTTTTTGATTCTCGTAAACGATGTGTCCTCATCTGTTTTCTCACAGCAGGTTTAAGAAGAACAAGAGGTCTTACAAATATTCCACAAACATTTAAACGCTTGCTGTAGGATTTCTACTAAGTGTGAAACAAAGTTTGTGTTCATTTTATAGTAAAACCAATGATGAGTAGCCATGAATAACAGTTTGGAACATATGAATCAATTTCAGGAGTTGTTTTAATTGTTATTGCTGTTTTCAGTAAAACTTTTTTTCGTTTTTTTTTTTTTAGCTTCTTGTGTAACATCTTCCACAGCTCAAACCAGGAGTCGGAGTCCCATGAATCACATTTCATTGAACTTCCACTGGCCTGGGGATTTGGAAAATCCGTCTTCCTGTCCAGGTCATATTTGGTATTTTGCGGATTTTAATTGGTCATTGGTCAATTACTCAGTCACCCGAAATGCGCAAAATATAGACATACTAAATCATCTCAGTGCGGGCATCGCTTCCAATGGGAATGCTTGGTGGGCGACAACTCTCATTCAAGCCCATTTGTAAGCTCAGGCCGTGATGGAAATTATACTTGACCCATACTTAAATGAATGTATTAATGGCAACAATAATGTCATTTTTAAGAATGTAAGCATTTCATTGTTTACTATCAACTAGAAATTGATTTGAAAGCTTAGGTCCTCCCTAATTTAATTTAAATTCTTCTGCAAAATTTCTTAGAAATTATTTACATCTTTTTAAATGAAAGTGTTAAAAATATCAATTTCGCCACATTTTATCTTAAAAAAAAAATCGAATGTACTTAAGTTCGAATTAAATAAAATAATTATTTTTATATATGTGTACATTTTAAAACATGATTCAGTAATTTACTATATTTAGTTCATTATTGAATTGTATCAGGAGCCCAGCACAGACTAAGCAACAAACAAATTGCCTTTTTCTGATTCATTTACCGAGGATTAGGTAACAGCTGTTTCGCCATTCAACTGGCTCTTCAGACCTAACCCGTCTCCCTCGATAACGAAACAGAAACGCTTAAGGTTCTATAGAATCAATGAAGAGTTAAAGCTTAGACGGCTGTTTGGCCTTTACTAAGGCTCATTTATCAAAGCGACTGAGGCTTTTCAATTGAAGAATTTCTAGGAGTTAGCACATTTGATGGAGGTGATACAAAAGATCTTTCGTATCCCATATCGGGAATCGTCATCAAGATCCAAGTTTTAAAAGGAGAGCAATTATATCTAATAAAGGAAAGAAGTTAATATACTGTTATCATTAATGTAACGTCGTAAGCACGGTAATATAAAAGCAAACTTCGAAAAGTAATTTTTGATAATATGTTTTCATTAAACTTTAATATTATATAACCTTTTCATTAACCTTTCTCTTAAACATTCCAATGGAATTTCTTATTTAACCTCATTATTTCTGGCTTTATTAAATTTGGGAAAGAGGTACAGTAAGCCCCAGCTTTAACTAAACATTATAAATACGTTTTACTTTCTACGTTTTTAATTATTATTTCCGTTGAACAGATGCTGACTTTGGATTGCTTCCAAATGATTAGCTACAGCACGGTATCTATAGTTTTGTGTTAATCTCGTGTAAGTAGCATTAATAAAAAAAACAACTACAGGTTGTAAAAGTTCTATTCTATTTCGACCTCGTAAATATCTTCATTGCTTGGGCTAAGTCATTTCGTTTCATGTAATTGAAAGTTAAGTCCCTTTAACACACTTGGGTTGAGTGAAGTGTTAGTGGATTACGTGTTAAATGAAACCAGAGAACAGATAGCACATTTTGAAATATCAGGAAATGGTGGAAACATTACAATCAAGTAGATTTTTAGATAAAGAATAAGAAGTTCCAAAGAACTTAAAGCTTACTTTCAATAATATTTATTCCTAAAATGTTATTTTTTTTTAAATCATGAAAAGAACAAAAATGAAAAATGTATATTTCAATTATAATATCGACTAAATACAAACAGTACATATTTTTTTTCATTTTCTGAAAGAAAAGATTCATTTCTCATTATTTACTTGAGTTGTATAAATCGGATTCAATATGTGCTAACTAAAGGATTACCTAAGATTAAATATTCATTTCTTAAGCTAATGGAATGTTATCTTAAGTAGGATTGAGATTGTTTAGATTCCAACACTTTCTTAAGGGAATTTTTGCCGTCTTCTTGCTCAAACGTCCCGAAGAGGACCCACGTGGGAAAAGATTTGTGTGAACCAAGTTTCTGGAACATCCTTCCTGTTGTTCAAAAGTTAACAGTGGGAGGCACCAAATGACACGAACCTCATTTTCCTATTGAAAATAGGCTAAAAATGGAATACAGACAAAAACTTCCTTAGCAAGTAATCGAAGAATTTTTTAGAATTGTACACTAGATTTAATATTCGTGTACAAACTTTTAAGAAAAGATTTAATTTCTAACTTAATTTACAGATTCAATTGTATCATACATTCTTCCTTACCACTAATTGAAATTTGGAATATGGTATTTTAATGTATCATCATATTTCTATCTGTATCGTATGTGAAAGTTCCTCATCATTTTCATGACAGTGGCCATGACATTGCCTTGCCCATGTATGCACAATTTATTTAATTCCGCGTTACTTACTTGTAGAAATCTAATTTTAATCATACCAAAATAAATTAGCACAATTTGGTGGATTATTAAAAGAATCAATATGCATTATTCAGATATTAATAGAAACATACATATATTTTTTAGTTCTAATATATTTTCATGGGCATTTTTATAAACTTTATGCAATAATTTCTCAACAGGAATCCTAAGAAACAGGAAAATAAAAATTATAGTAAAACCTCGTTAAGTGGTCACCCGGATAAGTCGTCATTCCGTTTAAGTCATCGTTTTCCTTTGGTCCCGACAAGGTCTCATACAAAATAATGTAAAATAATCCTCCTTTACCCGTCAACAAATTTAATTCTACTCCGGATAACTCGTCACACTCAAAAATGGCCAAAAGCATCTTTCTTCTCCAGTTTGCATGCCGTAGTGTTGTCTTTTCAGCCCCGCTCCTTCACTTTAAGAAAGCCTTTACGGGGGAATTTTCGACCACTCCTGTCACTTCATTCTTTTCCTACCCCTTCTGGTTCTTGGAATCTCGCTGCTAATCATTCAAAGCACACTTCTCGCTACGACTCTAACTAGTGTAGACGTTTTTCTTGATCGTTCCTGAGTGTGACTTCATTTCATAGCGAGTAAGCCCTGCTATAAGGGCAATTTTTTTCTCTTGCAATTTCGTGGTTGATTACGTTTATAACATGCCAGGGAAACAAAAACTTACCTCGTTATCTTTTTTTTTTTTTTAAAAAAAAAAAAAAAAAAGACTTAATTGCACTTTTTGAAAAATTAAATGTTTTGAAAACAGCTTTTGCCAAAGAACACCATATTCCCAGGACTACATTAAACAATATTCTTTCATCGAAACAACTAATTGAAGATGCTGAATGCAAAGACAAAAGAAAGAGAATGAGGAAATCCAAGGTTGACGAGATCGAGGAGGTTTTAGTTCGTTGGCTAAAACATGCCAGATCGCAAAATGTACCGATTTCTGGCGTGATTCTCAAAGAAAAAGCCATGGAAATTGCTAAGGAGTTGAACATTGAAGATTTCGGAGGCAGCAATGGTTGGCTGGATCGTTTTAAAGACAGACACTGTCTTTCTTTTAGAACGATTAAAATGTGGTAACTTTAAAAAGTGTTTTTTTTTTTTTTATTTTCCACTCATTCATTTGCATGTCATGATTTCTGAAAATCTTGTTTTTCTCACCGAATCCTACAGCAATTCATAAAAAATACTGTATTTCAATGTTTTTTTGTTGGTAAGTCGTCACTCCGCTTAAGTCGTCAAAAATGTTTGGTCCCTTGAGTGACGACTTAACGAGGGTTTACTGTATTAGTCTCTTGTTCCTAAATATGCTTGCAAAGTTTTAAGAAGACTCATCCAGTGGTTCAAAAGGAAGACGCCTACAAACACACACACTGACTGAGATCCACTTTTCTATACAAGAAGGCAAAAAAATTATTCGAAATAGACACGAATTATTTTAAACGAAATATCAGAAGAATATAATATCATAAATAAATAAAACAAAAAAATAATATTATAAAAAAGACAACTAAAATTACATCTTATCTGTACCTTCTTTAATAGCTCGTGGTAAAGAAGTATTGCAGTAATAGCTAACATTTCTAAGTCGTCTACTTCCTTCTTATCTTTCAGACGAATTCATTATGACGTCTGCGTCGCGTCGCTTAATTTAGCAGCAAGTCTTCTCTTCAAATGTTTGTAATGATATCCGTGTCTCAAGAGAGTCCGAATTTAAGAAACTAATTGTGCTTCGTGTTACGAATTTCTTAACTGAAATCACAGCTGTCTTAAATCTCTGGTGATATTCCTCAATTGGTTTTTGTAATTGAGATTCTGGTGTTCATTATCCACATGCTATTAGTCAAAAGGAAAGAGACCTCTTTTTTTACTTCTTAATTATGGGATGGTCCTTGTGGGAACAGTAACTAGACCACCTGAAAAATTAATGCAAAACTCGATTGATTTAGCACATGTAGCACTTGTATATAACAATTTTATTATTTAGAAACATTACTTCCAAAAAGCTTCAATACTTCGTGCAGATGATGTGAAAGTAAATCAGGTTTTGTAATGATTTTAACTATGTAAAAATGATAAAAATATAAAGATAATTTTTACATGTCTAAAAATCATTATAAAAACTCATTATCTTTCAAATATTTTTAAAATAAACCAATTTTTTAATCTCATGTCTAAATAATATAACAATCTACGACTTATTTTGTTATTAAATGTTATTAATATATGTTATTTAACATATTCGTTTTACTTATATATATGATAAGAGAATTTAAATTTTTAATTTTAAATCCTTTCATAATCTATTTAAATGAAGCCATAGACTATTGTTAGCGGAAATAACTCATATATCTCCCACAAGTCACTGTAAACTTTTTAATAAATCAAACAAGCTTTTTCCTACTTTCTTTAAAATAATCAACTTATATAATTGGCTAATTTCGTCTGTCTGTCCGTCTGTAACTCTATGTAAATAAGCTATTAAGATAGATCCAAGGTTCTCAATGGTACCATTGAATCAAGGGTACTCAAATTGGATGAAATATTAGTTCATTTTGTCATTCCATATTGTTTCCATGAAATTTTACCTGAAATTCTAACAAAACATACGTTCAAAACCAAATAATTTTGCTACAACTGCACCGATTTTAATGAAATTTGGCGTACTTACTCAGTTTTTTACGTTGATTTTGAAACTCAAAACCATTTTTGCCGTAGAAGCTTCGTTCACAAGTTAGCGCAGTATTTAGATTATAAGGTGAGTTTTAAATGCCTTTCGTTGTTATGAGTCAAAAATAATAATTATTCTTTAGCTAAATTAAACTTTAGATATGGTTGGCATTTCGTTTTTCTTTTTGGGTGGAAAATGATCTTTTAGATTAAATTCTCAGAACCTGTATTACAGGTGTACAGGTAAGAAGTACACCTAAATAGGTCGGATAAACATTAAAAAAACAAAAAAAAATTCAAATCAAATCATCAATCGAATCAAATATATTTATATAAATTGGCTAAGTTCGTCTATCTGTCTAACTGTAACTCGATATAATTAAGCTATTAAGATAGATCCAACGGTTCTCAATGGTACCATTGAATCAAAAGTACTGAAATTGGATGAAAATATTAGTTCATTGTGTCATTCCATGTTGTTTCTATGAAATTTTTTTCTTGGGAACTGACCTCGACAACTGAAATTCTAACAAAACATACGTTCAAAACCAAACAATTTTGTTATCACTGCATCCATTTTGATGAGATTTGGCATACTTACTCAGTTGTTTACGCTGATTTCGAAACTCAAAACCATTTTGCCGTAGAAGCTTCGTTCATAAGTTAGCACAGTATTTAGATTATAATTTACTTTATATTTGATAGTTGATAATAAAATGATTTTTCAGATTTTTTTTTATGCCTGTCGTCCGACAGGCTTTGCTGCTAGAGAAATGTTGTTATAAATTTCTTTTTTCTTTTATTTGTTTGTATTTTTTTTAAATTGTGCAAATTACAAAAAATAAAGCAAAATTCTAATTTTAAATTTAATGTCTGTCAGTAGAATTTTCCCATTTTCTAAAAAAAAATTCAATCTATTTACTTCAGGTGCACAAAATACATCAAAGCATGCAGAATTAGTGGATGAATTATCAGGGTCAACACTCATTGTTAGACATTACAAGTTTTGATTTTTGTCACTTCACGCGCTTATTTCTCGACAAGGACTTTCACAGAAAAAAATTCAAATATAAAGTTAGTTCGTCTTTTGTCCTTAAATGTGTAAACCAAGATTCAAGAAGATTCATCAGTCGCTTCACAAGTTACTATGGTACACACATACACGTATTGAGCGATTTGATGAGCTAGGAAAGAATGCTAAAAAAGAAACTACAAAATTAATTATTTTACAAAATGCTTTTGTTTTACAAATATTAGAGTTCGAGCAATTTTCTAGGATGCATCGTCGTCTTTTCCGTGGTGGTGAGTTTTAAAATGTGGTCGTGTTTCCGCATTCCTTGGATTTCCGGAAGTCCGTGACACATTGATTGATTCCACTGCTTTTAGCATTAGATCACGATTCTTTTTTCCTTTTTCTGGCAAAGAGGCAAGGCTTGTTGTTGGTTGATTGTTCTGGTGACTTCATTCCCATTAACACAATTGTTGTCTTCCATTCATCATGTTGTGAACTTAATGGAAGCTACCAAACCCTGAATTGCTTTTTTCTTATGTCTGAAAGAACAGGAATAATAAAACTAAGTCAAGTAGCTCTAAATAGAGAAGCTGCTCTACTTTATTTCGCTAGAACAAAAGAAACCTTATTGATTTCTTTTTAATTTGTGTTTTGTTAAGAAGTGTTGCCTTGTAACTATTCTGTTTATAATCTAAAATTATAGTCTAAATTGTCACTAAATACACCAGTAAACTTCAAATTACTTCAAACATTCAATTTTTTCATGTATGTATTACAGACGAGTATTAATGATCATGAAACAGCAGTTGTCCTGAGAGACTTGAAGTTTCAAAATAAAGGCAACTTCCTTTTATAGGATAAGTTATAAGATATTTTAAATCGTAACATCCTAAATCTTCTACTATTAAGTTAATAAAAGGAAACACCAATTTATTTGTAACGTTGTTGTATTCTTTTGATTGATTGTTATACTTCATTTCTGTTAGAAATGGAAGAAAGATGTTATTTTTCTTATTTGTCAATTTCCTGAAGAAAATTCTCGTTCAGAGAATTGAAATATTGAAGAGATAAAGATGTTTGTTTGAAGAGTTAAGGATTGGTGTTTCCTTTTATTAACTTAATAGTATAAGATATTTTGTTTTATTTATTTTATCAGTATATTTATCAGTAAATAAGTAAATATTAAATAAATCAATAAAATAGTAAAAAAAATTAAATTTCTTTTACATTCAATGATAAAAATTGGACTGGAATTTTTTTAGATATCCATTTATCACGTGTTAAGAAATTGAAAAAAAGAAAAACAAATGAAATGGTATTTCTCTTTGTTCTCCTAGTCACTGTTATCAATTTTTGTTTTATCATTACAGTGTACTCTCGATATCTCGAAGTCGAAGGGACGCTAAAAAAAATTCGAGATAGCGAGTTTTCGAGAAAACAAGATCATAACCAAAACATAAAAATTCAAGTAAATACACAAGATACGGAATAATATTCTAAAAAATGGTAAAGTCTTGATAGATGAGAATAAGTATAAATATGTAATGATAGTTAACAATAAGTCTAAATATAGCAATGATAATTTTAATTTTTAAAAGTAACAAGCTGAAAATAATTACATTAAATTGAAAAGAATTAGTAAAATACATTGAACTTACATTGCTAGAATTTCTTAAAAAAATACCTCTATTTGCTTCGACACAACTGAACGGCGATTTTTCCGGAAAAAAAATCATTTTTTTACTTCGAAAAATATTCGACATAACAAGGTTTTGAGTGAAAACTCTTCGACAAAAGAATTAAAATTAACATTAGATGAATATGTAATATCAAGGGGAAAAATAATTTTCCGACATATCAAGGTTTTCGAGCTATCGAAATTCGAGATATCGAGAGTATACTGTACTATTATTTTAATTTATTTTTCAAAGTTAAAAATTTTGATTTGAAATTTATTCTTTTAAACAAAAATTTATAGTAATATTCTAAGATGTTGATATTAATGTAGGTTTGTATAATAATTTTCTAAATCCATTTAAAATGAGATATGTAACACATATAAACTCATAAATTCATACATAAAATTTAATTAATGAACATCCTTTATCACAATCAATAAAGGAATACTGTAAAATTTAACAATGCGTATGTTTTTATTATTTTATAATGTAAAAAAATGTATTCTGGTCCTTACTTTTTTTTTCTTAATTTACGAATTAGAACGAACTAATTTTACTGATGAAAATTCAGCTCAGAATTACAGAACATCAAAATTTACGATATGAGGCAAAAACAAACCTTGAATCTGTCAATTTTATTTTTTCATTACCATTACAGTTCCTAATCCTTTTTATTGAAACATGAAAAAGATGATGACTTTACGTTATTCAATTAACCATTTGTACATCGTAAAGTATAACTTTTATTATATAAAAGTAATTTTATACTCTTGCATTTTATATTATTATATTTTATTAAAGACTTCTTCCTCATTCATTACATAATTCTTTTACTCTCGTACGTCTTCAAAATCTTCAGACATTTATTTTAAGTTAACTTACACGTAAGAAAAATCTCCTTCCTAAAAATAACTTTTTTCCAAATTAATTCCGCAAAGTAAAAAATGTACAAATTAAAATATCATTTTCTGAAAATAATGAAATCCTTATTTACATTAAAATCACTAAAGCCGATTAATTTTAAGTATTTCAAACCACGAGGAAGTTAATGATTTAGCTAAAAGTATTAAAATTTTTATTGTTTAAAACTTTGATGGAAATCCATTCTCTCGTTTCTAATACTTTTCTATCCGAATTGTTGGCGCCTTCTCGCTTGGATCCACTTTGAAAAGATTTCAAATATAAAAATTAATCATCTCTAATCGTTAAATATGCACACCAAATTTTAAGATGATCAATCAGCGGTTCAAAGGTGGACGAACACACACCATACAGACTGGGTTTCGAAACTTCACGACTTTTTCAATGATGTTTTTAATCTAACTTATTTTTTTCCTTTGGTGTTATTCTCGATTTTGAATAGATTGTGCAACTGATGTCACAGTTTTGGATAGTAATTTTATTTTATTAGTAACGCCTTCCTTTTATCTCGAATTGATTGTATGTCATGAAAGTTTGTGTGATATTTCTGTGACATCCGAACTTCCTTCTTTTTTATTGTGGGTTCTTATGGACGTGAAAAGCACTCATAAGTTTGAAAAGTCCTTGTAGATGGCTGCTGTTTGCAATCACTAGACCAAAAGTGAACCTGTCGATCGCTTGACATTCTGTTCGTGTCAGAACCTTTCTAGCGAATGCGTGCTTTCATGGAGTGACTGCCGTCAGATCGCAGTTTATTTAAGGCCAATCAAGACTTAAAGCCGGCGCGCACCCGCCAGGGGTGAGCAGAAGTGAATGTCAAAGCCATCAGGGAACATTTCCACGGCGCGGGCTTCGAGGAATGAGTAAACCCTGCGGGTGTCCAGTGGACAACCTAGAAGGAATGTTGAAGGCATGCGCATAGCTATTACCAAGTAATTCCAGTTGGCAGCAATAGACACAGCGTCGTTGTCTTTCCATTGCTTAATGGTAGTGATTCTAGAATAATTCTTTGCAGTGACAGTAAAGCAAACATTTATTGATTTTGTTTCATTCCAATGCCATTCTAAACGTACGGAATACTGCTTAAAAAAACCTACAGAAAGACCAATTAAAATGGATTAAATGATATATTTCAGTCACTCGCATTCCCTCTGTTGGTCTCAATATTTATCAGTATGAAACTACCTGATTCCCCAACGGCGGGATTTTGATTAAGTTTTGTATCTAAGAATTTCATTAAAATGTTTCATTAAAATTTATCAAATGTGGATAATGAAAACAAGTTTGCATTTTAACTTTTAATCGAGTTGGAATGAATTATTCTAATATAGAATATTAGAATATTTAGAAACCTTTAAAATAATAAAATATTTTGTTAAATTGATTTCATTTTCAGGTTAACTACACATCCAATAGAGTAAAGATATTAGCTCATTGCTTATATATCTTAATTTTTATTCTAATTTAGATTTTCTGAATTGACTGGGTTCTGGCCACCACACACAGTTCTCATAAAAACATAAATAAGAATACAATAAATGCTTTTATTTATTGTATTTATTGTATTCTTATTTATGTATTTTATTAGAACTGTGTGTGGTGGCCAGAACCCAGTCATTCCATGTTAACTTAAAACACATGTAAAACACCTTCCATTTTCTGAATTGTTTTTCTTTTTTAATATACATATAAAAATTAACTAGAAACATTAAATAACAGTGATTTTTAGAAATAATGTGAAGTATTTTCAAAATGAATTACTAAAACAAACAATCTCAAAAAAATTAGGTTAAGGCATACTACACAGGCTGTATCAAAAAACTATGGTTAAATTTTAATGGGAGAGTAAGAGTATCGTGACAAATCTTTTTCGTCTATGAATGTATGTCCTCTGACGGCAACCTTTGGTGCTAGAGGGCACTATTTAGCGGCGCTTCAATCGGCTAGAGAGAAGATGGAGAACACATAAACAAATGAAATTTGTTTTGAAATTGTATGAAAACAAGTGTGTGAACAAAATGTTTATTCAAAGGAGGTGCTCAAAGTTGCGGCCGGCAACAGCAATGCAGGCATCACAGCGTCAAAGCATTGCTTGCCATACATTTTGATAGATTCCCGGCATTTCGCGAACAGTTGCAGCGGCAACAACGATTCTTGCGACAAGGTCAAAGTTTTTCATGTGAACCAGAGGATGAAATCGATACATGTTAAATCGGGTTGTTTTGAAGACCAAGTAATATGCCCTCTAGCACCAAAGGTTGCCTTTAGTGGACATACATTCATAGATGAAAAAGTTTTGTCTGGATGCTCCTATCTTCCTTCAAAATGTGTGCAGAGAGTTTTGATACATCCTGTATTTTAATTCTGAATTGATAGAATATATTTTTCTAGTTTTCAAATTGGTAACCTCAGCAAAGCATCTATTTAAAAAAATTGTTATTGCTAATTTCCCAATAATGATATTTTATAAAATTACAAAAGTTTGTATGGTCTTCAGCACGGTTCTGTAACAATGGGATATTGTTTTTTTCTAGGAAATCAAGAAAGATGTAATAGTCAATTGGTTTTTAGAGCATTCCGAACTTATAATTCGGCACAAAATAAAGTTTATCATATCATTCATTTAAAAACTGTAGTTGTGTTTTGGAGTTCAATATGATAATAAACAGTTAATCAAATGAAATTTCACTTAATTCTATGTAATTCACTTAAAAAAAGCAAATTAGCAACAATCCCTTTGCAAAATAGGATTAAATTAAACCGCTTTTCGATGATAATTACATGGTTACTAACGAGGATTACATCCACAGAGAACATTATCCGGATTCTCCATCATTTTTATGTCTCTGAGCAGAACTGCATTTTGCTGCTAATCAATAACATATGCTATTATTAGTTCAATTTTACTTTTGTGATATAATTATGCAGTAAAGATAGGAAAATCTTAAAATACAATTAAGGATAACAAATAAACCATCCATATACTTTAAGTTTAGCCTGTTTTACAACTGTATTTGGATAGTAATTTAGCCTTCGTAATGACTTTTTTTGGTCAAATTTAACTATCAATTTGGATTAAGAATATCAATAGACTATATTCCCATTAATATTAAATATTGGACTTCATAGGATAATAGGATTGATAAAAATTGTCTAATATACGACACAACATGTTTCGCAGCAACTTTTGCTACATTTTCAAGAAATGGAACTGAATAACATGAAAACAATATAAGAACATACTACATCAAATTTCAAAAATAATTAACAACAATTCTTAAGAAATATATCAAGATAAAACTGTACACTGAATGTTAAGGATAAGGTTTGATGATTTAAATTAAAATAAGTTTATTTTAATAAGCATACAGATAACCACAAATTTTAAATCGAACATTTAAGCAACCTATTACTGAACATTTAAGCAAATTTCCTAATCATATTATTAATTGGGATAACATCAAAATTATTAGATATTGATAATAATTATCAGAAATTACAAGTAAAAGAGGCCTTTTACATTAAAAAATTTTCCATCGAATTAATGAACCGAAAATTTCAAATTCCTGATGTTACCGATTTATTTCATTGGAGTTTTAATTATTTTATGATGTCTTAATCGTCTTTCTGTATGTCTACTAAAGTTTTTTGTTATCTTTTAATTTAAGTTCATGAAAGATGTATGTTAACTTTTAATTTACAGTTTTATCTTGATATATTGTTTCTTAAGAATTATTGTTAATTATTTTTGAAATTTGATTTCTATGTTCTTTTATTGTTTTAATATTATTCACTTCTATTTCACTTGAAAATGTAGCAAAAGTTGCTGCGAAACATATTGTATCTTTTATTAATTAATTTTAATTTTTGTTAATTTTTTATTAACATGTTATCGTCTGAAGATCAATATTTAAGACTATTTCCTTTCTTGATTCTAAGTTGCATGTCGTAAAAATATTGTAGCAATACAATGTGAAAGTTAATCGAAGTGGGGAAAGTATAACTAGAAGAATGACTACTTATTATGGAATTTCCCTACTAATTCCACACAAATTGAACCTCACTATTAAAAATATATGTAATAATAATAATAAGAAGAAAATCATGTATCTATTTTAATAAGCAATTTGTAAGGCTCTATAGAAGGTGTCTATTGGAAAGTGTCCGTGTATTTGCGGAAGTGAATTTTTATAAGATATGATTCCTGTTAAGTTATCTGAGAATTTCATAATTTTGTCATAAGTGAACGTATGTACTTTATATTTTTTGGTATTCTTCTTGTATTCTTAACGAAATTTTTCATTTTCTTCTTCAGTGTGATGCTGCAGTAGGAATGAAGTCGTTGTTCGATATGGTGTTCAAACCACCCAAGAAAGTGATGCTATTTGGGGGAGCTTGTACGCAGGTTACCGATCCCGTGGCTAAGACATCGAGATTTTGGCATATGGCGCAGGTAAGCAACTCTAATTGTATTTACTTATTCAGTCAGGATATTCTTTGATATTTCAGGATGTCAAATAACTCAACGTATTTGCTTAAGAGTTATTATCTCTAACTTAATTCTGTACTTCAACATTGGTTAGTTTAAATTTTATTATTTCCCTTCCTTCCTTTATCGAATTTGGCCAACGAGGGACCACGGAACTAGCTCAACCTGACAACGTCAGGACGTAGCTTTCACATCCCGTCCAGGATAACCCTGAGATAGTAAGTTCCAGGGAGAAACGGACGAAACACACAAGAAGAAAGAAACAGCCATGCCAATACCGGGATTCGAACCCAGGTTACGACACACCAGCCACGCGGCAGACACCGCCGTCTAGACCGCTCGGCCATGCCGGAACGGCTATTTTATTATTTTATTATTAGTATATTTTAATTTAATTTCAAGGTTTTTACGCTTTAATTATTCTTTTGCGCTAAACGCTGACTGCATTAAAATTAAACAAAATATTGAAAATTTCAGACTCGTGAGAGGTAACTTAGTCTTGAAGAATTTGCTCCAGTTGATTGAATTCATGACTTAAGTACTATTAAAGTGACTTAAAGTGAATAAATTATTAATGTCCTGTAATCAGAAAGCTACCTAAGAAAAGCCTATTTCTGAATGGCACGAGAGTGATAAGATTTATAAATAAGTAATGAAATTGCTAAGCGGAATTTTTCTATGAGTTTTTTTCATGTTTGCACTGAAAAATTGAAAGATCTAATGACAAAATTATCTATGAATAATTGAATCCAATTTTGTTTTCTTCTGAGATGAGACCTTTCTCCTCCCCCTTAAGACAAATATTATCTATAGATTAATCTGCTCCAGACGATCTCATCGACAAACCAATGCTTACAAATGGATTAACTCCTCGTGGAAATTAATCCTATTAATTATTTAAAGTACCATCTTAAAACCTTTGCATAATTTCTCTTAATACCAGTAGAAGAGCTTAGGTTAGGTCATGATCAGAACGTTATTTGCTCTTAAAGCAGGAATTCGATTTCAGACTTTCGAAAATGTGGAAATGAGTCCAGGATGTAATTAAACTCAAGATGTTTAAGTTCTGACTTTTATTGCATTTCTTCTTTAGGATGATGGAAAATATTTTCTTCACGTAATGTCTAACATTTTATAATAATAAAAGAAAATGTAGTTTTGTAGTTTCTGTTTGTCAAATAAAAATATCTCTATCGCGCATCCACCGATGTAAGTGTGTTTCCCAAAGGTGAACCACCTTGAGATTTGTGAATAGTGATTGGTAATACTATCCTAGAAAATTTTGAAAAGCTCAAAATTTACGGCAGTTAGCCACGTCACAACTTTGAAGTCATGCCCGACTTCTAAGGCACGCCCCCTAAAAACCTGCGAACAGATTTCGACTTTTTTGTTACTTATTTGTAATTAAACCAATGCCTTAAAAGCCGTAATAAGTTTTTGCATGAGTACAAAATTTTGAAAATAGACAAAATCGTCAAAAAATTGAAATATATAGATATATAGTCGGAAGAAGAATTCGTATGGCATATATATATATATATATATATATATATATATATATACACGAGGTGCATTCAAGTTATAACATCTCCGAATTTTGTAATCACTAACAAATCACACGAGAACTATGAAACTTGTGTCACTTCTCGACGTAATCTCCCTGCAGCCATACAAATTTTTCACAACGTCGACGCCATGATTCCATAGCCGCTGAGAACGCTTCTTTAGGAGTCTGTTTTGACCACTGGAAAATCGCAAATGCAAGAGCGGCACGGCTAGGGAATGTGCGGCCACGGAGTGTCTTTAATCGTTGGAAACAGCCAAAAGTCGCTAGGAGCCAGGTCAGGTGTGTAGGGAGCTTGAGATATCACTTCAAAGTTGTTTTCACGAAGAAACTGCTGCGTCACGTTCGCCCGATGCGCTGGTGCGTTGTCTTGGTGAAACAGCACACGTGCAGCTTTTTCCGGCCGTTTTGCACGCAATGCTGGAAGGAGGTTCTTCTTCAAAATATCTTCGTAGGATTCACCTGTCACCATAGTGCCTTTTGGAACGCAATGAGTTAGGATTACTCCATCGCTGTCCCAGAACATGGCCACCATCATTTTTTCAGCACTGGCGGTTACCCGAAATTTCTTCGGTGGCGGTGAACCTGTGTGCTTCCATTGAGCAGACTGGCGCTTCGTTTCAGGATTGAAAAGAGGCATCCATGTCTCATCCATTGTCACAACCAATGAAAAGAAAGTCCCATTCATGCCTGGCATCAACATTGCCTGGCAACATGCCACGCGCGCAGCCTTGTGGTCGTCCGCCAGCATTCGTGGCACACACCTGGAGGACACTTTCCGCATTTTCAGGTCGTCATGCAAGATTGTGCGCGCAGATCCCACGGAAATGTCAACTTCGGAGGCGATCTGTTCCACACTCATTCAACGATCCTCCAGAACAACTTTCTCCACTCGCTCGATCATGTCGCCAGACCGGCTTGTGTGAGGCCGCTGTTGTCGTGGTTTGTTGTCACACGACGTTCTGCCTTCTTTGAACTGTCGCACCCACGATGCACATTAGACACATCCATTAGACACCTTCACCACATGTCTCACTCATCTGGCGATAAATTTCAATCGGTGTCACACCACGCAAATGGAGAAGACGAATGATAACACGCTGATCTTGTAATGAAAAGGTCGCCATTTTAAGTATCACAAACTGTCGCTCACTCTCGCTGCTGCAGCTAGGGTTCTGTGTGCCGTACGGCTCTGCCATCTCTGTCTCGCAATGACAAAAAGTGCCCGCATATTTTAAAACAAACTGCATGTTTCTATCTGTTTCCAGTGCTGAGAAAAAAATTCGGAGGTGTTATAATTTGAATGCACCTCGTATATATTCATGATCTAAGACCACTGATCAGTGCTTATCACAAGGCCCGGGCTCATCTTTTCAGGTAGGGTAGGTTTGTTTTCCTTTGGAAAATACACTAACACTACTCTAGTTCACTAAATTAATATTTAACTTGCGTAAAAAGATCATAATAAGTCATTAAGGCCAACACACAAATATAATTAGAAACATTTATGCGTATTAAAAATTACAAACATTTTCAAAATGTCCTGCGTTTCGTTGTCGAGTAAAAATAATCATAATGTTAATAGGCAAAAAATTATTAATAGGATGTACGTTTGTTTGTCATCAAAGTGGAGAGAGTCGGAGAGAGAATATTTTAAAGTGTATTTTTAATTTTGTTAGTGTATTTAAGTTAAAAAAAAAAGAATACTTAAGTATAAACTTTTGCATCTATTCATTTAGTGAATAATAAAACGAAATTAACTAGAAATAATTCCTACGCCCCTGAAAGGGATTGTGGGCACTCCCTCGTAGGCTCAATTTGGAGGAGCCTATTATTTTATGTTAACTTATTTCGCCGAAAGTGCCAGGAAAGGATGTTGATATAAAAAAATGAAGAATCGTATAACGATGGTCGTTCGGTAGCGCTGTACAAAATTTCACGGTATTTCAAAAATATAGTATTTGTTTTACTTCCGTGAATACTTCACGGGTTGCAATTAGTAATACAATAATTTTCAGAACAAAATATCAGGTTCCCAGGACACGTGACCCCCACGGGCGGGCCGATTGTGGAAATAGGGGAGAGGCTCGGGATGTTAAATTACAGAAGTAGAGTGGGGCTAGGAACTCAAAAAGTAATGTAACATCCCGAGCCACTGAAGAGGGTGAACGTGGGCCTCTCCCCCATTTCCACAGTCGGCTTGCCCGTGGGGGTCACGTATCCTGGCAACCTGATATTTTGTTCTGGAAATTATTGTATTATTATTTTTACTCGACAACGAAACGCAGGATGTTTTGAAAACGTTTGTAATTTTGAATATGTATAAATGTTTTTAATTATATTTGTGTGTTGGCCTTAATGACTTATTACACTCTAGTTCGTCCTCTCGAAAAACAATATTTTCCCTTTTTACCGCAGTATAATGAATGAGAAGGAGTTTAAAATGAGAAAAACCGCTCTCGTAAGTTTCAAATATAAAGATTTAATAAGTATTAGAATATCATTATTCATAGTGTGCGTTATAAAATTACTCCAGGACCATACACACCATAATACAATTAAAATAAACTTTATAAAAACCATAATACATGTAACATGTTTCGAAGAATAATCTTCGTCTTCAGACAATCAAATACGGGCCTACAACGGTCCTAATCAAATTACATAATAATCAACAGATATTAATGCAGGTCATCGTTTAAAACATTAACAATAAAACTCATTATCAATGTCTCGTTTTAATAGCAACAGAATTCAAACAAGCATATTATTAAATCTAAGAACACATTAGACAGATTAATCAATGTAAATAAGAAGAATGTAGATATTTGGATAAATTCTGTACTATTTACGATATAAATTGTGAAAACGGAAATTTTGGTTTCAGGTACGTGGGAGAAAAAAGCGTCGAACAAGTATCCGTATGAAAGAACACTAGAGCGATTGAAAAAGGGGATTTAAAGTACCTGACTCCGATTCATCATAGAGATACCGAGCACAACATTACGACAACAAAATCATCATTATATATTATTTCTCAAAGGGTTTTTTTTGTCGGACCGCTATATTTCCTTTACTACTTCATCAAAATCAATGATTGAGGCATCATTTTGAAGATTACGTTTCCCGCTAATGACGAAAAATAAACAAATTGTTTAAAATTAATGTTTTCGTTAAAAAACTTTATTTTTAAAAACTTTTTATACAAATGTAGACACGCTTTAACAGAAGCGCCTTATTTTTCGAAAGTGAAAGTATTGCTTTAGCGTTGTAACCTTCAACTATTTCCTTTTTTGAATAAAAATGCACTTTAAATGATATTTCATCGTTTATTTAATAACAACAGATAAATAAAAAACAAAGATTTATATTTTAATAAAAATAAACGATTTATTACAATAGAAACATAAAAATTAGTCAACTTTTCATATATTATTTTATATATTATTTCTCAAAGGGTTTTTTTTTTGTCGGAACGCCATATTTCCTTTACTACTTCATCAAAATCAATGATTGAGGCATCATTTTGAAGTACGTTCCCCGCTAATGACGAAAAATAAACAAATTGTTTAAAATTAATGTTTTCGTTAAAAAACTTTATTTTTAAAAACTTTTTATAAAAATGTAGACACGCTTTAATAGAAGCGCCTTATTTTTCGAAAGCGAAAATATTGCTTTAGCGTTGTAACCTTCAAATATTTCCTTTTTTTGAATAAAAATGCACTTTAAATGATATTTCATCGTTTATTTAATAACAACAGATAAAAAAACAAACAAAGATTTATATTTTAATAAAAATAAACGATTTATAACAATAGAAACATAAAAATTAGTCAACTTCTCATATATTATTTCTCAAAGGTGTTTTTTTTATTTCCCTTAATACTTCATCGAAATCAATGATTGAGATATTTTCAAGATTACGTTCACCGCTAATGATGAAAAATAAACAGATTGTTTAAAATTAATGTTTTCGTTAAAAAAATTTATTTTAAAAATATTTTTTGTAAAAATGTAGAAGGCAATCTATTGACAATCTGTTCATTTATTTATTTCCACATTACCATTCGGTGACTGATCAAGATACCATGCGAATTATTCGCACGGGTCAACTTTTTTATAAAACTTGAGAAGACGCCATCTATTGACAATGTGTTTAACTAACATGCACACAAGCTGTTGGATTTGTTTATTATTTCTCAAAGGTGGTTTTTTGTTGCGAATTATTCGCACGGGTCCACTAGTTTATTTTTATTTATGGATAACAAAAAGATGATTATCTACGGATGTTTTTTGAATCGGTTATTATTAAAATGAGGCGTTGTTATAATAATGAGATATCAATTATGAATGTTATGGATTATGACCTGCATTAATTTGATATGAATGATATAACTTGCATGTTTGAATTCTGTTGTTATTAAAACGAGCCATTGATAATGAGTTTTATCGTTAATGTTTTACATTACGACCTGCATTAATATCTGTTGATTATTATGTAATATGATTATTTCCCTGCGATGTTCCTAGTATTCTCAGGACCTTTACAGGCCCGTATTTTATTGTCTGAAGACAAAGATTATTCTTCGAAACATGTTACATGTATTAGGAGACGATAGATAGGTGACGATATTTTTTAAAAATGTTATTTATTTATTATTAATTAAATGTTATTAAGGCATATGAGTAAATGCCTTACTGTCTGAAGGTATTACAATAAACATCATTTCCAAAGACCTTCTTCAAAACTTTTATCTTAAATGTCTTTTTCGCGAGTTTAGGTATTTGGTTCACTTGAATCCTCCAGATATAAACACGAATATCAACGCTTATAAAAAACATTTTCAAAGGTTCTAAACCTTCACTGGTAATTACTTAAGAGATTTGTTTTTCAAAAATGGTTTTACTTAATGGTTTGGAAATAAATTTTCTTCTTAAACTTTGCGATGAGTTTCATTATGATTATTAATAATAAAGTGATTGCTAAAAACTAATTAAATTTCTATTAAATTAAATTTAATTTTTGTTGTTCAATTTTTGGCAACATATTTTATTTGTTTCTTTGTTTAATTTTTTGTAATTCGCTTTCTTATAATAATGGTTGTTATTTCTCGGTTTTATTTTTGTTGAATAACTGCATAAATATTTTACGTTTGTTATTTACATGTAGACATACATTTTTTTTATAAATTTTATAATTAATATTCTCATAAGCTAACCTTCTGAGTAGAATTAAGTAGGAAAAAAATTTGATTATCTAAAGAAATTATATTACTGCCTTTTCTTAATTTTTGAAAATAATCGAGTTCTAGGTAAAATGACTTAACAATGTAAGTCTTACGTTTTTAAATGTTGCATCCCAAAGTATCTACCTGCAAAATTAGAGATGTAATTCTACTTGACTTAAAAACAAAATATACTGATTATCATTTTTATCATTCCTAATAATATATATATATATTTTAGGACTGTAATTTTTGTAGTTAGGAAAAAAATATTATATAATTATTAGTGTTACTCATAGTATAAATAATTTATGACGAAATAACTAATTATTTAAGTTAGAATAATTGCAATAACTGTAAGCACTAACAAATTCGCTTGTCCTGCTTTCTGACACATGCAAAGCAATTAATGTAAATTATATTCTGTATTTATAATCTTACAAAATCTTTGACTCATCTTAAACATTTTTTCAAAGAATCTTATTTGAAGACGTCTTTCAATGGTAAATTATCTGCATTACAGCTTGCCTTATCGTGTCTAGTAGATAAGGTCCTTAATGAAAAATGGGACGTCCCCTTTAACAGCGCTCTCTTATTGTCCTTTTCACTGAAATTACATGTAGCTTCGTTGGAAGCATCTCAATTCGCTTTTGGAATTCTGAACACGCGTAACTTGATTCCTTGGTCTCTGACATTTTCTTTGATGATTGCACAGATAACAAGAGGTTATAAGAGCTTCATCTCAGTCTGATGCTTCTTCAGCTAGAGTTTAATTAGGTGCTTCTTTGGTTTGTCGTAGATACTTTTCACCCCCACCTCCACTCAACCCTTCCGTGCAATCGAGGATTTGGTATGAAGATAGATGGTTCACAAGGAAATAAGAATTAAGATAATGAAAAAATTTAGAAAACATCTAATTAAAATAGAATCTATTAGGTAAAAAGTAATGCTTAATTGAGTGTAATATGTAAATTTATAATAATATAGAATAATGGGTGAGACCAAATTGTTTACCAAGTGACATCCTGGAACAGCTGTTTCACGCTCTTTGACGATCCTCAGCCAGGAACATTCACTCTTAAACAACGAGGCGAGGCACCACTACGCTTCCGACAATATAGTATCTTATTATGTCAAATGTAGAACCTGAGAGATTAAAGAAATGTTACAAAAAAAATACAGATAGGGAGTAATTCTTTGCATAGCTAATAAATCCAGTTATGTTAAACAAATTTATTAAATACAGGTGAACATAAAAGAATTCAAATTTATTAAATAGAATTTAAAGTTTTTAATATTCTCTTCAACCTCAGATATGTATATAAATGAAGAAATCCACAATTCTTCATTCCCTTAATCTATGAATTTGCCAATTTTTGGAAGAAACTGATTATTCAAACAATATATGTTCTGACTGTTTTGGAAAAAAGAAGATCTCTCAATGTGAGTACTTTTCGTCACCCGGCACACATCCAAACTGGAATTTAATTCCATACAGATGAAGCAAGTGTGATGTCTCCGCACCATGGGTTCCTTGATATCACTGATGGATCTGGGCATTGGGATACGTATCGTTATCTTTCACTTTACCCAAATAGTACGAAATCACTTGGTGTTAGGTCCGGGGATAGTCATAATTTTTTATTAAAAGAAGATTAAGTTGCAATCGTTAATCTAGGAAACCGTTATTCATTTTCTTGCAATAATTAAAATTTCTCATCTCTTATTCTATAAGAATTAGATACAGTGTGGGCATAAAAGAGTAGTGATGTTTTATTTTATTTAACTTATCTGGAAACTATTGTTATTTGATGGGAACTGTTATGTTGTCCAAAATTATGAATTGTATAAGTTAGTTAAAATTATATTATAGTTAATTACAGTATAGTAAATTAAAGTATTCAAATGTTCTACATTAATTACATTGGACTAATTAAAAAACAACAATAACACTGCTGAGCTACGTGCTCTTATAACTTGTAGACGTCGATAACAATGCAATGGTGTTGTAGTGAGGGTTGCTCCTGCCCTCCTGCATTCACCAAAAGCACACTCAACCAAACTGGCCATGCGACAAGTGTCTACCTACAGATATTGTAATCTAACATTTTATAAGTGAAGTTTATACTATATTTCTTATATAAAAAGGAACAACTAATAAGTTTTGAACGTAGTTTAAGCATTTTATAGAAACCATAGTGCGCTTTGGTTTTGCAAACGTGGACTGCTTTCAGCTTATTTACCACAAATCTCTTGCTCTCCGATTCAAAATAGTCAATCATTTTGACTCTTTTCTTTTGTTGTATTCTAATAGTTGTACCTTATCTCTGTTTTGAACGTTCATATTCCTATTAGCTTTAGATAATTTTGAAGACAATTTTGAAAGACAATAAAAGAAAAGCATTTCTTACTCAACAAAATTAAGTTCAAAAGAAGTATCAGCAGTTGCTGCAGCGCTAGTAAAACATCATTAAGCTTAGCTCAAACAACCCTTATTATGAAAAGAGGCGGGAACTTGCAGCTAACGTCATTTTCCGGTAAAGAATTTAAACTATTTCCAGGCATAAACCTTTCAAAGTCAACCTTTAACGTGTTCTACTAAAGATTCGTTCAGTCGATTCCACGTAAACAACACATAAATTTAATTTTCTTTAACTAACCAGGCTTTTGGTGGGTTTTTAACTCACTTAATTCTTTTTCGACTTAGAACTATTCTAAATTTATCAATTTTTTTAAAAAGAATACTTTAATAACTTGTCTTGAAAAGCCTGTAATTAAGGCTTAACTGACGTCTTATTGGAATTTGATGAAAGGAAGCCTTATTTATTATTGCATAAATGTTGATCGCTTGCTAATGTTTGCTGCACCTGTAACCTTTCTGACAATGACGTCATCTGGTGACGTCATGTCCAATATTGTTTCTGGCACGATTTCATCCATGGCAATTAACGTCAATTTGGAAACCGTTTCCAGTTAACGATAATGACTTCGCAAATGAGCCTAAACAACAAATAATTGCTTAGAACCTAAGTTTAGAAGATCCTAAAATTTATCCTGCTTACTTATTTAATCATAATTTATATTAATTATAATTAAATAATAATATTTTGGAAATATATGGAGTGAAACATGAACTCCAAAGCAATTAGTAATAATAATCTGTAATAACTTCAAAAAAGGCTTTGGAACTTTACAATCCCGAAAACTAGTGTCAAGTCTTTATAAGTTCTTCCCATTATATTGCTTCGTTCTTTAGAGAACATAGAGGGCATTATAATTTCTAATAAATTCTTACATCAGAGTTCAGTACAATTCTTGAAGAATTGCAATTAAATTCTAGAGTGAGTATTTCTGGAATTACGAAATCGAATTGCATGTTTTACATGCAAATAAAAAATCTGAAACTTTTCAACATAACATTAAAAGTAAGATCATCTATTCTGAATATGATGTAAATTATAAGAAAACATTATATATGCTGGCTTAAAAATAAGAAAAAAAGGTCAGCCATTAATGAGTTGGATCAAATTTTCCAACCCAATATTCTTTAATAGAATTGTCCCATGGTTTTCAAGCAATCGCGAAACGTTTTTAACTACGAAGGAATATCTTGATGCTAAGGATTTCACAAGCAACCTTGATAAAAAAATTCTTTTATTGTTTTATTTTTTAACGATCCTTATATATATATATATATCTTTTGCGATTCAAAAAGGATAAATTTTATAAATGAAAAAAAGCTTACTAAATTTTAATTTAATGGATTCAGCATCAATTTTAATAGTATTGGAATTTGTTTTGCTTGTTATCTCACGTTTGTCAAATTCTCGTAGTTAAGGCGTGCGACCGCAGGATTGGCCTTTTGCTCTTTTCCCTTTAAGTTAGAATTTTCCCTCCTTTTTATCTACCCTCGCCATGTGATGTAATGCTTAAGCAATCACATATCGCTATTTTATCATTACGTCTTAACTAAATCTATTAATCTATTACAGTTGATGCAACTATATAAGAAGCCCGAAGACAAGGAATGAATGTTGAAATTATCTCAAAATACTTTGCCAAAAACGAAGTAATTTCCAAAGTGATGTAAAAATTTTAAAACTAATTGTATTTAAGAAGAGTTTCTAATTTCAAAAAAAGTCTTTGAAGTGATTCAGCTTCTTTAACGTCTATTGTTTATTTATATTATGAAACAAAGTAGCACCCTTTTATGATATTAGCAATGCTGTATGTTATTACCAGTTTCGAACATTCACTGTTTCTAATATATACTACTGTTAATATCATAAAAGTGTGCTATCTTGTTTCGCCTATTGCTTATTGCCTTGGGATTTAACCCCTAATGCTATTTCTTTCTTGAACACCTTATAAGTTGATAAAAGAACTCTCAGTATAAGAAAGAAAACATTGCAGTGTGTTTAAGCTGCAAGCCATTGAATTTTTTTCTTTCGTTCATCAGCACTGAGATGAAATTTTCAAAACAATTATCTTTTATTTATAACTCCCTTTGATATTATTTGCCAAACAATGTTAGCCCTGTTTGAGACCATGATAACGGCAAAAGATAGCCTGTTTAGCACTTGAAGTTAAAATTTTAATAGAAGTTAGCAACATAATGGAGCTTCGTGTTGGTAAAAAAAGGCCTAAGTCAAAAATTATATTGCTTTTTGGAAATTGTTACTTAAGATGCCAAACAAGCTTTGGTGTCCTCTACAACGAAATTTTTCAAGGATTAACTTGGATTTGATTATCTTAAACTATACCAAAGATTAACGATGTAAGCTTAGTTGGATTAATAGATTAAGAAGCTATTAAGATTTGAGGTCTTTGATGTGTAAATGACAAGGAAACATGTTTCCTAAAAAGACTTTAATGTGGTTTTACGATTGAATAGCTAAATATCCGGTAACAAGAATTAAAACCCTACCATATTCAGACTGATATATTATTAACTTTTCAGTCAATCTCTTTGCTTTTTATTTATGAATTCTTGAAATCTTGGAAAGATTCTTGTCTTTTTGAAAACGTTAAAAGTCTTTTTTGTTGCTTCAAAATCCATTTGTATTTGTATAATAAAAAACATAAGACAATTTTTGTGAACAATATTTTCTGAAGAATAAATTTGCATAAAATATTCAAATTACAAACGAACATCTTATTTCCGAGAAACACGACTGGAAACCCGCAAGGGAATGAACAGAAGAGAAAGGAAAATAGAGAAAGGAAATCTAGAAAAAAAAAAACATGGCTTCTTGATCATGTTTCATGCATACAAGATTTTTTTGAAGTAAACATTTCCACAGATTTGATGTTTTACTTTTAGAATAACGAAACTTAGGTTTTTTATTCAATGAAATAACTTTTAACTGCGTAAATTAGCTACTGTGCAATAGTTCTTCAACGCAGTTTATAGTCTTAGTGATACTGTTCCTTAGAGAAAGACTATTAGACAAACATAGTCTGCATTATTCTATAACAAGTAAATAGTTTGCTTACTGTCAAAAACAAAACTTAAAAATACTTGGAAATAGGATTTCCAAGCTTCAAAATCCATTGTTGCTTACGATTACTGGAATGGATATACTTGGAAAATCCTTGTTTACCAACAAGAAAATGTAACTCTTTTGCTCTGAAAACAGATCTGTTTTCAAAATGGCTGCTTCTAGGATTTATGCACTTAATACGGAACACTGCATCATTACTAAATGCATTATTAATATACAAACTCATGTGTATACATTTGGCCTCGTTCTAGAAGTAATCGCAGTCTGTAAGCTTTTTCCTGCAGACTTTCTTATATGACTATTAGTTGAAACTAAAACATGTTCGTTGTAACTTCAAAGTATGCACATTTCCATGAGCTTCAATACATTCGACTTTAATTTTAAGTTGCAGTCACTTGGATTTCTTCCAAAGATATAAAGTATTTCAATTTTATTTCACGCTCCACAACACGCCCACAAATATGAAGAGTAGAGATTGTGTATAATTGAAGAGTAGATAATAATAAAAAAAAAATATTATACCAAATCTTGTTTTAAAGTTATAATAATGCATTAAAATAGGGATCTCGCGTGGTTCTTCTGTCTGTAGCATTAAATTATGATTTCAATTTCAGTCTTTTTAATGCGGCTAAGTGTAGAGCTAGACCTCCAATTTGAAATTTTGTCCCTTTAGGCCGAGTAGTCGCAGAAAAATCTTATCCATAAACGTTCCTGAACTCTCGTTTATGGATAAGAGCACGATGATTTAATCCCTGACCTTTTAAACATTCTTATACTTTTAACATCATAAATGTATTAATCTTTTTAAAATTGTTTGTTTAATTTGTATAACTAAGTAATCTTATAGGATGAAAAGGAAGTATGTAATCGTGATGTAAAGATGATATTACAGCTTTTCCCTTGATAATGCAGGGACTGAATTAGTGAAAATGGTTTGCTTTACAGTAGCAAAATAGAGATTATATGAATAGTGGCATACTCCATCACTTGTAGAACATGACATCATTCTTTTATAGCGCCATCTTTCGGAAAACATGAGACATCATAGATACTTATTGAAAATTCAGAATTTCAATGTTTTAGATATTTTTTTGCCCTATGCCTATTATTTAAATTTTCTATTCAGTTTTGATGTGAATCGATGGATCTTTTTCACTTACTTTTTAAAAATTATAAGCAAAGTGATGCCATTTTAAAAGCAAAAGCCTAATTTTCGATAAGGAATTCCCATTTTTTAGCCATTTTAGAAAACATTATTGCTGTTTTAATGCTTTTTTTAATGCTTCTTCGAAATTGTATTGCCTAAATGTTTGTAGTACGTAAAATTAAAATTGCTTGAGCAAGAAAAGAAAATAAAAACAAAAAAAAAAACTTGTTTTTCGTCGAATAAAAAGAAAAAAGTGAAAAAAAAATTGATTACCCAATACTAAGATAACTGCCGTTCCGCCATGACCGAGAGGTCTAGACGGCGGTCTGCCGTGTGGTCGATGTGTCGGAACCTGGGTTCGAATCCCGGCATGAGCGTGGCTGTTTCTTTCTTCGTCTGTGTTTCGTCCGTTTCTCCCTGGGACTTGCATTCTCAGGGTTATTCTGGACGAGATGTGAATCTCGTCCCCCCTTCTTCAATTTCCTAGCCTCACCCTGACGTTGTCAGGTAGGGCTAACTCGTGGTCCAAAGTTGACCGTTGTCGATGAAAGAAGAATAAGATAACTAAATGTCTTAGGACGCTGAAATGCTATTAAAAGTTTGGCTTTTTAATGACGATGATGTCGATTAAATTCCCATAAGTTTGAATTCAGTCATGTGAAAATGGCTAAAAGCACTGTCTTTAAAAATAGTTTGTCCCGGGCTGCCCAAATCTAATGGCTATTTAATGTAAGTTTTCTTTTGCTTTTTATTAAATAGTAGAACGTTTTACCAAAAAAAAAAAAATACATGTTAGGCCATTATTTTTCGTGGATAATCAAACAATATTTTTCTTGTATAAGAATAGCAGGATTATAAGTAACAATAAAATAATTTGCCTTTTTTTTTGTGGTCATGCGGTAGGGATACTTCAAAAGGACTTTGTTGTTCGCTGTCGCGTGCGACGAAAATTGATTACCTAAAGTTCATAGCCTGCAGTTGACATAACCAATCATTTGAATCAGTCGGTAAGTTAGACCCAAAACAGGAGCTGAACCATTTCTAATTATGGTTTGCTTTGATAATGAATTCCTGGAATTATTCACGCAGTTAGCTGGAAGTGATTCACGTTGTCTGGAAGCGTCACGGCCACTGAGTCAACTGGCTTGACCTACCAGTGTTAGCTTGCAACCAGCGAGGTTTCGATAAATCGGTTCGAGTAACCAGATAGGAGGGAAGGTGAGAATCATTCGCAGCAGGTGATGCATCATTTTCCCTTTCCCACGTTTCATAATCGAAAAAGGTTTTCACAGTCGAGTGGATCCAAATACCTTAACTTTTTATTTCCTCGGTAAAAGAATGGCGCCCATCGATGTAGAAAGTTCCTCTTTTTTGGCTTAAAATTCAATTTCCATCGAGAACTTGTTTGAGAACATACTGCAGCCAGAAGATTCCAGAAATCATTGAAATTTATAAAACATTCTTTACAACATTCAAGGCTTAGGTTCTTATATAATTCTTCAAAAGAGTTTTTTTAAACAAGAAGTTCCTAAAAGACGTGAAGCCTACTTCCATAAAATGTGTTTTTTTTTTCTTTTTCCTTTTTTATTTTAAAGTCGTGAGAATAGCACAAAGTATTCTCCGTTTATTTTTAATTTATAACATCTGTCTAGTAAATATGTAATAAGCAAAAAAAAAAAAAATCAACTAAATTTAATGTAATTTGTTTAATACCATTTAATTTAATCATATCAAAGTGCGGAAGACTAAGTGGATTTAGATCCATTGGTCTGTATATAGTTTCGTTCTTAAGGTTGTTTTTTTTTGGAAGTTATTGCTCTAATAAAATAACAGGACCCAATAGAAATAATTTCAGATATAAAAGTTTAGTGGCGCATTGAACTTATGTATGCTCGCCAAATTTCATGAAGATTCATTGAATTCTTCATACGTTATGACAGGAGGAAATGTACATTTATAGACATGCACACACACACACGTACGTTGAGCCTCAAGTTCCTAATAAACGTTAAAAATAACATTTGAATGTTGTACAAGAATAGGGGTTTTGAAAAAACATGCAATCCTACGTTACTTGAAAAGTTGCACATTCATTTTCCCTTGCAATCTTGAATAGAATACAAGGAAAAAACAACGTAGGGATAGCGATTAGTAAACCAATCACAATGCTTCGCAACGTCTTCTGATACGTTCATGAAAATATAATTGATATTGCCTTAATTTCCTTATTATTATAAATGTGATTGTTGCGAAAGACGCTATTGTTGTGATTGTTGTCTTGGTTGCTAATGAGATTTTAATGATACTTGTCCCCAGACAAAACGGGAATATTAGTCTCCTGATCCTTATCAGAAGACTAAAAGATCTCCAGTAATTTGCATATATTACATCAAGCAATTGCAGCTTACTCTCAAATTTTTCATTATCTAAAAACTGATTAAATCTGAATCTCTTCAATTAATTTTAATAAATCAATGCAAGCGCAAATTAATACGTTGCCATTCACTGATTTAAAATTTGTTCAGATGAAGACAGATAATTCAAATAGATAGATAAACAGAATTTATGAGCGTTGCGTTCTCAGTTTAGAACACAGTTACAGTTAAAATAAAAAAAAAGTTAAGTATTCTATTTTAGGCAAATGCAGACCTTTGGGGTCACGGGAGATAAGGCCCCTGGCGTTTCCTGATCAACGGGAGTAGGTTGAAGTCGAGTGGTCAGTCTAGCGCCCGCCTGCCTTTAATCCTAAGAAAAGATACCAGACATCCATTTTACAGAGGGCTGGATAGATCTTACGATTCGTCTGAAGAAAAATTCAGCGTGGATAAATTACCGATCTCTGCCGGATTGGGAATTGTACTCTACTTACCAATTGGCTACCTGGCTCATAATTTTGTAATGGAAACGTACGTATTTACGAAAGAAAGAAAGTAAACTTAATTATTATTTTTTTTAATTTCATAAATAGATATTAATAATTTATTATAATTTTGGTAATTTAAAAATGAAAGAATAAATATTAGATTGTTATAATTCAGCGCTTTTTTTTTTAATTAAAAGAGATATAATTTTAATAAATACGAGGTTTTTAATCTAAGATATAAAACATTAAAAATTATTAATGATAAAACTTAATGTAAACTTAAGATTAATCCTGTTTCTTTTAACTTTCTCGGATTTAATTCATTTTAAATGAAGAGGTTTAAAGCAGAAGAGATATTAAATCCACTTTTCGAAGATGAAGATATAAAGTATTGGAATAAAATTATTTCTTTGGAAAAAAAAAAACAGTTTAAGACAAAATATCTTTTTGAAAGAATTATTAAGAACTTACAAGTTTATAAACTCAACTTTATACACGTTACATTCTGCATTCCGCTGCTTTTCGGCCTCTAAATGTTACGCATGGCATATGCTGTATGTTGTCCCAGGAAAAAAGATCAAAATTTTAAAAAATCAAAAACTCTTAAAATAAAAGTTTGTAAGAATAAATATCCTATTCTGAGATAGAGCTACTTGAATGCACAGTTCCAAGAAAAGTATTTATAAGAAAGAGACATAACGTAGAGTTTCTAATACAGTGGTACCTTGGTTAACGACGTACTTGGTTAACGACGAGTTGCTGTAAGCAAAAATTGTCTTGGATAACGACACAGGCTCTGGTTTAGGACGCCTCGTCGATTGGGGTCGGCCAATAGGTTTTGAGAAAATCGCATTTAAATTTTGCAAAACATTCCTACCTATGTCATTTCAATTTTCTTTACACACAGTCTGTACTTCTGGTGAAGATTGACATTTCAAAACTGTATTCATGAACTACTCATTTTATTAATGATAAATTTTTTGTAGCAAATATAAAATGAATAAATGATATGCATCCTATTTTTATGACATTTAAAATCGCGCCTGGGAGATCGCGCCTTGGAAACGATGGTTTTGGTTAACGAGATAATCCTGGAACGGATTACCGTCGTTAACCAAGGTAACACTGTATTAATTTTTAATTGACAAATTTTTGTATTTTTTTAATTAATTTTGAAAAATACCATCGTCAACATTAATGTATTTTGCAATTGTGAGCTGTTCAGCTTCAGATAGTGACAGGTTACAGCAGGAGGAAAGGACAATATTCAAATGACAAAATTAAAATATTTTAACCGAGTACTGTGAAAACACCTTTCCTCTTGGGACTTCCTGTATATGATAATTAAAGCCAACGAATTTTACTTTCTTTTAAATCGTAGAAAAACTAGAAACGCTGAATAAAATTGCAAAATAAGCATTAATCAATGCTTCAAAATGTGGAAAAACAAAAATACGAGTTTCAATTCCAGTCTGTTCCTACTGAATTACTTTGAGAAGAGGGATCAGATTCAAGTGGCTGAAGTCTGAGCCATTGAGTGCCTGTGCTTCTTCATTTGATGCAATCGTTCATTTGCCTGTTATTCTGATTGATTGCCTTGGCTCAGTCATGGCCACTTGAAAATCTTGAGGAGATCCACTACCGACTTCTTGGAAGTTTTTTTTCCCTACTATAGTTCCAGCAGTTTCTCTTGTTGCACTTTTATTTTCCTAGCTCATGAAAGTCTGTCCACTCCCCTTCCCTAATAAAGTTTAAACCACTGGGTGGATCTTCATGAAACGTAACATGCATTATTAAGAACAAGAGTTTATTATTTTTATTTGAAATCTTATGCAAGTGATTCTTTGACCGAAAATTAGCACAAAAAGTGGAGAAAAATTTCAGTTAGAACTAAAATAGTGGATTTTACTAATATCTTAAACAAACGATATTATAAAATTAAAAAGTCCCTTTGTCCCTTTTGTCCCTTTAAATCTGATATCCATTCAACAGAGGGCTGGGTAGCCCCTTGGACCAGTTTGGAGGCGAATGGAATGTGGAAAAATTCCCTCCCTCCGCCAAGGCCTCTTTCAACTCGATCGAACCAGCCACCTCCTACCGGTCCCATAAACAAACGATATTAATCCGCTTATTAATCTTCTTAATGTATGCGTGAGCATAAATATGAATCGGGTTCAGGCAATTTCTGTAAATAATGCGGATTTATCGAGGGTTATTTTTTTTTCAGAAAATAACTAAAAAAATCTATCTTTTTCTGTTCAATAGATAGTACAATTTGTTAGACTTTGTTTTATTTTCAGAAAAAATACAAAAAGAAAGAAAATAAAAATGCATGATTTTAAAAAAACTAGATTTCAAGGTCTTCATGAACTTTTTTAAAATTACTGTACATCCAGAAGCTTCTCTTTTTTGTTTCCCAGATGGATTCACAAAACTACGGTTTAATCCTTAAAGTTGTATTGAAATATGAAACAATTTATGTTTGCAATGTATATAATATTTAGAAATAGTGATAATTTCGAGTTATAGAATGTTCTATGAAAGTAAAAAGAAATACGTAATATAAATATATTTTTGGAGTGTTATGTCTTTATTCCATCTTTTGTGAAGTCTAATGAAGAACTGTCAAAGGTGCTGGGCTTTGCGTAGACTCACGTACTGTTAAAATCACTTCTGAAAATTTAATAATACTATATACTTGTTAAGATTAAAGGTATTTAAAAACGCTACGATGCTATTGAATTATTAGAAATTACAAGAGTTTGTTTCGGTCTAAGAACTAGTGGTTTTTCTCATGGCTTTTTCCAAGTTTTTAAAAACAAATAATTCTTATAAAATTTACAGCTTTAAATGTTGAAAATATGGTTGTGCGTTTCTATCTATTTGTAGGTATGCAAACAGCCAGTTTGTACAGTAAGTGCTATATGAGATATTTTAAAGTGACGAAGGCTATGACACTGTAGGCTTATTGAAAATTGCAATTTTTTGTTTCAGTTACAGAATTAACGGCGCTTTTTTATGGTCTTTCTTACGGCTTTTTCCAAGTTTTTAAAAACAAATCATTCTTATAAAATTTGCAGTTTGAGTGTTGAAAATACTTTTACTACTACAAGGATTTCTAGGTGCAAAATTTTATATTTCTAGCTACTGTAGATTTTGAATAAATGGTCAAAAAGTGATTTAATTGGGAATTGAGATACTCCCTTCGCTCGTTTAAATTACGTATTTACCAAATTTATGCTGTCTTGTTATGTTCTAAGTGTCATTATGCCTGAAACGAAAATCATTAAGAGTTAATATTTTATTTTAAATTTCTTCATAAAATAGTAATAGGAAACCATAGTAATCATGGTTTATCATGATTTAAAATCAAATAAAAAACAATAATAATAATAATAATTAAATAATAATTATAAGTAAAAATTTATAAATTTTTTGTATAAGATGCAGTTGTCATTTTAATTCTTTCTTATCCATAAGATAAATTTCCAGTTCCTTTTTTCGTTCAGTCTTTTTGATTTTTAGTTCGAATAGTCGGATATTTTGGTTTCTGCAGTTATGTGAACTTTTCTGACTTCTTCTCATTTCTTGAAATCAATTTCTGATGTCCGTTTGTGATTGCATCTTGTAAAGAATTCTGTAATTCCTTTCCAGTCCCTTGAAAATCAATTCCAAAATCCAAGTTTCGCGGAATCCAAGATTGCTTTGGGATTCTTAGTCCTTACAAACAACTTTTGAATAATCTTTAATATTTTAAATTTCTTTCTATGTGAATAACTACATCTTCCCTTAGCAGATATGAAGTAATAACATAGTCAGATTAAATTTCTTTCTTTTTAAATTTGCTTATGGATTTTCTTTATTGGATCCGGGAATCTCTTGTAAATTTTACTCGAGAATTGAATAAAACATTGGTCTTACTTCCATTTAACTTTAGATCTTTAAGTTCCTTAACGATACATCTCAATTCTATGACTTCTTTTTAGCTAGGAGAATATAATTTATAAAATTAAGTAGTTTTAAATAATGCTCACTAATTTTGATATCCTTCTCTTCTTAATCTAATTTTATAAAAAATTCAGTGATTCAGTGAAGCTTAAGGAGTTCATCGTCTTATTTTTCCTCGTCTTATCTTGTGCACATATCGTATCTTACGTATTCCAAACTCCAAGTTTCACAAAATCCAAGATTGCCTTGGGATTCTTAATCTTTACAAACAACTTTTGAATAATCTTTAATATTTTAAATTTCTTTCTATGTGAATAACTACGCCTTATAATTTCTTCATCAAGTTCCAGGAAGTCTTGCTACTGAATATAATTATGTTTCTCTGCTGCAGGTGATTCTGAATAGTTTGTGTTTATTTTAAGCATATTATATGTAAGTAGCGTAATTTAATTACTTTTCTCATTCTCTCTTTTTTATTATTCTTTATTCAAAGATGTTGTTTGGTATAGGTTTTTCTTCCACAAATCCTTTCTTTTATAGCAAACTGCATAGATTATGTACTTTAAAGAGAAAATGCGATGAAATCTGTGATACAAATCACTAGCAAGCAGATAAACGTTTAAGAGAATCTTTTTCTTTTATCTTAATCGTTCAATATAAATCATTTACTTAAATTTGAAACCCGAGAACGTCGATCACTGGAAAAATCATTAAAATATCGTCTGTCATTAGAACTAACCAACCAAATACGTCTTCAGTTGAGGTAAGCCAGGTTGTGGCACGAGAACCATCAATATGAATTACGCGGCCACATGGAAATGTCGTTATATTTATCATCGTCCACGGACTGAAGCGTTTTACGTCAGTGGAACCTGCAGATAGTTGCTCTCATCCATTGCAGTTTTCATGGTGGAAATCGTTGCTTTGGATGTTTCGTACAACACCGATGCCAACAAGCCTTTAATAGCCCAGCAGCTGAGAAGCGAAAGGATTTAGCGAGAACGGTAATAAATATGAAAGATATAAAATCTGAATGGGTTGTACCACTCATTAACACGTTAATATTAAAATTTCCTGGCCATTCTTCATTCTAATACTACAGAAGCCTTAGAAATGAAAATCTAAATTGGTATGTATCTGATAACGATTTTTGTATTTGAAAACCAAAATATTTAGAGTAACAATAACAAGTTTCTTTAACTCTTTACAATAAAATCGTTATTAGAAAATAAAGTAATTATTAGTATCCTAAAAGGGGTACGGTCGCTTCGCTCCGGAACCCTTGCATGTAAAGCATTAAAAAAGAAAACCTTTATTTATTTACCAAATTAATATGGAGATCGGAAAATACACTACTTCCCAGCTCGTTGTGGGCTTCTCCGCTTAACTCAGGTGTATTGCGCGTTGGCACTCACACGGGGGTTGACGCAAAAACACTTCTTTTTTTGCATGTATCTTCCAAACGCAGAAACGTTTGTTAATGACTGATATACCATTCGATAGAACTTTCAAATATTAACATTTTCTCAATATAATGTTCTCTTCCAAGTATTATACTTTTCGTTTAAATTGAGAAAAAGTCAAAACTTGACCCTTTAAAAGGCGCCATCTTGGAAACCAAAAACTTTTTTCGAAAGATTAGCATTTTGTTTGTCTTAAAAAGCTCTACATTTTATCCATTTACATAACCACTCTATCTTTTATAGTTTGGTCACAAAATTGGAAAAACGTAAAGCCTTATGACAATGACAGACAGAATAACGCTTTTATATAATATATAATAACTATACTACACAATTATGCATATATATATATTGTTAAAATTTGAAGTACTTACTAAATAAAGAATTAAAAACGATATTTTACGGGTTTTAGCATTTTTACAAAATGCAACAGGTTCTTTACGTTCAGCAAAATAATGGTTTTGTTAAAGGACAAATAGATACTTTGAAAGTATCTTAAATTGATACTTTGAAAGTATCTTATTAAAAAGATTAGCGAATTCTGTACAGGAAAAGAGAAAGGAATTTTCTTGTCCTCGAATCACTAACCTGATGAAGGCTTCTGTAAAAGAAGACGAAATATCGTTGAATAAAGAAGAATTGGTAGATTTATGTGTTTTACGTTGTTTAATGAAATATACAAGTTTTCAAAGAATTATATCTTATGAAAGCTCAATTCTTTTAACAATAAATCAATAATAATTTTAACCCTAAAAACATAAAGTAATTTAAAGAAAATTTTTTTCCCAGGCTAAATCATAAATTTATCGAATTGTATTCGAGGAAATATTCGTCGAATTAAAAAAAATGAAAAATTTATTAACTTACTTTATGAACTTATTATCAAAATAAAGCATTCAAAAATAAAAACTTAAATTTGATGCTGTACATCTGATGGCATTCCTATATTTTTTTACTTAAAAGATTTCACTTAATTTTTTTTTAATCCAAAATACATTAGAGCAACTACAACAAGTGTATCTAACACTAACAGTAAACAAATACTGTTAGAAAATAAAGTATTTTTAATGCACATTGTTAAAATTTTTATTAAATATTTAAGTAGACCTACATATTTATTTATAGAAGTAATAATGAAATTTTATGGGGTTTTAAAATTTTTTAGAAAATTTAATGAGATTATTCTTAATTAAACTTAATTACATTATTAATTCGAACTTTTTAAATGTCATAATTCATGATGTTTTTGTAAATAAAAGTCACAAAAGTTATTAAATATTGTGTTTTATTAAATTAAACTTTTGGAATGTCTAAACGTGAAACGATGACGTCAAATGTAACTAATGTAGTAGATGACAATGTCTTTATCTGGGAAGGTTATTTTTAAAGCTGAAAATTGGATACTTTTTTTCCAATTGTTGAAAACTTTGAAGGGAAACATGAAAGAAATATAAGTCAGCGCACGTAAATACTCACTATTTTGAAATATAAGTCAGGATAATACATTTAAAATAACTTCAAAAGAAGCCAAGAATCATTCTCCAGAAAAATTGCAAATGGGAGAACAAGTGAAATTTCTATTTCTTGATTTATAATAATAGGTTTTCTTGGGTGAATGACTTCAGATCACATCCATTTCTAGATTATACAGAATTCGATATTGATGTACGAATTGAAAATACTTTTTTATTCGCAGAAAGATAATACTTAATTGCTTTTCGTTTTATGAAAAGGAAGATGGTGTTGAAATGTTAACAACAGAAGTGAATTTAAATATGATTAAAATATATTGAAAAATTACCAGATCTATCATAACTTTAATTTTTTATTCCATTTCAGTTGTGGTGTTTAATTATACGCCTTAATAATTACACAAGACCCACACGATTCGTTCCATAATCCTTCCTAACTTTAATGTAAGAACTCCTTTAATGCGAAGGACTTCTTCAGGTGGTACCAGAGGACAAGAAACTATTCTTCTTCCTCTACATTTCATTAGGATTACAAATAAGAACTAAATAAAACATTTTCGTATTCAAGTTAACAAATGAACATTATTGTATTCAATAATATTGTTATTAATAATGATAACAATTATCACATTATTAATAATGATGCTTCATAAATAACAATAATAACAATACTAACATTTCTCACATTTCATGCTAATTAACATCATTAGTACATAAAAACTTATTTTTTTTATAAATTCTTTAACATATCCAAATGATGCACTATTCATTTTAAGAAACTTATCCTTATAAATACCTATTGTTCTTATTTGTAATCCTAAAGAAATGTAGACGAAGAAGAATAATTTCTTGTCCTCTGTTACCACCTGATGAAATTCCTCGCAAAGAAGAATGAAATATCGCGGAAATTAAAGGAGTTGTTTATATTAAGATTTCTTGGAGTGTAATATTGTTTACATTATATCGAGGGCTCTATGACATACAGACCTAAGTGACATTTTTGTAAAAATTGAGTTACATGTCTTAAGTGAAATCCGAGAACCATATCTTTCATATGAAAAAGAGACCTAACTGAAAATTTCATTGCAACTGGTAGAATTCTGCTTCCATAAAAAGCTACTTCCATAGAACTGGCAAGGCAATACAAACATAAAACCCTTAATAAATCGGAATGGAGATTTTGTCACTTAGGCCTTTATGTCATAGAGCCCTCGATATAGTAAAGAAGGTCGTAACTTTATTTGGGCTACAAAAAAGAATAGTAATACGCTGATACATAGAAGTCGTGAAAATGAAGCCAGTTTATAAAAAATGTCAGCATGTTTTGTACGTTCCTTGTCTGTGAGTGCATTTTGGGCCAAAAGAGTTAATACCATTAATTTTAAGTATCACGAGTTAATTAGTGGTTGAGTCATCGTACTGCAAGAGGATTATTAGTAGTGTCATTATGTGCTTAATTAGTAATAAATTTCATTTATGTTTTTGGACTATTTTCTATAGTAAATCAATGAAAAGCTGTAATTTGCATATAATATCAGCGTTCTAGAACAATCTTCTTTGATTTCACAATATATATCCGGATTTCTACTTTTCTTGCTGGTGTAAAACCATCTGATCCTCCAATCGAATGATTTCCAGTTGATTGTTCAATTTAAAATTAACGTGACAGTAAATAAAAAGTTTTCCAAATTATTTTACCTTCTGTAATATCATCCTTTCCTCTATAACTATATAAAAATGTTATGAACCTATAAGTGAGACATCAACATAAGATGAAGTGTTTTAACTGAAATACTTTACGGTGCCACTTCAATGAATTTGGTATCCATTCCTAATTCCAGTTTTATATTCTTCGTAGGATCAGTTTTCGAAATTTCCTCTGTTTTTTTGCAGTCTTTTCTTGAAGAATATTTATCACTTCTACTTCAACTTTCCCCATCAGTTTACTATCACTTACTTCCGGAGACGCAGGTCTTTCCGCAAGTTTATTACGCTGTACTTAGAGAAACCCGATCATCGTCCCCGTTTCGCACTCCTTTTTTTACTCCATTCAAGGAAAGTATTCTCGTAAAAGAGGAGCTATGAAGTGTAGCTCAAACTCTATTTATAAAACAGAAAAGAAAATAAACTCAGAAATCTCATAGAGCGTTACAGTTGAGCCGCATTTACAACAGAACTAAGATATTCAGGTAGACAAGGAACTAAGCTAACCTTAAAATCAATTTATACGATAGTTAGATGATTTTTAGATGTTTCAAGAAGAGTTGTAAAAATTTGCATAAAATTTCTAAGAAAACTAGACAAAACTTTTTTTTTCAGTTGGGCAGAAATAATTGAGCGATTTCAGGAAAGAAGCAATTATAAAGATTAAAATCATCAAGATCTTAACAATAGTAATTTGATATTTGGGTAGATGTCGGTGTTTCTTGAAAATATATGGAATTGCTTCATAAAGTTATGTACGCTAAGATGGGTGTTGGTTCATGAGGATATTGATGAGGTACAATGGTTTATTCTTTTATGAGGATATGTGTCGATGGTGTTGCTTCATACGAATGCGTACATATTTCTTGAAGAAGTACAGGTATTCCTTCTTGAGGAATACATACATAGATTACTATAAAAATAAAACTAATATCGTATTAAGATTCTTCTTTTGAAATCTATGTGGAGATGGTGTGGTTTCGATTAATTTTTTCCACAGATTAAATTCCTTCTAGTTTATTTATTATCATAATGGAAGAGTCACAACAAAACATTACTTTTTTTTGAGAATCAAGTTCTTTAGATTTATTAGAATGTAAAACAATAAAATTAATAAATTAAAGAAATAACTCATAACAGTTAAAAGTCATTATTAAAATGATTTTAAGCTTCAAATTTGCTACTAAAAATTAGAATCAACCATCGCCAAGGCGAAAAGTTTATCTCCATTGATTTCTCAATAGAAAAAAGCTACAATAAAATTGGTTACTTCCGAAATTGTGAAATGATTAACGTAAGATATAAAAAGAAATCTAAATGATGGAGTATGAACTTATGAGAAACGAATTTTCATAAGCTACGTGTAAGAAGTTTAAAAAAAAAAAACTACCCTGTGTAATTAAGAACATCCAAACCATGAAAAATTTTCCCTTCAATATTTTTTTTCCTGTAATTAATTTCATTCTATTTATAAATACGTATTTAGTTCGTCGCCATCAAAAAAGAAAAAAACTGTAATTTGTTTTACCTTGGAGAAACGAAAAGAACGATTAAGGACCGTGCATCGGAATATGGATGCTATATAAGGAAAAAATTAGTAGAGAAGTCTGAAATTGCAGAGCATTGTAATGAGAAGAAACATGTTATTAATAAGGAAGTACAAATTCTTTGCAATGAAAAGAATACTAAAATTAGAAAAGTAATCGAAAGCTTATGTATAAGAACAACAAAAGGGAACAACCTAAATAGAAATGAAGGGATTAATATGAATGAAGGTATGGTAAAATTAGCTAAAGATTTAATTGATAAAGAATATTTTAATTGTAATAATAAAAGTAATAATTGAAGAACTGGATTGTAAATAACAATTGAGTTTTGATACACTACTCGATGATTATTGTGAAATAGAAGACGAGATTCCATAATATTGTATTGTTTATATATATGATATTCACGGGATATTGTAATATCTAAATCTCGTAACTTAATAATATATTGTATTAATATTGTAATGTTTTTATGATATTCACGGATATTGTAAGTTCAAAATCCCCTGACTTAATATTAATATTATTATTTGTAAAAGGCTTCAAAAAGAGAAGGTTTTATATTCTCGTCGAACATTTGCTGTTTTTTTGAAATAAATGTAGTGTTTTAACATTTATTTCTGGTGTCGTGGAAGATGTTTAATAATGTACTTTACAATAGAAAAGGTTTGAAGACGAAATGTGGGACGTTTATTTATAAAAAAGAAAAAAAGTTGATAATTGTGGAGAGAGACAATGTTTGGATAAAGCTGGTTATTTTTCTCTTGTTTGAGATCTAATTCTTTAAAGATATTAGAGAACCAACTCTAACGTTTGAACATCAGCCAATATGAGAATATTTAATCTTTCCTTATTGAATATTTCCGTTCCATGGCTTATGCAAATGGCCTAGTTTGCATTTATTTGTGTTCCGGTTGGTACTGATGCATGTAAGTATAAGAAAAATCATTCGATTAAGCCTAAAGCACATTTCAAGTTCTCTACGCTTCAAGGGATTGCGAAGGCCTTTTGACTTTACTTCACGTTAAACATTAACTACATCTAATACTACATTTGGAAATACATTAGGAAATTATAAAGTCCAGCCAAACAGAATGTCATTCTTCAAAGGAAATGATAGCATTCCAAAGAATTTGCAGTTGCTGGAATGAAGTTGTGTTCACTAGGCTTTAGCTCTTGCTTTAAACGTAAAAAGAAAACTGAGTCTCATTCCACTGAGGGTTGGGTAAATCCTAAGATCCGCACAGAGGAGAAATCTACAGGAAAACTTCCCTACCTTCACCATTAGTTGAATCCATGTCCTCCAGACCGCAGACCAGCGGGCATTACTGATTGCTAATCACCAAGCTACTTACTTAAGGAGAAGGCAACAGATTACTGCTTTCAAGAAAATGCTTTCTGTTATTGACTTAAAGAAAGTTAGCCGTTTTTGGTACCTCATTAATAAGGTGCGATACAGAAGCAAACACAACGACTTAAGCCATTCCAAAAGTGCTTGGATGGAAGCGAAATGAAACGAGTGACTTTAAGGCTTTATTGGGAACTGTAATGGGGAAAAAAGTATAACAATGTTTTCAATTACCGCCAAGACCTCGTCAGCAATGAAAGCAAAGCATCTGGACATCAGTAAGCAAGGGGCTTTCCCTGAAAAAAGGACTCGGATGGCTTATTTTCCGTTATATTTGTAAAATCCCATGTTTTTTTATTTCATACATTAAAACATTTTATTCGAGAATGGATACATTGGCTTTACCAAACTGTCTAAGTGATCCAAGGCACAAAAAAGGTTAAAAGGATTTTCTATCATATTGGAAACGTTGTAACATCATTAACTGATAGAAAGTTAAACTATATGTACAGTTTAAACGTATTATAGACTTAATAAAAATTTTATGGAAGATATAAGAGTCAAAATCTCAAAATTGAATAATTATTGGTCCAGGGCCCAATGATAATTGTCAATCTGTTTCTGAGCACCCATTTATTTTTTTTTCATTTCCATAAAAATCTACCATTCTTTGTACTTTTATAAAAAAAAAACCCAACCTAATTAATTGTAGGAATTTTAATTGTGTTATTTCCTTAAATTACAAAAACTGATTTCCTATATTTGTTGCGATTTTTGAAATAAATGAAAATTTCAAATGTAAAATAAGTGATAAAATTTTAATTTCAACGGTTCTGTTACATTTTTGATTAGTTTCATCTAAAGTGGAAGAAGTTGGAAAACGTTTATTTGAGTTTTTTCCTCAAGTGAATCCCTTGCTCTGATTAGGTTTTTTTCCTCAAGTGAATCCCTTGCTCTGATTACTCTTACTTAAAAAAGTAAATAACCGATTTCTACCAAACTTAACATTTAATTACATCGGAAGTGCAGTGGTGCCTCAAAGGAAAAAATACACAATGAAAAACTCGCCAATGAAATATTAGTGAGAAAATTCATGTGCAAGCAGTGCGCAGGTCTCAATGAATTTTTTTAAAGCATAAAAATTCAAACTGCGCATTTGAATTATTAATAAATAACAATGTTCCCATTTAAATGTTGTTATCTAGATCTCAAGATCTTAGAATACATTGAATCATAATAGGAGTCAAAATAATGAAACGTAAGTAACTTAAAAGACAGTACTTGTGTAAACTGCTGAAGGCTAACTGGTGTAACTGTCTTGTAAATTATTCCTTGTTTGACGCCTTAAATGTTCACTTAATGCGTGGAATTTATTCTGTGCTTTTAAAATCTTTTACTAGTACTCAGTCCCACATATCCTAGAAAATTTAAACGAAATTGTATGTAAATTTTAAAAAGTTAAAATAATTAGATGTTTTAAAAGAAAAACAGCGATGTTATATGCGCTTGTCGCTTGCTGTTCTGAGAAAGCAAAAAGTGATAAGCGACACCTTTATTCAAGGCGTTGGTCCTTTCACTCGTGTTGCCAAATAATAATTATCTTCACACTTTATAAAACACGGATTTCGTGTACAATAAGCAGAACCAAAGCGCGCGTGAACAAAGCCTTTATCTAATTTCAAATAATTTGTTGGAGCACAAATAAAGTTTATGATCTAGTGAAGCTTCATGAAACGCAGAATCGTGTCTTAGAAAGAAAGGTTCTCCATTAATAAGAGAGAAAATGAATGTCCCATTTATTTTGGAAAAAGATTAGCGCAAGGGTTTGTTATGAGTGTTCATTCCTCAAATTCCCTTGGTAAGCCTTCATTAAGAATTTGAATGATGAAAAGGGGAAGACGTAATTACTCCTCCGAGATCTCCAGTAGAATATTGAGATTACGGGAAACGTAATTTCTGAGTTGGAATTAAAGTAAATTGCGCTCTTTCCTATGATGATCTAAGAATGAAAATGATGAAGATGTCTAGTTTCGAAAATTAAGAATATATCTATTTTTTTTATTACGTTTCTAATCACTGCTGTTAATTTTTATTACAAAAGTTATGAGAATGAAAGAAATATTTGAACTAACGATAATATACAAAACTTATTTAAGTATCTCATATTTGGTAACTAATGGTTTTTAGGCCTAATTAATATGTAATGTACTTCATTTTATAGATATAATCCTTTTTCATTTGTACGGTAATAAGAAAACATTAAAACCAAAAAATTATTCTTAATTTTATATTTTTCAACAAGACATATTTTAATGCACATAACATTATTACTAACAAATCAATATTAGATTTTAAGTTTTATATACTTTAAAAGACACACAAAAATAATTATAAATTAATCATTTTTTAATTAAATTATTTATAAATTTATTGCCAAAATCTTTTTACATTAATTATATGAAATTATAGTAAATGAAATATTAATTGTAAATAGTTATCAAAAGACTAGTTATAATTTCATATAATTAATGTAAAAAGATTTTGGCAAGAAATCTTGCCAAGAAATTTATAAATAATTTAATTAAAAAAGGATTAATTTATAATTATCTTTGTGTGTCTTTTAAAGTATATAAAACTTAAAACTTAATTTTATACACACGTTTAAAATTGATAAAATTAATATTAGAGTATTAACAAAAACTTTAATCGTCTTGTGACGAACTTTTCGGTTCACGAACAGCGTCAAGGAACGGATTATGTTCGTGAACCGAGATATCACTGTACTAGATATCTATAGATTTACTGTTACGACTTTTTATAGGCATTAAAAGTCAATTTAAGAATTTTCACTTTGTATTTGAATTTTACTTCTATATATTTATTATCAAACTTTTATCTTCTTGTATTTCACTCAACTTGCACTATAATCTTTAAAACGATGGTTAGATGCCCATAAATAGTGTTCAGTGGGCATTTCCTCCTTATTCGAACTATTCATTTAAAGAAAAAAGAACAATTAGAACGAAAAGGAAAAAGATGTTTAATTTAACATAACCTTGTATTTTTTTGTTTTGTTTTTTTAGCTTTCTTATTGGTTGTGGTCATTGACAATTGGTTTATTTCCAGCCCTTGTCGATGACAAAGACGGATTGTAATATAGGGAATCAATTTGTTACATTAACCTGTTTTTGCAGATTTCCTGGGAAGTTTCCGTATTGCAAGGGTAAATCTGTAATCGGATTTCCTGTCCTAGTAATGGCTAGCGGATTCCACGGCTCATGATTGATCTTTGCCATGGAAATCAATCTGGAGCCACCTCCACTTCTGTTCTTCCAGTTGCCTGAATCGCAATTCTCTTCTTTCTTTTTGCAACAACAGAAGACCCTTTAGCTTTAACAGTTGTTTGAAATTAATTCTGTTTTAATTCAAGAAGCATTCGAACATTCTTATCAAATAGTAAGCGAAAATCATATTTTAATAGCTTCGTACAATGTTATTATTATAAACCGGATTTTATTGTGATGAATACAAGAAGCCTATCAACTCAAATTCAATTACCATGTAACTTGTGCATTTTATATGTCTTCTATTTAGATAGTTTTAGCAGAAGATGACTATAGCTCTGTATTATCCTTAATAGATGCTGTTTATGAAGTTCAACTGATGAGTTTCATCCATTGTATTAAGTTCCTGATAAAAATATACAATCAAATTACGAAGTAATAGTCTATCTTTTAACAAAGTTTTGTATTAAATTATTAGTATTATTGTTAATTATGTAATTTGAACAAAGTATTGTTAATTAGATAATTTGAACAAATTATTGTTAATTAGACAATTTGAACAAAGTATTGTATTCACTAAGCACGAATTCAATTAGTAGGTTATTGTAAATTTTTAAAGTTTGCTTTCATAATGAATTATGAAATCTTAGAGGAAAGAGAAAGCTTTTCTTCTCCTCAACTAAAACCTGAAGAAGTTTCTTGTTCAAAGATACGAAATATTGTTTAAGAGTTTTAAAGAAGATATTTTATGGGTAAAGATGATTTCGTATATTTGAAACATATGTGTAGGCTTTGAGGAATATCTTTTGCTTTATTTTTTTTAGAGATGGTATATTTCTAATATACTGTATGTAGTTCTAGGTATTTAAGTTTCTTCTTCAAAACAATTATTAAATACAACAAAAGTAAAAATACATAATCGCAGTCAACTAATTGTTCTATTGTAAAGTTATACGTATTATTTGATTAGATGATTCAAAATTGCGACATTGTAGCAGATATCCAGAATAATTCAATGCTGGAGGCCACTCGTACTCAGCTCTAGGACAGTACATTGTTCTTTTTCTTCTTTGGGATACAGGGACCGACTGCCCACTCGGGTCCCATTGCCTACCCGACAGTTCAGGGCTGTGCGCCTTGCCTGGGAATATTCCCGAATTACCGTCACTGGTTTTAAACCGACTGAAAATCGTGGTTCCAACTGCTTCAGGCAGATGGACGATTATGCGTGTGGAGAAACCTGACTAGATAATGGATCCAGCATGTCAACAAAGGCTGTTATGGCGTGAGGTGTTTTCAGCTGGCTCGAATTAGGATCTCTGTTTCGTCTGCAGACATTACCGACCGGCGGACGCTACATTCTTGCGGATGTTTGCACCCGCTCATGTCATGCATTCACTCAGTCGCGAGCGGCCACTTTCATCAGAACAATCGCCACCGCACAAGTCCGCAGTCACCAAATTATGGCTGGAGGACTTGGAATTCTGAGTTGGCCCAGTCGTTCTCCAGATTTGAAACCACCAAAAGATGTGGTTCAGCGATCCATCAGTATCAGGGCTCCACCATCAACGAATAGTAGTAATTGTGGACTTCTATTGAAAGGGCATGGTGTATACTACATACGAGCGAAACGATACATTAATCTTCAACTTTTAGGAAGTCATTACAGTAAGAGATTTTCATTGAAAATTAGTCATTGAAACTTTAAGTGACTACTTTTCATTGAAATCTCCTAACACTATAAGAACTGTCTTACCCTTAGAAAATAAAAAAAAATAACAAATCCGATTAAACATTCAACATCAAAACCCAAACATTATTTATGGACAAATGTTACAATTAAGACAATAGTGTAGATAGATCTATCGAGGAATATCTCTAAGAGAAATATGATATTTAGGAAGATCGTGATCTTTTCTCGTTTTCATGAAGCTACATTAAATAAAAACAAATTCTTTCTCTGTCCTATTTTAGCCTTTGGACTGTTGTTGTTTACGAGAGACTACCACTCCTATCATCTCCCTTCCTCCTGAAATAGAACGGATAAATTTTCACTGCTTTATCCTTTAAGGTTTCTATTGAATGATTCACTAGTATTTTTCAGTTTCAAATCAGCAAATATTAGTTTAATGTTAGTCGACTGCGATAAGTAAATTTCACATGAACTGATATTGACTTTACCAAGTCAGTGGTTTCAACATTATTCCAATATTTCCATAGGTTATTGCTTACTTTTTCACTGTGATTTCTTTGAGTGCTTTTCTCCTAGTGCAAATCCTGGAATAATCCTATTCCTCTTCCTAAAGGAACTTTGCATTAATCGCATTTGCAGGCAGCTTGAAAAATCCGATATCCCTCAGTGGTTATCGGCCGGAACTTAACTCTCTAATGCTTTCTTGATAAACGTCTTTTTCTCCAATTTGGTTTCGTTTTTTCTGTACCAAGTGTTCAGAGTTTAAGCCACGATTAATGCTTGATTTTCCTGAACAAACTATATTTTTCCTTCTTTAGGAATGTTTCAATTTGCTTAATTTATCTTTTACAAAAGGGAACTCTTATCTATATTTGTTTTTTGAATTTACACCAAGAATACTTGTTTAAAATTGCTAGGTTGAACACCCTTCCGATTAGCTGAGATATGAAGACATGAAAAATCAGTGTCCCGTAAATTATATATAATATATATAAACACGGTTCATGGCGTCAGGTGTCGCCTTCCGAAAGAATCTGCAAGAAGTCTATTCCAGGTCTTCCGATCAAGGGTCCATTCCTCTTCCAGACTTCTAATCCTCATTGCTTTTTAAATATCGTCCATCCTAGCCTTTCGTGGTCTTCCTCGTTTCCTTTTTTGAAAATGAATTAAATATTAAGAAAAGATTCACTAGGCGAAATTTAGTAAAAATATTTATGTAAACCCTTATCTACTCATCCTGTTAAATCAATTCCAGCTGTTAAATCTATTCTTATTTTTTTTTTTGTTAATGATAGCATGATTTAAGTTGTGCATAAAATAGTCTAATAAAAATATAAAAGTATAAAACATGATAATATCACCAAAAAAGAACAGTTTTCATTTATTGAATTCAAATTTCTGTTAAGATTGTAGATGATAGCCTGTGGCTAAATAAATAGCAGTAACTATGAATCAAAAACCAGGGCCGTAGCTACCACCGGAGCAGCCGGGACAATGCCCCGGGGCCCCCGAATAAAGGGATTTTTTTTTTTATTGTCAAAATAAGATTGTCGTTTTTTTTTGGTTGTTAAAATAGAATTGTCATTTTTTTTTGGTTGTTAAAATAGAATTGTCGTTTTTTTTTGGTTGTTAAAATAGAATTGTCGTTTTTTTTTTGGTTGTTAAATGATTGTCAAGGGCCCCGCACCCTCCGGCTCTGCCCCGGGGCCCCCAGTCCTGTAGCTACGGCACTGTCAAAAACGTAAATCAGTTACGTTTTGTCTGATTATGGAGTCATACAATTTTTACAATTATGTAATCTTTCTTTCATAACAAATATACGATAATAACAAAAAGTTAAACATGAATCAATTACAGCACATTTAATATAAAATTTGATATATTTATATCAAAAATGTTCAACACATTAACCTCCGCACTTAATTAAAATATATTTACAATTAAAAAGTGCTTCTTACTAAGCACTAAGATAGCTGACTGGACATCGTTGGGGAATGAGAAAACACACAGCAATACAGATATACATAGGGAAATGCAACCAATCAGATATCCGTAAGAGAACAGGAATGTTGGAACTCCGTAGAATTCAATCACCAATTATAAATGAAGGCGTGGCAGCATGATGATCCGTCCGACCTCTTCCGTCCAAGATCGAAAACACAATAACCATAAACCCGAGCACATGAATCTATTTGTTTACAAACACAAGTACTTGATAATGGATGTCAACAAAAGCACATTGAAAATAGATGTCAACGTGGAAACCCATATTGTAAGATGTTGTTGACTGATATAATTGTTCGTTGTAACATTCATGGGAAGAGGCAGTGCAAACCGATTCCTCACACTTTCTGAGGAAATTATACCCGGCAACCGTCAATACGTTTGGACTGCTAAATTTGAGAGAATGTCAATTGATGGCAGCATGTGATGCAGTAGTTAACTGAAATCTCTTTTAATACATGCACGACGATGCTCGTTGATATGGTCTCCTAGGGATCTCCCCGATTCCCCAATGTAATGGCGCTTATTATGGCCATTATTATGGCTTATCAAGTTAGAGAACAGAAGGGCCCTTTCAAACGCTTTCATGGAATCTTAGTATTGTCGCCATAATAAGTGCCGTAATATTGTGGAATCGAGGCGAAACAGTATCAACAAGCAATCGTGCATGTATTAAAAGAGATTTGAAATGCACCCTCTAATACACCTTCTAATCACGAAAATGCTCGAACTGAATCGTTAGCAGTTATAAAGTCTTGCAGTCGGGTGGCAGGTCTGCAGTCAGGTCTGTGGCGGATCTTCTCGCACAGCTCCCTCGAATTGAAAAGACTTCGACTTCGATGCGCTCTTGCAGGTCCAGAAGGTGTTGTGGCTTGGTTTATTCAGAGCTGCTCAAGCACATATCTCCACAGAAAAAAGTCTCGATCTGAGGAATGCACAAAGATCATTGTGGATAATGACGGGGGAATGAATGATTTCAAAATAATGTATATTCAAATAGGTTTCCATTCGGAAGATACTTGTAAACTTTTTACGTATAAGCATTTTTTCTGAGACTGACCGATACTATGACCTCCCAGAAAGTTAACCCTTCGTCCTTGGACACCATGCATACTAGGAATTCATCAAATACTAGCATATTAAGCCAGTGCTCAGAATAATGTGATATTGTATACCCCCAACATCCTAATTCACAAAGGCTCTTAAATGAGCTTAATTGTAAAGCTACCCGCACACGAGGGAGCTTTTGCTGTGCAACTCGAGGAAATTGAGGTGCACAGAAAAAGCTGCATGTGACTATCAGTGCGCAAACGATGCAACATTGTTAGCGCCACCGTGCGGACAACAAACGAAGCACACTACGAATTTGAATGACATCACTGGACATGACGTCAAGGATACTGCTGTGATATCGTTCCAAAACTAAATATTTGTGATTTATTTTAAACATATGAGAAATATTTTTATAATATTATTAGCCGGTATATAATCGCAGTTGATGGCAATAATGCGATTCACGAATAACAACGACCAACAGCCAATAATAATCCATTGCTCACTGAAACAATGACGTCACGTGGCAGTTTCCGGAAATGGTGAATGAGCGAAACTCCGCTAGCGATGTGAAATATTCAAAAAATCTAGGTTTTTCAAACGCTATGCTACATTCTACCGCATTAAATTACTGCATTTACATATAAACTGTATTTATGTGTGAAAGAAACTCGAAATAATCTGATATTTTTGCTGTATTCGCGATTCGCCCATCTGAAGCGAAGGAAAAATGTTTCGACGCCATGTTTCTTCCTTGAGCATGACGTCACGCCTGACATATAAAAACGCTGCACTGTGATTGGGTAATTCCATGCAACTTTCCGTGGTGCACCGCCGTTCTGTGAAGCTTTTTTTCCATGCAACTTCCATGCAACTTGGCCCATGCAGCTCAAAAAACCGCTCTAGGCATCAAGTTGCACATGCAACTCGGCCAAAAGCTCCCTCGTGTGCGGGCTACTTAATGTTTTTTTAGTAAAATCTCGGTAAACAATTAAACATTTTCATTATGACAAAACTAAGGTCTCTTTTTCTTTTCATTCAATTTACGGTAGAAAATCTTAATTTCATGAAAAAAAATAACCCACTGAACAGAACTAAGAATATTAATCTTCAAATCCAGTCTTCTTCCACTATTTAGCTGTCTTTCTAATAATTAGCTTATTATTCTTACTGCAGCTTATTACTGTATTAGCTGTATTTCTTTGGTTTCTAAGCCGAATCGGCCTTAATAATTTAAATTGAACTCGGGTAGCTTTGTTTTCATTTTGTGGAGAAATATTTAATATTTCCAATCTATTATGGGATGTTAGTCTCTATTTGATATTCATTAATTGTCCTCCTTGTATTCCTAATGATAAAGCCGAAATTCCTACATAAGTCAGAGATGTTTGCCTAAGATAATTAAAACTGGAAAATTCTAAGGTAAAAGCTCTTTGCTCGGTAAACGTAGATTCCATTCAGCATTGACTTTTATTACGATCTCGTATTTTTTTGTGGTTTTCTATTAGCAAGTCAACTTTTCAACCTTTGGATCTTTTACTATATTACTTCTAATTTTGCTGAATAGATCCTGGTTAATCTTACAATTTAATAAAAAATATTGAATTATAACAATGCTATATACAGTCGGACCTCTATTTAACGAACCTCTATTTTGCGAATTTCTCTATTTTGCGAACTTTTCTTTGGAACCAAGAACATTTTGCTAATTTCTTCATAAAATAACCTCCAAATAGCGAAGTGCATTTTCTATTTAACGAACTTTTCCATTGTATCTATTTTTTTTTCTCCTTGAAAGGTTTTTATTATTATTCCCTTAGAGGAAATGAAAGAAATGTGGATATAGCTGAGGGAAAAAGATGAAATTAACAATGATGTGCTGATTGATGATTATCTTTCACTTGATTTTGAAGTTGAGACCTCGGAAACACTAGCTGAATCGGATATTTTGGACAGTGTGGAAATAAAAACAATACAACTATGAATTGCGATGAAGATGAAGATGATGAAAATGGAAATGATCATGATACAGAAATCAAAAAACCTTCGTGTGATGAAAGGCTAAAATCATTTTAAACAATCGAACGCGGATTACAATTTAAAGAAAATACTGAAGGGGTTTTTGGTGCATTGCAAAGATGCGAGACACACTATGAACGAAAACACTTTTTCAAAAAAAAACTCAGACAAAATTAACAAACTTTGTTAGTAAAATTTAAGTACGCAAGTGGTAATGTATGCTTTATGTCATTAAAATTATTACTTTTTTTAATAATATTTATTGTTTATGTATTTTATATCTGTTTTATGTAGTTTAAAGTAATTTTAAAAGGTGAATCTCTATTTAACGAATTTTCTACATAACGAACTTTTTTTCGGGATTTAGCGACTTTTAATAGAGGTCCGACTGTAGTAAGAATTAGAATTTGGATTCTCGTATCACATTATTCTAAATTTCATATCGTAAAACAAGTACACTGACCCACTGGAAGTTTCTGGAAGTGAAATAAGTGAATTTAGGTTAAGCTTAGTAGATAAAATATATTATCTCCAATTTTTGTTTCTTATTTTGCATGGTCTACTTTAATTAATCGAAACTTTTTGGAATTCTTCAGAATCTGTTTCTCTTCAGTTGAAGTCTCTGTGGTATCCTACGGCCTTCCTTTAACAAGAGATAACGGAGATTATATCTACATTCCCAATCTAAAGATTCTGCTACCTCTTATTAAGATAAAGATATAAAGACATAAATATCGTGTACATATTAATTAAACCAAATAACATTCACCAAATTAAAATTCACCAAATAACACAATATAACAAAGGTAAATTTTCGAAGTCTTTAAGCAACTTCTTTTCCAAACCAAAAATTTAAAATTAAAATGTCGAAAACAGAAAATAAAACACAAGATTACGTAACAAACAGAACATAAAGAGAAATACAACCACAATAATTGTAAAGAAAAAGAAAATAACAATTGAAAATATTACAATAAAAGAACTGCATATTAAAAATTAATACAACGCTGAGTATTATTTTAACGAAGGATTGTGTTGTACATAAGACCAACTGTGCCAATAGTAAGAAAAGTTAGAAAATAAGTGGAGACGTTCCGCTATATTTCTGAATGTCTTTTTGAACACAGAGGATATTAGTGAAATGACGATGGCTCACGCTATCCAACTAATGTGCTGCCAAACAGTGCCCTCTAGCACATTCGGGTGGCGTTGGCGGACAAACGTTCAACTATGAAGACGGTTTATTTTTATATTTCTGACCAAACTTTAAAATTTGTACAGGGAATTTTGAATCACTCTGTCTATAGAATGCAAACATTATCATATTTTTTTTAAATTATCTAACTCCAATTAATTATCTAGCAAGCGCAGTTGATAATGGATAGTTAATTATCGCTAGAAATCTAATGCTGTTCTATGAAACTTTTTGTTCTCTTAACCCCTGACTTTTCGACAGAGATCCACATTAAATCAGCCTCAAATACAAAAGTTACGCCTTAAACACAAGTTTCAATAAGATCTATTCACCAATTCACAAGTTATTAGTTATCCACCCACTCAGGCATCTGAAATACACATACAGACACTGACCAAGGATTGGCGGCCCAGGACTGCAATGCTTCTAAGCCTGCAAAGTTGCTCTTACTTTACGAATACTACCAATATCTGAATCCTTACTCTGTTGTATTAAATTGCACTATATTCTCGATATCTCGAAGTCGAAGGGACGCTAAAAAAAATTCGAGATATCGAGTTTTCGAGATAACAAGGTCATAACCAAAATATAAAAATTCACGTAAAACACAAGATACGGAATAATCAAGATAGATGAGAATAAAGTATAAATATGTAATGATAGTTAACAATAAGTCTAGATACAGCAATAATAATTTTAATTTTTAAAAGTAATCGAAAATAATTACATTAAATTGAAAAGAATTAGTAAAATATAATGAACTTACATTGCTGAAATTTCTTAAAAATGTCCATTATCGTGGCCTGGCGACATCTCTTTTGAAATTGTTCTTCAACCAATTTTTCTATTTGAAAAATAGCGGCATCGTTTTCCACGTTTTCCGAACATTCCATGAAGCGTTGACGGCGATTTTACCGGAAAAATTCATTTTTTATTTCAAAAAATATTCGACGTAACAAGGTTTTGAGTGAAAACTCTTCGACATAAGAATTAAAATTAGCATTAGATGAATATGTAGGAGATCAAGGGGAAAAATAATTTTTTCGACATATTAAGTTTTCGAGATATCGAGAGTGCAAATGAAAAAATATTTGGATAAATAAATACGTTTCCTATTTCAATTACAGATGTTAATGTGTATTCGATTTCCCAAATTAATTTTCTGCCCTTATTGAATTTAAGTTGCTTTAGAGAAGCCTAATTAAAAATGTAAGAAAGCGTCAGCTTAATATTCTGAATATATTTTAAATTCAAGATATGTCTTAAACGTTGAGCTCTGCGAGAATGTGATAAGCAAATTGGCAAGAAAAGATGAATGAGAATTTATAGTACTTCCTTTTTTCCCGTTTAAGAAGTGGTAAATTACAATTATTTTGTAGCCATATAGGGAAAAGAAACATCAAAAAATGCCGTTTTAATATTATACTTCTACTTTCATTCAAATTATTTAAAATAAAAAACATATGTATTCCTTTTAACAAAAACGAAACAAAGCAGTCATTCAATTATTATCTACGCAAAATAATAAAGCAATTTTTGTTTTCTATTATTAACGGCAAACCAATTCTTTGATTTGTTTCCTCATCCTGTTATATTTTCAGCTTTTTCAATTTCACTGCGAATAGGCAGTGCAATCATGTAGATCAAGCAAATACCATGGTTTTGTTTTATTTTCATGCTTAAATGTTGAGTTCTAATCTTCGCATTTACTTATTTGTATGTTTTCATTCAGGGTTTCTGCCATTTCAGAGATTGCTGAAATAAACTATTTCTTCCGAAATGATCATTTCTCGAAGGCTCTGTTTTTAAATTAAAAGTTAGCTTAGCAGATATAGCAGATATACATTAAGTTTTTGATTTATATTGAACGTTCGTTGCTCTCTTATACAGAGCAAAAAGAAAAAAACCTCTTAAAAATATAAGTAGTTTTTCTCATTATCTGCCTAAAGTAAATATATATATAACGTTTTAAGCAACATTGGAGATGATACTATTATTTTTTTTAGATCACGGGGAAATAAATATTGTAACTAAATCGCTATATGACGTTCTTGGATAAAGCACTTACAACGGAACTCAAAACCCGTAGGCCCTACGCACTATATTCGTAGCAAAATCTTTACGAAGATTTAAGTTTAATAACGTCAATAATTCAAATCTTATGCGATTGAAATTTGGCACACACTAATATGATGGATATAATCTACAATTGTTACAAGTTTCAATTACGTAGGTTCTTCAGTTTTGTTCCAGCTAAAAAATTAAAAATATAAGTAAAAAAACAGCATCAGGAAAATGAAAGTTAAACTTAACATTCTTTACGTAAACAAATAATCAATTTGACCCTTTGTTGGCAAACTGTCCGCAATAGTTTCTTTTATAAGGAGATGCACTTCCGAACCTCATCTAAGTTGAAATCCTCCCATGCACTACGTATTTTCTCCCTAAGTTCATTTTTGGTGAACTTGTGGCCGCGGTAAACCTTCTTTATGAGGGAATCCTATGGTGAATAGTCCATCGGATTACAATCGCAGGCCATTCATCCTGTTTGATGAAATTAGGGTTTCTTGCTCTAGATAATTCTGGATCATTCGGTTTGTATGCGTGCTTCTTGCTTCCTCATCACGGTACAACTGATTACAATCAGAGAGTAACCATCTTCTAACAATAACAGGTTGATGAAGATTTCAGGGTTAACTTCAGAGTTAACTTAAAAAAAAATGTATTTTTGTTAAATTTTAAGATTGGCTTATGTATCGTAAATTTATTCCAAATATTGTTACATTACATGTCATGCTGTTACAAAATATTCTCGAGATGCCGTTTTCAGATAAATGGTTTTAATTTTTTAGCGGTGCAAAACTTAGAACTTGCCTCAATTGTAAATTACACAATGGATATAATCAATGTTTTTGAAACTTGCAGAAATTATAGATTATATTCATCTGTTAATGTGCGCCATTATATAAATATATTGTACATTGGCTTTAAATAAAATAAAAACAAGTACATTTATATGAATTCAGCACACGGAGCTTTTTATAACCGTTATTTATAACCAGAATTTTTTTATAATCATTTGTTATATAAAGAACATTAGGAATTAAAAAAATAATTGTAGATAAATAAGACTGGTAATAAAAGAAAAACTGATGTTATCTCTTGAAGACGGATACTTTATTTTTTTTTTTAGTCCTTCGTTTGCTCAGTTCTTTATTAAGAAAAACAAGATAAGAGTTGTGACTACAGCATTTCAAATTGAATTAGGAGACATAGCTCAATAATAATTTAGGCTTAAGAAATCTTTCCAATTAGCGAATGGTAATCCAATCGCATTCCCAAGGGCCGTCAAGTAACCATTGATAATTAACAAATAAATGCTTTCATACATATTGATGAGTTTATCTCTTCCAAAAATCAGTTGAATTCATTAATTTGCCATCGGTTGCTCCCACCTTTGTCCCGGTAATCTTTACCAGTGATTTCTACGTCAACTTTAACTCAATCCTGTTATCAATGAAGGCTAATGGTAAACGAACACTGCTAATGAATTCTAAAAAGTCAGTTTAATGAGGAAAGTTTCGTTTTACTTTGAGATTTCATTAAGAGTTCTTTTTTCCCCATCAAGAACAGTAAATATCTACAAGAGACGCCAAAAACCGAATCGCTCAGAATGAATTGAAATTCGTGGGTGGTGATACCTGAGGGAAGGGATAGTATGAAATAATAACTGCCATGTTGAATCCAAAATGGCTCCATTTTTATTCTGATATTCCTTAAATCAATGAACTTTAGGTATCTCGCCCGAATATATTGAGAAATATTGAACTAGGAGAGTTACACTACAAATCACTAATCTTTTATCTTTAATGAATATGTTTCTATGATTTGCAGAATATCATAAATAAAGCATGTAAATAACTACATAAAATTGTAGCAGATTTAAACAGATAATGTACAACAATATGGAATGATCATATTTAGATTTGATTAGAATGGGGTAAATGTGGGCGGCAGGAAGCCAAGCACCGCGACCAGTAGATCTATTGTGCTAAAACCACGGAAATGAGGACAGACGGAGAAAAAGACGGAGAAAGTATGGTGGGAGGCTCGCAGGGGAAATGGGAGAACCCCGAGAAAATCTGCCCAGCGCGGATCGTCCACCATCACGAAACCCACATAAGAACGAACTCGGGACTCAGAGGTGAGAGGCCATGGAATTATCATATAGAAATTTCTTTAATTTACTTAATCTTTAAAAGTAACACAAATTAGTTTATTAACTCAGGACAAAATTTAAATTTAAATAAGCGAATATTAGAATGAATTTTTCTTTTCGTATTGATTATCTAAATCCATCACATAATTCCTATATTGGACTGATGCATATTAATACCAACTTCTTCAAAGAACTTAAAATCTACTTTCTTTAAAATGCAAGTCCCTAAAATTGTGAAAGTGATACGTCTACGTTTATTTTTAAATTATATCTACTGAAGATAAACAATTAGGAAGATTTTCCCCATTTCTAAAAAGCAATTAATTAATTCCGCATTAAGTTCTTAAATTGTCTAAAACCAATTAATTTCCATTGTATCAACTCACTATTTATTAGATGTCATTGTTTACTTCTTAATGCTTTTCTGTGGGAACTTTAGCCAACTTCTCGCGCTAATTTTTTGATAAGGGCTCGCTTGACAAAGATTTCAAAAATATCATATGGTATAATATGAATATGTGAAGTTATAATATGGATATGAAGTTTCAAGAAGATCTATCTAATGTTTAAAAGTTATTTGAAGGTGGAAGGGGAATGTGTGTTGGTTTGATAAGCATCACTTTTCTATGAAGGTAATAATAAAATGTTTTATATTTCAACATGAAATGTTTTGTGTATGTTATAAACTGTTGTAAGAAAATAGTTGACTTAGGATGACTTAACTCTTACTCTTCGCATCCCAGAGAATAAGTTATTATTTATAATATACATCAGGAATATTTGTAGATTGTACGTCTCTCTCTCTCTCTAATCCACATCACACGCCAGACTCGGCGTTCGGAGCGCGAGAGGTCAGGCTCCCAACGTTTCCATGACCACGGGACGAAGTTGGGGCGCCCGCCCGCCTAGAACCCGGGAAAGAAACCCGGTACCCATGCGAGAGAGGGTTGGGTAGGCCCTAGAACCCGTTTGGAGATGAAAGGAACGTGGAAAAAATCCCCGCCCTCCGCCGAGGCCGGGAATCGATCCCGTCACCTCCAACCCGCAGCCGAGCGCCCTGACCACTCGACTACCGGGTCCAAGATTGTACATCAGCGGTTAAAATTACTTGCCCCTACGTTTCGAAGCCACAATGATTTGTAGATATTTAACTTAAGTTCCAGTCACTCATTCACATAACGTTTCATTGAAATCCTCTTCTGCCATCTTTATCTAATAATATAATCGAAGTCTGATTTACTCATAAACTCAGGAGTCAGTGTTTAACCTAATGTTCAACCTAATGTGCCAGAACATGCACATTTCGTTTATTCGCGCCAAACTTGATTCAGAATATAGAAGTAAGTTTTAAACAAAGACTTTAAACTTAGACTTGTACAGTAATATCATTAATTGCCCTTTACAGTCCTTTTGTACTTCACTACATGAAGTTTGTTTCCAAAATAAGCTGATTAATAATGTTATAGTAATTACTAAAATATACTTTCTGTAATAAAGGGATACAATAACTGACAATAACTGAGTTTTTAAATCGGGTAACTTAGAATTAATATATAGACAGACCTTTCCACAAGTCAGATTTTATTTTGTAAGATTTCCCATAATGCATGGTTTATATATCAATTATATTTAAATTTACCTTCGTAATTCCTTATCATTCCAATTTCAGCTCCAAATCGGCTACTGTAAAGTTTGCAAATGATTAGCATCTTGCTTTGGATTGTCATGTACTGTCATCTATTATGAATAATTACGTATTCTGAGGATGGAAAATAAAGACAGCATATAGACAAACTTTCACGCTTTGAGCTTATCATTGATGGAAATCTGGGATAGCAGTTTCGTCCTTATTAGGATTCTTCAGCCAGATTTATCCTCGATGATAAGCTTAGAAGGGCGTTAGAGGTTGTTGATCTCACTCTTGCTACTGGAAGTGAGAACAAATAAAGACAAAGAACATATAAAAATTACCTGTAATAAATACAGGACTTAAAAAGCCAACCCTCAGGAGTGGGATCCATATTCTTCTCGCCTTTTGAACTTATCATGGAGGGTAAATCTAGCTGAACAGTCCAAATAACTGTTATATATTCGTTCTGGAAATAAGGACGAAACAGCTGTCCCAGATTCCTCACGATGATAAACTCAATGGGTGGAAATTTCGCTATTTATAATTATTTATTCTTTTTGCCGTATTAGAATATGGCAAAAGTAAGTGAAAATAAATACCTCAATGTAAATATGAAATATTTCACAGAACAAGACACGTGGGTACAAGATCGATGGAACTGATCTGCGCATAACGTATTTCAGATGTTTTGCGTAGGAGCTATCCGTTAGTAATCTGTACGTCACGTATTCCTTACGTAAGTCAGATTTACGTCAGTCGAGAGTCGTCTGTAATGAGTTCTCTCTTTAAAGCCCCATGTCAGGTTTTCTTCCAGGTCTACAGTTGGGAACAACTCTGAAAGAATTTCGTAACAAACGTATAGAGGAAAAAACTAACGGATTTCATATTTGAATGTTTTCGAAAATGAAATCGTTGCACTTACGAAAAACAAACGTATGAATTTTTATTTTTAAATTTCTTAGCCTTCATTTCTCAGTCCCAATGCACTGTTTTATCTCTAGCTAAATAAAGTTCATCTATGAAACATAAACTTCCATATAATGTACAGATGAATTTAAAAAATTAATACACTTGCTTAAAATCTTTTCTTTAATTTTTTTTTAAAAAAAATAAAAAATCTAAAAAACATATAATAAAGAAACCAGACGTAGGTTTCTTCATTATATGTTTTTAAATTTTTTTTAGTTTTTTAAAAAATTTTTAAAGAAAAAGATTTTAAGCAAGTGTATTAGCTTTTTTAAATTCATCCGTAACTGTATTTACATACGTTAAATTTTTATCCTTATTTATAATGTAATATACTCTATATTAAATTGATCTTTAATTACATATAAAGTTTATCATAACTAATACGCCTATTTTAATCTAGTCGCTAGTTTAGGAATTTGAGTATCTTTTAAAATCTTTATAACATATTTATTCCTGCTATAATCTCAGAAGTTCATAATTCATCTAAGTTAGCGAAATTTCTTATATAGAAATGCTCAGAATGTCGAACTTCTTCCCCAAAGATGTTACTGAAATGTCAGTCAATTATCTTCACGCACTGTTGTCTTCCGCCGGGACCGTCGGGCCCCAAGACTTTGAAATTTCATAAAGACTTGCAAATTACCTACCAAGACAACACGTTCATCCAATCGATTTTTCGATAAAAAAAGTCTCCTCTTTGATCAGAGATCTTTGGATTTTTATCTGCGCTACAAAGTATTTTTCTCCCTCATAAAATATATAGTTCCCTGAATAGTAAATGTTTTAAAGAAAAACAACTTGAAGCAGGTTATAGAACTGACGTTATAGAATAAATACATTCTGCATAAATAAAGTGTAATAAGCAATTATTTCTATATTTTCTACACATTTTAGTTTATAAGTATTTAAGAGACGAATATGAGAAGAACCTTCGCCATTTTCGTATACTTCAGTTGAAAATGTTCTTAATGAAATTAGTTATACTTCGAGCCCGGGATTTTTATGGTATTTTTCCTTTCAGAGCTTCTTGTCTATTTTTGATGAAATATTTCCCCTGTTATTCTGATTCAAATAATTCTAAAAAGAAACGATTTTATTACGGATATACTATACATTTTTCCCTTTTTGAAAGTTATAGTGCATTTTAGGCAAATCCTTTATGAAAGAACATTGTTAGGCTGTATGTTACATTAAAGCATTCTTACGTGTATACAAGTATTTCTGTCATATTTAGGGATTTTATTTCTGATAAACTATTAGGAAAACTGTTTGATTTCCACGGATGAGCATGAAATCACTTTCTTGTTGGCTAAATAGTCAGTTTTAACATTTATACGAGTATTTTTCTTCTTTATTTATTTATTTATTTATTTTTTTTGGCAAGATTTAAGTTCTTGGTTAGATTTTTTTTAGGTTATAAAATCCGGACCCTAAATAGAGTAGATTTCCTTTCAACAATCTGATTGGTTCTCGTAAAGAGGATCATAAAGAAAGCCTTTGTAACATGAATGCATTTGCTACAGGGACATTATGATAAGTTGGGTTAGTTCACGACTACATTTTCCTCTTAATAAGATACTACAATCGTAGAAAACAAAGTGACCCCTCAAAAATTAAGATAAAGAAAATAAAAACAGTATCAAACAGTATCCAAATTCTCGGGCAGCTAAATGTTTGCCATCAGCGACAAAATATACTGTTTAATAATTACAAGGTGAATTTATTCATTGTTCACTCAAAAGAATCTTCCAAAGCTGCCAGAGTAATAAAAGAACCGGTGAAAATGCTCAAATTGGAAGGAGTAGCAAATTTCTTTTCAATATTTTTCTTTTGGATTGAGCTTAACCACTGAATCTCAACTTGGTAAATAGTCATTAAAAAATCGAAGCTTATAACTTAGCTGTTCCATGGGCCATCAGAGATTCGAAGGGAAAATGCCTAAATACTTACTCTTCCTTTAAGGTAATATTATTACTTTTTTTTTGTAAAAATCCTTTTAGTGTTTGAATGTTAAGTTGGGTTTTTTTTTTTGGTATTAATGTGAAACTAAAAAAAAATACTAAAAAAAATTAATTAATTAAGATAAACAGTAAAAATTTCATTTTTTAATTTTTCTTTTAAAGACTTTTGTATTCTGTTTAACTAAATCGGACATCTGAACTGAGGAGAAATGAGGAGCTGAAGAGCGATAATAAGCTCGAAACAGCTTTTTGATTTCAAGAGTCCTTAGCAATTATGCTTTACATAAAGATATACATTATTGTAAACTATTTCGCCAAATAAAAATTAAATTGTGGAAAGAAATTAACGCAGAAGAAAGACAGATAACAGCCAAGCCATTTCCTGAAATCGAACCAGCATTCATGGTGCGAAGCAAGTTAAGAGGCCTAAACAACTTTGCTAAGCCAAATGTCTGAGATTCTCATAAGTTAACAAAAAAGGCTTATGATGCTAAAGTGAAAATTTTATTTTATATTAACTGTTTTCTTTCTAAGGTTAAAATTAAAATTCTTTTCAAAATACAAACACAATAAACTTATCACGTTTTTCTCTGATGAAAGTCTGGTGGAACTGCAATGTACCTTGAAGAATATGTAAATACAAATTTTGAAAAGAATTTATCCGTATTTCTTCTTTAAATTTAATTAGGATTTCGTGTTTCTGGTCTTTTGTTAATGTTTAAATCTCTTAGATATCCGCTTTTTCCTATTATATTTTGATCATCATTATTTTCACGTGAAAACCTCGACGATCAA
>JAFIDM010001028.1:47519930-47554242 GCA_023159025.1 Thereuonema tuberculata
CAACAATTGCGCCTTTTGCATTCGCAACAATCACATATATAATACAGCTCATCAACAATGACAACAATCACAATAATCACAACAATTGTGCCTTTTGCATTCGCAGCAATCACATTTATAATAATAAGGAAATTGAAGCAATAATTCAACACAAATTACGTATCAGAAGCCGTTGCAAAGCATTGTGATTGGTTTACTAATCGCTATCCCTACGTTGTTTCACTTCACTTTTTAGCTTATTTTGTGGAGGCGAGGCTTAATCAAGACTACTCTGTGTTTGTGTGTCTGTTATGTTCTTCTAATAACTTTTGAACAGGTGAACACATGTTCTTGAAATTGGCATTTGTGTTAATTTGTCCAAAAATTAAAGAGGAGAAGAATGAACTAAAAATTCTCATAGAGAATAAAGCATTAAAAGGGCAACAATCTACTGCTGTCGACATCTAACAATGGATATATAAACAGATAAGGAAAGGGAACGGCTATAATGACTTATTGACAGTCAACCATTTCAAATAAAAAAGATGATATGTATGCCAAGTTTCAGGAGATCCTATCACTGGTTCAATAAATAGTAAGAAGTTATATAATAGGACGAAAATATATAATCATAATGTATTTTTGCGACATCAGAATCTCTGTAAAGAAAAATAGGCTAAAAGTTAAATTGATCTTTAATGATCATCAAAAATTCATTTGAAAATTTTCTTTAGTCTATTTGAAAATACAAGCTCAGCAAATGCATTTTGTCTAGGGATAATAGTCTTGGCTATGGATAGCATTTCAAGTGGTTTTTAATCTACAGGTTTTTGGCGACAATGCAAATTCTTGGCATGATTCACGACCAATAGCAAAGCAACTTCCAAGATCCTTGAACAAAGTCAATAAATAGTTTTTCTGCAACAAAAATTCAACCTTGTTGTCAAGTTTACTCAGTGCCTATTGATCTTCATTTAAGATGCTATACAATGCTCGGGCAGTGATGAAATTTTATAGAAATTAAATATTAGAAACCAATGAGGATCTTCTTACATAATTGGTAAGGATGAACGCAAAGGTCTGCTAGCATTCCAATGAAAATTTTCAATTTCCTGCACATTTCTAAATATTTATGTCTATTTTATAACTGTTTTGATATTTCAATTCACTTAGAATGCGCATGTTTTCAGTTTTATTGCAATTTTAAAGTAATTATCACTACAAATACTAGTAGAAATAGTGTAATGTAAATAAAGGACAGCATCAAGTGCTTAAGAAAAATTTATATAGAAACAAACACTCGATATGTTGTAGATCGATTCATTTTCAAAGAGAAAATGGAAACAAAATAGAAGTTTTGTAACAAATAAAAGATTGCAATATTACGTGATGTCACTGAAATAATTTTTATAAACGATCAATTTATAGCAAGTCTGTGAAAAAAAACCCATTATTATAGGATAATTTAACTTCATACAAGATAAAAAAACAAGAGCAACATTCTATTGTTTTACCCTATTATGGGTATATTCTGATCATCTGAGATTTTCTCTTAAGGAATTTGATTTCTCCATAATTTTTAAACCTAAATCTTACTTATTGTCCCAAACTAAAGATGTCATACCTGTTTCACATAAAATTTAGTGTTGTATATAACACTATATTACAATGATCGACATGTCATAAAGTATACATAGGTATGTCTTAGCAAGTATTATTTAAAAGAATAAAGCAGCATAAATCACAGAATTCTGCCCTGAAAAATCAGTTATTGGAGAATTAATTTCATACCTCTAATTCGTAAGATGTTAAGGTTTTAAATACACAAAATAAAAATTACCGTTTTGGAATTAAGAAGGCTTTGTTAATTAAAAAGTATTATAATATTCTCCTCAATAGAAAGCATGAGATACCACAAATTACAGACTTATTACAAAATGATTGTTTATAAAATCTGTTTCTGTGATATCATATAAAATTTTATTTTGTTGATTCTATTTTATTTCCATTTTATGTTTTGTTATTGGAAAATGAATCACTACCGATCAGAAACATATCGTCTTTATTTTTAAAACAAATATTCTGACTCATTTGATGTTGTTCTTTATTTGAAATTGTAATTATTATTATTAAACAACAAAATCATAGTTGACGAATGAACCAGGAAGCATTCATATGAATGGTTACGTCATGTAAAATGAATGATGAGCTGCTTTCTAATTCACTCTTTAACTTTCAGCTTCGTAGTATTATTAATTGTTGATTTTGGACCTTTAAACGCAATGCAGAAAGGGATTCTTTTCTTTCCCAAATTCACGTTAAAATAAGCAGGAATAGCCCAAATCATCTAAACTTGAAGAATCGATATAGATTAATTGCAATTCTCGCTGTGAATGATAAAATTCAAAGGTCGTAATGGATTTTCATATTTACGTAGCCATATTCATTTTAATCACTGTTTCGCCGGATCAAAAGTTTAACAGTCTAATTAATAACATTACTGCAAGCTTATTCAGCAAACTTTTGCCGCAAGCATTTCATTGGTCACATTAATTCATAAACAGAAAGGTTTTTTTAAACCGAATTGTTTCTAAAATTGTGCATTGTATCATTGCCATCCATCTTTACCAAAGATTAATTTCGGTAATATTTCGTCTTTTTAGCGGTCCCATGTTACAGTTAATATAGGGAACCGCTATTGCTTTTGTGTTGTCTTTCTGTCACACTGTACGTCACACTCTGTAGCGGCCAAACGGTTAGAAATATTAGAATGGAACCTTCACCATGGTGTTCAACATCAAAAAGTAGGTGACCACGTAAATAAAATCAGATCTGTAGGACCACTCCCTGACCCCCCAAATTAACGTTTTCCATAGTAGTGTTAGTAATATGATAATAATTAACACAGTAATAATACTGATGCTTCATACATAACAATATTAACAATTGCCAACAGGACGTCATTATTAATATTTACAAACGTATTGTTTCATAAATTCTTTAACATATCCAAATGATACACTAAGCATTGTATTAGCGCCCCCTAGGTTACAGCTCGCCTTTAAAATATAAAGTAACGGTCTTGCATTTATATGCTCTTGCTTTTAATTATTTTGTTTATACAATTGTACGTATTATGGGGCCGCTTTGCTTTTGACACTTCTAAAAACATTAATTACCTCGTTTTAAATAACTTAAGTAATTATTAAATTATTAATAAAATATGGGATGTATTTACAAGTAATGTTTTCGAACTGTTCTTGATTACAAAACTTATTACGTTAAGAATCTTTACATATCGAGCGTGGACTTGTTTATGCTCAAATTAGACCTAGAGCTAGTTGGAGTTACAAAACAAGCAAACAAACATAAATTAGCAAATAAATATTCTTTCAATTAAGATCCAGTTATCTGGAGATAGATCTGAAGTCACTGGTTTCTATCAGGAAGCTTTTGTAAAACACAGTTGTTAGTTTTTTTTATCATAGTAATAGCACTTTAACATGGATAATAGCGTAATGGTAATTTAAGATTCTCAATATTGTCCAAGTTGTTACTAAAATAAGTAAAGATTTGTCATGGAGTGATTGATATCATTGGGGCTCGGTAGTCGAGTGGTCAGGGCGCTCGGCTGCTGGTTGGAGGTGGCGGGATCGATTCCCGACCTCGGTGGAGGGCGGGGATTTTTCCACTCTCCTTTCACCTCCAAACGGGTCCAAACGGGTCCTCTCTCGCATGGGTACTGGGTTTCTTTCCCGGGTTCTTGGCGGGCGGGCGCCGGGCTGACCACCCGGCCCCAACTTCGTACTGTGGTCATGGAAACGCTGGGAGCCTGATCTCCCGCTCCCCGTACGCCGAGTCTGGGTGTGTGATGGGGATTAGAGAGAGAGAGATTGATATCATATATGATTACAGTTGAAAATTTTCAGAATTATTGTAATTATACTAATATCTAGTTGGTATTTTCAATTTTTGAGTAATTACGATCTCTAATGACAACTTACTTTAACAGTATAGATCCGTAATTAAGTTACAGGTTCCATAATATCGTAATCCGTAAGAAACAATCCGTAATCGTTGAAACAATCTACGTGGATCATTGTTTCTTTTTTATAAATCCAATAGCTTTTTTTTAAAGTTCTAATTTCTTTGGTGTAGTTTTTAAAAAAAGGCCAGGCACACACTAATTAAAAAACATAAAAACATTAAAATCTCAACCAGGTTTCGATCGGGCCTGCCGTTTCTTTTCGGAAAGTGAAACTTGAAAAAGATCGGCAAGTCCGATCGAAACCTGGTCGAGATTTTAATGTGTTTTATGCTTTTTTAATTACTGTGTGTCTGGCCTTTTTTAAAAAAACTACCCAATTAATTTCATACACATTAAATTTCTACTTCTAGCTTCTTTATAAAAGTATTTTTTTTATTTGTTTTGATGATATTGGAATAAGTAGAAGAATAATTGTATTCAACGTATGTCCAAAAAAATGCTTAGGATAACTTTTTATCTGTTGTATATCAATACGCCTTGTACACATTAAACCAATAATCGTTGATGACTTTCCTAAAAACATGATTTTTTTTTTTTTATCTTTGACGGAATTATTTAATAAACTGTTTCATTTATACATATCACTATATTTCTTAGTTTATTTTTAGTATATATGTTTGTAAGTAAGAAGAATCTATACAGAAATAAAGCTAAGAATAAAAGACAAATTCAATAAGAAAAAAAAATACATTGTGGAGATTAGTGTTATTCGAATTCATTATTAATTAGTATCCCAAGATTCTATTTCTGTTTTGTTATGAGAGACCGTTACCAAACGACAAGTCATAAGCTTATTAGAGCTAAGTCTTGCACGCTTGAAAGGTGATTGTAGTAGTACCAGGGCTTGAAGAGGTTCTTTTGAGTTTTCAGTGGCAACAAAGGACTCCTTGGCTACTAATACCATGTCTGCTCGTTTGGGGTGGTTTGTCGTCTCTGTGGTGCCTTCGTTAAGACGTGAATAACGAAGGCCAGACGGATTAAACTGTCGTCCTCTGCGCTTTCGCATACCTCGGCGGCACAAATCTAATTAATTCGGGGTGAAATTTAATCACTGGGAACCAAAATCATTGTCACACAGGCAGAATTACAAACTGGGCGGTGTAATGGTCTCATGTGACTGCCTTGAGCAAAATGGCATATAATTTGCGGAACCCGCGGAAACAGGGACGGCTACTTCGGAAAGACACTTGCGGATGGTTAAGTTACTTTGTTTCAAGAATATCGATTTTGCAATGGTTTTAAGTATTGATTAAAACGTCGGAGGGTTTGGTTCAAAATAAAATAAACACATTGCCCAGTGGGGCAGATTTTATTCTCCCCCGAATCACGAAAGGTGAAAGAGATAATGTTTTTAGAGTAGCAAAAGAAGACGAAGAGAATAGAAAATTTAGCATAGACAAGAAAGTATAGACAAGAAACTGTTTCTGCGCAGATGTAAGCAGTTCTTTATTTTTTCAGAAATAAACTTTTCTTTAAAAAAATAAGATAAGACCGATTAAGAAAGACTTATTATGACAACTTAGAAAAAACTTTTTTTTTATTACCTTTGATAGTAAACTTTTCTTTATTTCAATGAAATTTTGTCATTATTTATTGTAATACCAATTCCTAGTATACTATATTCAGTTTTGGGCCTGTAAATTCTACCAAAAGTGATAAGGAGATCACATCTCATAATATTTTTACTTTCAAATTTCAAATTTGACTATTATGAATATGTTTTCTTTACAAGTTAATCCTTTGCATGCTAAGCCTAGAGCTAGTGGGAATTACTTAATGTCCTTTTTATTCTTAATTTATATTTTGATGTTTTTTTACCTTAAGGGTCATTGTTTTGTTTATTTGTCCTTTGTTTATGTTTCTTTTTGGTTCCACTGAGCTATTGAGTGCTGGGCGAACCCAGCCGATGAGAGATACGAATCTCGAAAAAGTTGCGTCTTGGGTTCTCGGTACGAAAAATCCAAAAAACAGCTCAGTGAACCTTTCATTGTGTCCGGTTTTATGCTTCTTTTTCTTGTTATATGTCCTCACCGCACGTTAAATTTGACTATTAAATTTCAAATTTATAGCGTAAAAAAGTTTTTGAGGTTTTGCTTGTTTTGGATGCAACTAAATCAATAGGAATCTTCATTCACAATATAAAACACTTCTGAAATTTTAGCTTCCAACGATATTTAGGTTTGAGATATTTTAATCACAGATATATGAATAGGTTCTCCTTAAAATAGCATTTTTTATTCATCCCGATGTTAAATTACTGGCATGACAATAAATGTATAAATCCAATGGTTCACTAAAGAGGGAGCATTCTATAAAAAACTGTTTAAATTTGTTCTAAATTTCATATTGGAAAACCGGAAAAATTTAAAGAACACAAAAGATTTGGATATAGAATGTTAATGTACTGTGTGTGAATGCTGTAGGAATTCAAGGTTTATCAGGGTTCTTTCAGACTTTATTATAATTTTCTGGATACATTGTATCACAAAACACAACAGACACACAAATTTGTATAAATATTTATAATACATTGTAGGTAGATTGTAAAAGATGACTTGCAGATTGTAACTCATATTTAATTTTACTTCTTATCCTGTCCTCCACATAAAACTTTTACAAACTTTTGGAATTCTAATAATTACTTTGTTAACGATCTTAGTATTAATATTAATTGTTCTTTCATTTAAATCAAAAGAATTAAACTTAATATTTTTTTTTATTAAAACCAAAAGTTTGATTGGTTAATGAAGATTTTTATAACAGAATAAGATGCAAAATTCTAAATTTTTATAGCCACATTTTATATCTATAACTGAATGTAATGAATGTTAAGAAAAATGACGTAAAAGAAAAAAAATAAAGTTTTAAATACAAAAAAAAGGCTTATCATAACAGAAATATAAAACTATTGATTCTAGGTAGCCTAAAACGATAGGGGCTATCATTTATACAGAAGAACTGTAATGATTTTGCTAGAAAGGCAAATCGTTACAGGTTAAAATAAAATTTAATATCTGCGACAATATGAAAATGCTATCTTGGAAAGATTACACTTTGAAGATAAATTCACGATATTCAATACCATACTTCCTAGAAATTTTGGTACAGATTAAACTCAGTAGAATTATCAGCCAAATGTCATTAGACTACTACGAATTCAGCGTCGTAATTATGATAAATAGACGACAGACTGTTAGGAAACATCTTAAAATTAAAGGTTAGGTTTAAATTATGTTAAATATCGGATACAAAACTGTAAGCCAATTGTAAATTTATTGTCAGTTTGTACGTTTAAAAAACAAATGATTAAGTACATAAAGTATATATTATTTCTCGTATTTACTCAATTTATTGGTATGTTTTTGTAGAATTGCCATTATGATCTTGAGATATCAGCAGTTCATTCCCTGAAGAAGTCCTTGACGTTACTTTACCATTTTGTAGGTGACTTGTCAAGATGTCATCGCAATGGTTCTTTAAAACACACTTTACTAATTTATGTTGGGAGAATTCCTTGAGCTTAAATTATTTTAAGGTTCTCTTCTCTTCTAAGTGACTGCTGTTCTTCGTTCGAAGCATAAGTGATATCCTGAAGATGGTGAGGATTTCTTTTTTTATTTGATGAAGATGAGATGTATTAATTTCGTAAGGAAAGTAATTTAAGCAGAGAGAGTAATTTATTAAATTTAAGTAATTTAATAAAGAGAATAATTTAATAAATACTTAAATTATTTTAGCATCAAAGGAATCAGTTAAGTAGTCAAGTTAAGCTTAGTAGCGAGAAAATTACAGTTATGGTGTATAATTATTTGAATTTACGAGACAAATTTAAAAATAATTTATCTTTTAAATAATTGAAGAAATTAATGTTGTAATGCAATGATACTACATTTATTGTCTTTTTACTGTCTTACGCATGTTATTTCACCTATTAAATTGATGCAGTTGAGAGAAAATAAAAAATAAAAAATTAAAGAGAAAGTAATATTATTTTTTTGGTCGGATTCGGAATGGATTAAATAAAAAATAAAAAAAACTCACCAAAAATATATTGGTGAGAAAATTTACGTGACAGCATTCCGACGCATTTAAAAATAAAAAGGCGCCTTAAATATTAAATAGTTATTGGTGATTGCTCCTAGCTGATGATCACCAAAGAGCGTGAAACAACTGTTCTAGGATGTCACTTAGGAAACTCCTTGGTTTCAGCCATTGCTGTTTAATGATACTTTTTTTTATTATTTAGATTTAGTACATGTCGGTACATTTTCTGCTGTACATGATTGTTGTGGTTATCAGAACGTTTTATCGTTTGGAAACTGCGGAAAATGGAGGTTAGATATTTGTTGTTTTAGGGAGATTGGGGAAACTTCCTATAAACATTGTCGTAGGAGTTGTAATTTTAACAAAATGATGGTCATGTTATCGGTTTTGTGGGTTAGGTGCCATTCTCAAACAACGTCATTATTTCCCGAATTTTTGATGTTTATGAAACGACTACTTCTATGTAATTACTATTTGTCTTCCAATAACGATTTAAATCTCTTTATTTTTAAACTAATTGCTTAAGAATGTGAGGTTCAAAAAATCAATCAGTGTTCCCGTGTGCACTTCCTCCTTTTTGAACTGTTGAATGATCTTCTTGTAACGTGGCGTGTATAATTTCGAATAAGAGACGATCATATGTTTATATTTGAATGTTTTCCCTTTGAGTCGAGAATTCGTCCGCCGTAATTACGCATAGATAAACCAGTGGCGTAGCGAGCATAACTGGCGCTCGGGGCACAATACCTTTTTTGGCGCTCCCACCCCCCTGAAAACCCGAAAATCTTGTTTCTCTTGGGGACCATTTGGCGCCCCTCTGCGAGTGGCGCCCGGGGAATGATAGACCCCCCTTTCCCCCACTCGCTACGCCCCTGAGATAAACGTGTTAAAAGATAAAAAAAAAAGCGAATTTTTATTAAAATTTTAACAATTGAGTTAATCCGTTTTGTAATCTTCGTGCATGCGCTTTGAAATTTTTAAAATCAATTGAATCTAAGCAATTTAATGGACTAATTTCGTTTTATTTTTTGACAGAAAAATAGAAAATGCTTAATATTCTATTTGACATAGATAATTTAAAAGTAATATAGAATATGCATTTACAATGACTTTGAAAAAGAAATAAAAAGTAAAGAAAAAGAAAAACTAATGAACTACGTTAGAAAGAAAATAGACTTAAAGTTTGCGCAGGAACTCCTCCTTTTTAAAATAAGGTTTTATTTTATAGTTATGAAGATTAATAATTGAAAAGGCTAATATTCATGATTAGTAAAATGTTTGCCCGAAAAGGCTGAATTTGGAAAGATATTCACTTTTCGAACTCCTCGTGGATAATGGCCACAGACTTAATTAAACCACTACTTAATTAAGGAACAACACAAGCTGAATAATTCGATTATAGCAAAATTGTTCAGTGATCACGAGACAAAAGAAATTAAAACCTTTTGTTTCCGAAGCCCGATTACATTCTATTTTTCCATTAGTTTCTTTGCAATTATAAAACTTTTGAATGTCAATTATATATTGTTCCTGAAAGTTAATTAACATTTTTTAAATATTAGAAATTAATGTTTTATGTTTAAAACTTAAGTTTAGAAAATAGTATTATTTTTATCATACCTAATAAAAAAAAGGATTTTAATTTATTGATTTTTTTTATTCTTAAAATTGGTAATTAATTTCTGAATTTCAACAAGATAATGGAAATTGTCTTATTTGCATTATTATCAATTTACAACACCAGTTGTATTTTTAAAAATATCATTTTGTGGAACAAAGGTAAAAGTAATACATTTAGTTTTTTTTGAAGATAATGAAAGAAAAGAGAACATTTTTTTGTGGTTATTTATTAAGTAATTTGTTTCAGTATGAGTATTTTGTTAAAAATAGGCTTATAGCGCAGATCTTTAAGATCCCTTCTGCTTCTAAGGGGGGATGCTCTTCATGTATGGAATAATGTAGAAGGTGTAGAATATGCGAAGACACGGACAAGGCTCGCCAATGCACAGCCCATGAAATGATAAGAGAAAAGCTGTTTAAAATCGGCAATGATTAGTGGCGGGAAGAAGGCTTGAGTAGTGTTTGAACAATTGCCGATTGGGTTGATTTTAGAGATCGCCGCAGTAAAGGCGCAACGTGAATACTCCGAAGAGTGATACACATTCACATAACATGTCAGCGATAAAGACTACCACAGGTCAAAATTGGCGCAATTATTGCGTGATGTTCTGGTCGACGTAGTCTTACACATTAAACGTAATCTGTTTAAGAACTCTGTCTATCATCTTGCCTTGCATTTCTCTTGTGATAATATATATTTCTTTACATATATATGTTACAATTTATATTTCTTTTTATTTATCTTATTGTGTTGATTTCCACTTTATTTCCTATTTTTATTTCTTATTTAACGTACTCTTTATTATATTTCTAAGTTAATCCTTCTAATAAACTTGTTTATTGTATATTGAGTGAATGTTTTGCATTTTATCTCTTTTTATTCATTATTCGACAATGTTTTATCTTGGGCCATTATATTCTTTGCATCACTTTCTCCTGATTCTTTTTGGGCCCAGCAGGATCAGAATTAACATTTATAACTGCCACAGGTGATACTGGGGACCCAACATGCGCCAGGAAAACACTCCCCAAACCATAACACCACTTCCACCAGCTTGCACAGTTGTCGCCAAAAATGGGAGGTCCATGGATTCATGTTATTTTCGCCAAATTCTGAGCCTTCCATCAGTAGGCTACAACAGGAACTTCTACTCGTTATATCAAGCACTCCTCGAGGCTTGTGTTGCTGTGCTCACAGGAAGCGTGCTCTCTTGTTCGTCGTTGAAAGTAATGGTATCCGATGTGGCCGTCGGCTGTTATAGCCCATTCGCGACAAGTTGCGCCTAGTGGTCGTCGCGATATGTTGTTCTGGTCACCGAGGTTGAATTCTGATGGCATTTGCGACATTGTGGCTCGTCGGTTTGTTCGTCGGTTGTTATCCTCTGACCTCTCTCATCAGCAAGCGATTTTCATCCACAGGAGTGCCGGTGACTATGTTTTCTGTTTGTTGCATCATTCTCCATACACCCTTGAAACTGCGGTGAGTGAAAAGTTCAGGAGAATTGCCATCTCCAATGTGCTTCGTGCAGCAGGTCTTGCTCCTATTATCATGCCTTTTCAAAGTCTGTTAGATCACTCGGTTTTTCTATTCTTTCTCTGCTTTAACTGATAAGCTTAACTGATACTACAAAGGTGTTTCACTACATTTATATCAAAACTGGTTTATGTGACTTGCAACGTCATGGAACACTCCATTTCTGTGCACAGCAGGGCTCTACCTAATAAAGTGGCATCATTTCAAATCTGCAGCTTTTTAATGTCATTTGATAATGGTTTTATTTTCATGTAACGATCAACAATTATCAAAACAATTTTGTCGTAAGTCCAATTTGTATAAAAACCAATAGGAACTCACGCTGAATGTTGACCCATCTATCTAGTTTCAATTTCCAAAGGTAATCAATTGTTAGGGGGAAATAACACTTTTACGTTATGACTACAGGAACATGTAATGGTGGCCTTTGAATTTCATTCCTTACTTATATGTTTACAAAACACCAAACTACATTGTAGTACAAACACAAAAGTACAAAACACCATTGTAGTTCTGTCACTAAACTGAAAGATAGGTTTGACAGAATCAGTTGGTCGGGTAAATTACTTGGGATTAAAACTGCTTATTTTTCCTCTACATTGTTAACGAGTACGTTTTTGATCAAACTTATATTTTTCAGAGCATCGTAAATTTTAAATGTAACCGGATCTATATTAATTTGTACGTATTGTTGTAAATAAAATACAAATTCAAATGTACTGTGTATTTTTACGCAAATTCCTTATTTCTGGTACAAAATAATTACATGAGTAAATAGGAGAGTCAAGCATACTTTCAAATTTTTAGTTTTCTCGGATAAGTAGATACGAAATATCTGATTTAATAAGAGCTAACACTAAATGAAAACTGTAGCACTTATTGAAGTTTAGTACGGATATTAAAAGTAGAAACCTTCGTAAATCCAGTAATTGATTACCTTTATTTGAAGTACAACGATCCCAGACACCTTCCGGATAAAAGAAAGCGCGGAAGACAATTCACGGAAGCTGTTGCTGTTAGGTAGTCAATAATCCGCGCCGTCTGGTTTAATCATATAAAGTGGTACTATGCAAAGTGAACGAGAGCTGTTATCGTATACGATGATGGAACAGAATGGCTGCCAAAATGTTCGTTGATTTTTTTTTTCTCACACTCTTTAGCTTGATGTATTGAGACACGGGACAAAAGCGGCAGTTAAACATTCTCTAAGTGCTATGAGGTTTGTTTTAATAATGGCGGAGATAAAATGAGTTCCGGTCCTTCGATGTTGTTTAAGTGAATTGCTTCCTCGTTCAGCCTTAACTTCCTCAAGAACAATACATCGTAGATGCCAGACCTGCATCAAGAAAAGACATGCCTAAAAATAAGCAACAACGTTTCTAGAACAGGTTCTTTATCAAGGACTTTCTGTTGTAAGTAAACTTACTTTTGGCATACTGTAAGTTACATTATGCCAAAAGTATTTTCCAAGATTTAAGATAAGCAGAATTTACTCCAGGAACCATTGAATATATAACTGAAAATTCTTTATATTTTTTTTTTATTATTTTGATGTCAAGTACTTATCTTATGTTTCCTAGTTCTATCCTTCACATAAACTAAAAGTGGTGGTTAATTCAAGGTTAAGAAAAATGATAGTGGCGGCCTTAAATTTTGCAGTTAAAAGTTTTTGAAACGATAACCTTTTTCGCATTGAAAGTATCAATTGTGTAAAATGTTATCTTTTACGAAATTTTCGTAAGAAACTTTGTAAAAATGCGGAATAAATAATCTAGTTCGATATCTATCCCCTCTGCAACTATCAGTAATGCTGTTGTATAGTAAATGCTATAATGAATAATATAGTAAAATATATTGCGAAAATGGTTTTAAACAAGTGAATAAATTTTGTGCTACAGCATAAATTTAAGGCGCGTAATAATAAAAAAAAATAAAAATAATAATAATAAAAAAGAAGTACATTAATGTAAGGAAAAATAAAAAAAAAAGTTAGGAAAATAAGAAAAACAAACAAAACCATGCGCGGACATTGAGAAAAAACAAAACAGTAGATATTTGGATTCGAACCTCCAGCATAGAGTCCGAGACCTTACCCATCAAGCTGACAACAGAAATAAGATGGTTGCATTTCTAACATTTAAGCTAATAGCGGAAATCTAATGAAAACAATACCAAATATCTAACATTGGGGGGGGGGGGAAATGGCTCCTGAAAATACCCTATTCCTACGGTGTTTGGGCCTCTGAACACGATGGTGTTCAGTCCGTTTCCCAATCCGACCTTCCGTTCGGGAGATGTTGAGGGGAGGAGGGGGGGGTCAGAGACACGGACGGACAGGACAAACGCAATAGCTATCGATTTTGGTCGCTATCACAAAATCTTCCAAATGATTTTAAATAAATCTTAGGGAATTGAGCTTAATGAAAGTTGTGAATAGGAAAATTACTTAGTTAGTTACTGGTAGTTCTAAGGCAATCAATAATTTCGTCAGTTATATTTCTTCAATAGAGTAGATGTGATGGCAGAGGTGACTATCCTGTTTAATGAGCGCCAGCAACACAAAACATGTCTCGGGATGTGACTTTGTGAATTCAAGATCTCTATTTATAAAATATTGCAGATAAATGTTTCCTGATATTTTGATAATCCTTACGCCCTTACTATACAGTATTTTGTGGTGGGCGTGAATTACCTGATTGCGTTTCATTCTTATCTTTTATTTCTTTTTTTTTTCCATTTTCTGTTTTCGATATAGGCTACTTTATAATTATCGAAGTATATTTCCTTAGTCTTAATGATCTAACGTAATTTTTTTTTGTTTTTCTACATTACAAAAAAATTTAAAAAAAAAACAATAACAATATAACCTTTTCAAATAAATTAGATCTAGACTGTAATTTTTTTTTGCTTTAATCTTTTCGCCTATATAATTTTGTTGTTATTCTTTCTATTTTCTATAGTTGTCGTATGCTGATACTCATCCAATGTTCTCAGCTAGCAAGTATCCCAATTTCTTCCGAGTTGTGCCAAGCGAGAATGACTTTAATGCCCCTCGAGTGCGGTTTTTGCTCACTTATAATTGGACTTTGGTTGGAACTTTGTATCAGAACGAGCCACGATACTCATTGGTAAGTAAACAATTTGGCTGAGTGTTTTTATTGGTTCTTCTTCTTCGTGCTATTTGCATTAAATGCATTGAAAAGAAAACCCATTGAAAAGGAAAACCGAAACTTAAATAACTTCCAGAACAAATAATCATTTCTTTTATCCTTAGTAGAAGCTTTTCCATTTTATTTTTTTTACTTTTATTAAATGGTTCTTTACCGAAAAGAATAAAGAAAAGTAATCAAATACAAAAGTAACATTAGCTAGAAATTCTCTGAGAATATGAGATAATATTCTTTTATATTCGCAACATAAACTTGGCTTATATATTATGCATTAAGTTATATATCTCTTATCCCAATGAATGTAGGATATTCTTCTCATCAGTATTAAGAAAAAAGTTTCAAAAGTTCTGTTAATGCATTACAATCGGAAATAGAAAAGTCTTCAAGATTGAATCTTAAAATGAGAGTTCCATTGTTCAGAATAAAGAAATCTCTTTCAAGCCATTGAACTTAGTAAGAAATCAGTTAAGTGTACCTCTTATATATTTAATAAAATTAGAACTACTTTCTTAGAACTTACTTTGCTTAGTGAAAGCAGCTATAGTTAAGGATTATAGCAAATATTTTTTTAAATTTTTTTGCATGTAAGAGTTCTTTATGGAAAAGTTCAGAAGCTGGAGAATTGATTTCGATTAAAAATATCTGGAAATTTCTAATATGATCGTTATGTAACAGAAGTGAGGCTAAATTATTTATCGAGTCACTCTTATTAAATAATGCTTTAGGAAATAATTTGTGTTTCAGTACCTTGTGAGGAAATTACAATTATACATTAATATAGAGAACAATTCAGATTTCGGGATTTTAAAGCTTAGTACCAATGAATACATAATGCAGAGAAGTTAAATTCATGGTCTCGCTGTAATGAATATAACATCACATAACATATAATGAATATAACATCATATAACATATAATAAATATAACATCATATAGCATATAATGAATATAATATCAGATAACATATAATGAATATAACATCATATAACGTATAATGAATATAACATCATATAACATAAAATGAATACAACATTACATAACTTATAATGAATATAACATCATATAACTTATAATGAAAATAATATAGCTTAGAATGAATATTTCATCATCTAATCAGTGGATAATTTCCGATTGCTTACTCTGATAAGGAAAATGTATTTTCTTAAAAACTCGACAGAAAACAATACAAAAAATAGGAATTCAGAAGTCATAAGCGGCCATTCAATGAGACTTCTTTAATAGATCTATCAAAGATCGTAATCAGAGGTATTTAAGAAGAAAATAAACGAGAAATTGGAATTTTTTTTTTTAGATTAATTTACAAAAAAATATGAACAAACAAGATTAAACAACTTCACAATCTAGTAACTGTTATAAATACAATATACTGTCTGACCATCGATTTGAGTCTGCGTAATAACAGAGCATTATTTACTACTAGTAACAACTTCATTAGACTTATTTATGTACGACACATGATTAATGTTAAACTTCTTTCTTAATATTTGTGCTTGTAATATGACATTACACAATTCTTTTAACTTAGAAATATTTAAATTTTAAATTTAAATCAATTTCTGTTACTGTATAAATCAAGACTGATTAATCTTGCCTATTCATAAGCCTATCAAAAATCTTATGTTGAATCTTTTCTATTGTATTCTATTAATAAGAAAATCATCATTTGAATTAATGGAATTCTTACTCTAACCTGATTCCATTGCCAGAACACATTACAATGAGTTTACGAAATTTCGAACTCATAATTTCACTTGAGATTCTGAATTTTGATGTGTTCTTCTCCGGAGCAGAGACGAAGCGATGCTCTTCGGCTTCTCATCTTTTAACAAATACAATATTCCGTGAGTTTTACACATTACTCTCGGTTATCATAACAATCTGTTATGTCGCATTATACACTAACTGTTTAAGAATAATATGCTTTCTACATAATCAAAATTAAAATTCACGTCTAGATCTTTTAAAGCAACAAAATACAAAATAAAATTACCACAAACTCTTTGGGAATTAGATTCTTTTCCTTCTGTTTTCCTTATTTTTTGTTATTTATGTAACTATCTAAAGATCAACATGCTAAACATAAGTAGATTTATAATTATCCGTTTTTATGTTCGTAACTTAATCTTAAATTAAAGATGGAAAAAAATAAAGCAATTGACTGGATAATTTGATTGAATTTAAAAATAAACTCTGATAACTGAAATAGAAATTCGAAATTCGAATTTTAATCCCTTTGAAGTTAACGACCTAAAATTGACCTGACTTGTCAGAAGATTAACTGCAAGTGTTTTATGTATTTACAAAGTGAATAAAAAATAGAAAATTAATTCAAAAATAGTAGTTAATTAAAATTTAATAACACCTGGATAGTTTCGCTAAATACAACACAATGCATTATCAGTATATAATCATGACAAAGAATTACATTAAATACATAAATAAAATATCCCCTATCCAGGGAAGGTGACAAGAGAAACACTCACACTCCATATAGTGGCCGACAAGAGAATTAAATTCATATCTTCAAAGTAGTGTCAAGGCGGCCATCTTGTCAAAACTGACGTAGTCCAAAACAGTCTAGTACCGTAATCAACGGTTTCACCAATTTTACATTTGGGATTTAGACGTTATCACAGTAGTTTCTACTCCTATAAAAACCGACATCTTCGTAAGCTGACCTATCTTAGTGAAAAGAAATTGCCACCCATTCCTCAAAGAACTGAATGAGTGGTTAATGTAGCGCAAGTTCTCCTTAATTATTCACAATTTTTTTTATTAAATAAAGGATTGAAATTCAACGTGACTGATAAATTCCATTGCCAACATTGAAGAAGAAGTGCAACACATTACACCGAGTGAATTAGTTACTTCAATTCGTAAGAGCATAGGGGGTATTATCAGCAAAGCCCAATCAAAACTAGACCAATACAATATTAATTCTTTAGAGATAAATGGACTTGAATTCGCATTCTCAGCGCCGATAAGGGTGGCAAAATTTCGTCATGGACTCGACTGAATGCTTACAAATGGGTAACAATTTTGTTAACGAAACTATTGGTATTACATTTCTTTCAGATGATTTAAGTAGTTACAACAATTTCTTATTAAATCATTTAAGATGATGTATAGTGAATATTGATTGAGTAAAGATGATCTTAATTACGGTATGAGATATAAATGTAACATTCCTAAATTAAATATCTTGCGTAAAATCCATAAACCAAGAAGGGATGATGGCCTCTTTAGGGGGAGACCTATAATCAGTTATTCACAGACTCCGATTATTTTTCTATCTAAAATATTGCAGAAACTATTTAGAAAGTTTAAATTTAAATATAATAATTCTATTTTGAATTGTTTAGAATTTATCCAAAAGATAAAAAAATCTTCAATTAGATTACAGCGAATTTACAATTTTCTCTTTGAACGTCATGGATTTATTTACGTCTATCTCTTTAGATCTTATTAAGAATACATTAGAATTTTTCTTTTCCAACAAACAACCTTTTATAATTAAGAATGTTATTATTGACGAGATATTATTATTTCAATTCATTCAATATTTGATAAAGTTAAGATATTAATATTTAATGGACACCTTTAATCTCAACATAGAGGTTTATTCATGGGCTTACCCAGACTAATTATCGCCGAATGGATTATGGAATTATTGAAACTACAGAGACAAGGGGATACCATTATTCTACTTTATAATAGGTATATGGATTATCTTACTTTTGTTTCTGAAAAGAATCTTGAATTGGGTATTGGTGATGTGTTTGATCAAATCCATGATTCGATTTCTTTTGATATTGAGTGCATTAGTTCTAATTGTATTTCTTTTTTAGAAGTTTTTATTTTAATTAAAGATGATTCTATTGAGACAACTGTATTTCGCAAGAAAAGCGATGCGTTAATTACTCTTAATTTTCATTCTTCTGTATGTCACAATATTACATACATAATATTATTTATATTACTAGAGCTTTCAGATATTGTTACCAAAAAAACCTTTTGAATGTGAATTACAACAAGTCTCAAAAATTTTAATTAATAATGATTATACTCTTCATATTACAAGGAATAAAATCAGGAGAGCTTTAAAGAAGCATTACAATGGAGGTAAAGGAAAACCCATGATTGATTCCAATAAAATTGTTTCACTACCTTATATTAAAATGATTGCTTACGATCTCAAAAACTGTTTGAAAACTATCAATTTAAATATTGCCTTTAGACCTACTAATACTTTCGGAAGAATTTTAAAGAAGAAAGAGGAAATGAATTACTCTGAAGTTAATAATGTTATTTATGGCATTAAATGCTATAATAACCCCTGCCTTTATATTGGGGAAACGTCCCGTCCCTTATCTCTACGTTTAATGGAACATGCCAGGGCCCTACATAATAACAATGAATCATATGCCATTGTTCGTCACTGTACTGATCTCTCGCATGTTCCTGATTTGGATGATCCTATTATTTTTGGTAGGGATAGTAACACATTTAGACGCAAATGCCGTAAGAGTTATTTTATTTTAAATAACTACTCTGCTTTTAATGATGGTTTATCGATCTCAACAATACCTTCATACCTGGACCACATGTGAGTTCTTTGAAAAGAAATATATATTATTATTATAATTGTTTTATTGATATGGCTACAAAATTTCACCTTGATTGAATGAAAATTTCCTTTTAATTCTCTTGTTGGCCACTATATGGAGTATGAGTATTTCTCTGTCCCCTTCCCAGGATCAGGGATGTTTTATTTATTTATTTAATGTAATTCTTTGCCATGAAGATGTGGTGATAATGCTTTGTGTTATACTTGCGAAACTAGTCAGTTGTTATTAATTTTTAATGTTTTTTTTTTTACTGAAGTATGTGTTTATTCCTACCTGTATCCTAATACAACTATTTATTATTCGAATTGTTATAGTATATGTAATTATTAATGTTTGAGATGAAAGAGATTGCTGACAAATGTAATCACAATTTTTTTTTCCTAACTTTATTATCAATATTCGTTCTCATTTGCAGAGCTCTTCTTCAAGATCTATGAGAAAAGAAAAAAAATCTATTCATCTATAGGAATTCGTTAAAGATCTACATCTCATTACAAAATAACAACGTAACTCAAACCCTATGAATAAACAATATAAATCTAAACCTAATGAGATGTAAACTTTAACGAATTCCTGCAGAGGAAGAGGAAAAGAAATTTTCCTGAAAAAATCATGAAGAAGATCTCTGCAAAATATATTATTATTATATTATTCTGTATAAAAGCATTATTCTGTCAGTCATTGTCATAAGACTTTACGTTTTTCCAATTTTGTTACCAAACTATAAGAGATAAATTGGTCATGTAAATGGATAAAATGTAGAGCTTTTTAAGACAAACAAAATGCTACAAAAATCTTTCAAAAAAAGTTTTTGGTTTCCAAGATGGCGTCTTTTAAAGGGTCAAATTTTGACTTTTTCTCAATTTAAACGAAAAGTATAAAAGTTGGAAGAGAACATTATATTGAGAAAATGTTGGTATTTGAAAGTTCTATCGAACGATATATCAGTCATTAACAAACGTTTCTGCGTTTGGAAGATACATGCAGAAATGAAGTGTTTTTGCGGCAACCCCCTCTTGTGAGTGCCAATGCGCTCAATACACCTGATATAAGCGGAGAAGCTCACAACGAGCTGAGAAGTCGTATATTCTCCGATCTCGATATTAATTTGCTAAATAAATAGATTTTTTTTTAATGCTATACATGCAAGGGTTCCGGTGAAGCGATGCTACCCGTCTAGTTGATAATAAAAAAGTTTGGAAAGAAGAATGTGTTTTACATTTATAAGAAAAACATAAGTTTTGGAAGAAATTATATCTTAAAGAGATTGCTGTTTTGATAATGATATCTCTGTTGGTTTTCTAATTTTGAAAAAAAAAATAAAACTTATAATGTTTCCTATACTTTTCTTGAAGGCTCACAATAAATTGCTGAAGGATCTGGATACAGTCAAGATCGAAATCGCTGAAACACAGAGTTTTGCTGACGAATTGAATACCCAACTCACAAAACTCAAGGTTTGTACACTAAGCAATTATATCTGTTTTGAAATTAGATTTAATAATTTAAGCACAGTAGTCAGTTTCAACAATTTGTTTCCAAATGTTGCAATTAAAACAAAACAGTTGTATTAAGCTAATATTTTTATCAAATCCAAGTACGTATTCGATTTTTTTATTGAAAGGATTCTTTATTTTTGATAAATGGTACTTGAGTAGAAGTTGACTTCTTTTAATTTGTAGATTTATTTATATTAACACCGTTGTATATCTTTCTATATAAATATAAAATTTGTTGTGAAAATACCCTCACAATCAGAATAAAAAATGAGGAAAATTGTAGAGAGCGATTTCAACACTGTCATCCTTCCATATAAATGGTATGTTAGAATCTCGGCCTACGTTTTCTTGAGTCTTTCCAAGATTTTTATTCTTCAACTTGTCTTTAATGCATTAGAGTTCTGCTTTCTGAGTAGACTCTTTCCATTTTATTCTAAAATCTTGAAGAAATTCTAAAACTAGAAAAGTTTCTTTCAAAAACTTCCTAAATATATTTATTTTGTGATCTAAAAGAGAATGTTCAGCCGTTTTTCTAACGTAACAATTCATTTCTGTTATAGTGAATCTCTTCGAATTTCTCTCATCCGATTTTCTAGGTCCATGCTTTGCGCCAAAATTGGTTTTCCAGGCAAAGCTCTTCTATCATCTGAATTGCTGAGGTCGAATCTCGAAATCATAATTTCCATAATCTAAAAGATATTTTGGATATATTGGGGAATACCGAAGAAAATAACAGAAAAGAATTTACTCCAACAAAAATCAAATTACTTTGTTTCTATACAAAATTTATTATTTAAAAATTATACAATACAAAGTGAATGTGGCTTCTGTTTCTTTACTAATAATTAAGCCTCTTAGAACATAGTTAGATTTTCTCATTGTTATTTTACAGTATGAAAGGTTTTATCCAGATTATTCCTTCAGTACTCATGTTTGTCGGTTCGATTAATATCACCTTATTAAATATTGTTACAACTTATTGGAATGGTGAAATTAGTCAAAAATGATTTTGTTTACTATTTCTGCTTTATTTCTAATATCCATTGGGTTCTTAGGGCCTCTGAATTTCATAAATAAATTTTGCAGCTATTTCACATCGTCAATTCCTTTTTCAAAATTATAAATACAGCAGCTTATGGGTTTAGATAATTCTCCTTTTTAAAGTGTAATTTTAATTTCAATTTACTTTGCTAATAAAGAAAAAAATATGAAAAAACGGGAACATTTTATAATATGATGAAATGTAATTGTTTACTGAAACCAACTGAATATATTTCTCCAACTAATGATATAATAGTAATCGATGAATTGTCACATCAGTATGCTGAAGAAAGACCAGGGAACTTACAGGCTGTCTCAGATTTCTGCAGAAATTGTTGGATGGCTAATAAAAACATTAATCGTATGTTTTCTTTCTATTAGATCATTGTAACAATGTATCTTAATTACCCATAGTCATTGTTGTGACACCATAATAGAAAGTAATGTCTTCATTCTCTTCTAATAATTGAGTCACGTGAATCTGCAATGGACTACACAATCTGAATTCTCCGAAGATTATCGGCCTTTTGGAAATTGTTGTTAATCTAATACCTACCACTATCCTATATTTCACCACTGGTATCGTGACACTCCCATACACTACAAGCAGTCTACTGCTACATCGAAAGACGGGCTGGAATTCTTTTTTCCACCAGGCTCTAATGCAATCGGGATCATTATTTGTGGTAGTAGATTTTGAAACAAAAGTCTAGCTAGCCGATCGAACGTAATGTAACTCTAGCCAACAAGATTTTGTTCAATCACTCCTTATGACAAGCCACAGGAGATAAAGACAAAACTTCAAGATAAGATAGAACTTAAGGTAAGATTAATTACCAGATAGGAATCGTTTTAAAACAAATGAAAAATATTACGAGCTTTGGTCAATGTAACTGCTGAAGTCTCGTTTCGTCATATTTTCGATCGAGACAACCGATTTTTCGGCAGTTATTTCTCGCCTCAGCTGATATGTGTAATTTCGATTTTTAGAAACTGATTCGAAATTTGCAAATTAATTTAATGTATCCTGAATAGCACACATTTGGGTGATAACATGGATTATCACTGCTGTTTATTAATTAAAAGACGCCCAGTGTAAGACGCTCAGCTAGCTTCGCTTCAACATGAATCAAAATTTTAAAAAGAAAAGTGCAGTACCTTCTTAATTGAAGAAGCTTTTCGTCATTCGACGAAAATAATACAACTAAAAGTAGAACTTTTAAGTAACTAAAGCTTACTTGAAATGCAAGATAACAAAAGCGTTAAAAAAATATTCGTTCTCTATATTATACACACAAAAACTGAAAAAAAAGTTAAGTTTAAGGAATATTGTTGTTGTTAACTAATCGACAAATGAAGACCTGATTTTGATTTTTAAGAAATCTTATGATCATAGGTAAAAAATTGCAAACGTTTGAACATTCAGGAATTTTGATGGGTAATACCGCATTGAAGTAGTCTTAGGCCGTTGCTTTACGGATAATGTCTAAGAATTCCTAATCGATCTCAAAACAAATAATTAGCCCATCTTTTCCTAGTCCTCTTTTATTCCCTCTCTGCATGTACTTTAAAGCGATTCGAGGGTCACTTTTTATTTCGTATCCATACATATTCCTTCCATTTTATTCTATAGCTACACATATAAAGTTTTCTATTTTAATTTCATTTCTAATATTATTCTGTTTTTCATTCATTGCTTATTCTTTTCTCATTTCCATATTTTACAGCGGGTTCGGAGAATTTTATATAATTTCATTAAAATACCGTATTTCTATTAAAGCATCTTGCAAAATAATGATTAATAATTTCATGTAATGTCAAAAAATGTTGTCTTTAATTCAGTATCTACTTCCTCATTTGCACTAATATTATTTCTAAGATATTTAAATTCTTTGATTTGCTTAATTTTGTATCGTTATCTTTTCAAACTGTGGTTATAGCTTTTATCGTAAAAACTATTTAAAACGTTTGCTAAATTAAAAAGGTTAAACGTTTAACTAGGTCTTCAGATCTAGGAATTTATTTAAAGTTTACGTTGCCAGTTTGAAGTTAATGAGTTAAAGTTTAACATTTTGGCACATTAAGCTTTTAATGAGGTTAATGTGCTAATCGTGTCAAACTTTAACATGATTGATGTTTTTAACTATGATACAGGGCCCGGGCCCCCTTCCCCCGAAATAATGAAGATATGTCCTCCCAACGGTTTTTTTTTTGTTTTTTTTGGTTGAAGAGATAGGTTTTCATTGTTTTTTGTTTTTTTTTGTTAATAGATTTTTTGGCCCGGGTCCCCCCGAAATAATGAAGGCATGTCCTCGCAACGTTTTTTTTTTTTTGGTTGAACGGATAGGTTTTCATCGTTTTTTTTTTTGGTTGAACGGATAGGTTTTTTTCGTTTTTTTGTTTTTTTTTTTTTGGTTGAACAGATAGGTTTCCATGGGGTGTCTACTTAATTATATTAATCTTGGGCCCCCCCCCCCCCGAAAATATATTCTATATACGCCACTGCTATGATATGAATGTGTTTAGGTCTAATCTGTCAAACTTTTTAATAATTACGTCGTTTTGTTCAGAAATGTTGTTAATAACTGTAACATTTTTCTCAAAATTTTGAATTCATCTCAACATATGTATTCCATTTATTAGCAGTTTTAATATTGTTAACTGATATGAAATAGACTTGGTTAGTTAAGAGACATTTCGAGAACTTACCGTCGCCGCTTAATCATTCTCTTTGAACAGTTGAAATTCATCACTTTCAGAAACATAACCTCAAATCAATTTTACAAGGGTCAATTGTGAATTTAGTGCATCGTAAATTCCTTAGTAGAACGTATAATAGAAATCTGTTTCATGATCAGACTCACATTTAAAGAAGGTCGACAAAAATATTGTACATTGCTAGAGATCTAGGAAGAAAGAAGGACAAGGGAATGAAAAATTCCTACCATTACTGAAGTACACCAATCCCTCCGTTTACGCGTTCTCCATTTACGCGAATTCACTTTAACGCGTTTGAAAAATTTTAAAATTTTAAATAATCAACTAGACATCAGATGTCACCACAATGCATAAATTTAAGAATTTTAAGGGTTAAACGCATTAAATTAAATTAACTTAACGTACATTTTATAATACTTGTATACCCATATTGTATACACATTTGTAATTATACAAATTCGGAAGTTCCCCAATTTAATTTATTTCATAATCTCATCTTCAATTGAGTAGTAAAAAAAAATTGTGGAGGTTGTGTTTTAAATACTGTAGATATGCGATAGATTAACTCTTGGTTGACGGCCATGTTTTTGACATATCTATATACCTCTTAGCTTTTTATTAATTAATTTTCTTCTAACTGCAAAATTATCATTTTTATTCTACATATAAATCAACAATTGAATTTTGAAATGCACATAAGTTTATATTGGAATTAATAAAATTACTTTATGAAAAAAATTGTTAATATCGATTTTTGTTACATATTTTTAACAAAAAGTTATTTTCAAAAGCTATTTCAAAAAATAATTTATAATAAATAAAAAAAATAAAATAGCCAAGTTAAATATTAATATTATATCACTGAAATTGCACAAAATATTTGAGAATATAGAACAGATCCCTATTTTTAAACAGCTTTCTGTGGCTTCATTTAGGCGGTTTAAGTAGTGTTCTAATCCCAAAGCTGTCGGATAAACGAGCTATGCCTGTATGTCTTATTTTTTTAAGCGCAGTGGCAATAACTAGTTAACCATACATATTAGAAATAGGTATATAATACCAGAATGTAAGCATATTGCAGTCATCCGGCCCAAGTGCAACATTGCAAACAAATAACAGCGCAATTCAATGCGGGGCCAGCATTCGAATGGTGCAACGTTCACTGCATTCTAAGGGGTTTCGGAACCGACGATTCACCCGGGTTCCATTGCTGACCACACAAGGCTCTGAGCGTAGACTGGGCTCGGGAACACCGTCACTGGACTTTAGGTGAATGGAAAGATGTAGTCTGGTCCGACAAATCGCAGTTCCAACTGTTTCTGGCAGATCGGCGAATCCTGAAGATAAAAAGTCCATGCGGCACTGGACCCCGTATGCCTACGAGGCACAATAAAGGGCGGCAGCGGATCTGTTGTGTTATGGGCTACGTTCAGGTACCACACATACCACAATTCTGAGACTGGTAGCCACTATGTCGTTATCCTTGCGGATTATTTGCAGCCATTCAGGTCCTGCATTTACTCCGATGAGTGCGGGCTCTTTCAACAGGACAATGCACCACCGCACAAGGCCACTCCTCTGAGTTAGCCATCTTGCCTTTGGCCCGCAAGTTCGCAGGATTTAATGCCATCGAACATATATGGGATGCACTTCAAAGAATCACTGCTAAGAATCCACCTCCAGCGAACATTACAGAATTCTGGAACGCTCTGCAGGATACATGATGTGCACTGCCTCCACAGTACTACAGAGCGCTTATGGTGTCCATGCCGCGTCGTATTGCTGCCGTCATCTAAGCGCCGAGGAGAACCTACGCCAAAGACAAATATCCCAGATTTTTTAGCACAAGAGTATGAAAGCTCTTGTATGAAAGCCCTGTTAGAGAGATGGCACAAAGATGACCAAACATTACCTGCTTAACTAATTTATTTTATTTTATAATTAAATTTAAGAAGTAAGGTAAGTAAATCCTGTAACAACATGAATTTATTTCTTTTTTTTATCTTATACGAATAAATTTATGTTTACAGTTTACATATATAGTTTTCATAAGTCACGAAAATATTAAATTTAAAAGGTCATCATCCTATGACTTAAAAAACCAAAAACATTTGAGAACAACTGATCAAGTCCGTGTTTATTTGATTTAGAACTTGGTTTTTCTCAGGAAAACTGATTTTCTTTTCTACATTTATTCTCTATTTTATTACTTTGTGTTCGTTGTAATTTACTAAATATCACACAAATAGTTTAATAAAAAGGACATAAAAGCATAATTATTATTCGCTATCGCGGATTTTAGTACCAAGTTAATGGCGCCGTGCTCGACTTTTACGAGAAGAAAATATTTAGAATAAATCTTGAGGGTGATTCAAATGACATTTGCAGTAAGTGTTTTTTTTCTTTATATCGCTATTATTCAACAGATATTCGGTATACGATTGTTGTTACACGAATGTTGATGGATGGTTTGAAACCTAAATCATTCATTTGATTATTTGTTGATGCAGTTTCATTCAAATTGAATTGAATCAAATCAAATTGAATGAGGCATCTTGTTGGGTGGAAACCCAAACCAGAGATTTGGACAACAATGGCGCCTTCTCAAACTGACTTGTAACTAGAAACGGGTACCTAAAGCATATATAAGATTAAAAAAAAAAAAAAAACAAACAATCTTCGCCAGACATCTTACTAATTTTCAAACTTACTTCCAATCTTTCTGTCATCCTGTTTGGCTACTTTACATTGTACAACATTTTAATACAAATGGACTCGTTATAACCTTCCGTGTTTTCCATGATAAGGATCGATTCTTTGTATTTCTAATAAAGCTGTTGTTTGATTGTCCTAAAAGTAGGGTTATTAATATTGAGTTTATGATTACATTTAGTGACATGTGAAACCGTGGAATGTATAACATCCTTTCTATTAACAGCCCTAAGATCCTCTTTTAGCCTCGTATCCATATATCTATCACTTTCTCTAGTGTAAAGATAAGAATAATTTAATCTACGACATCCGATGTTAACACCTGTGAGCTGCAAGAAATTCATATTTTTGTCGTCTTTTTTCGGTGCAACTTACTCCCCAATGTATTAGTTCCTCGTGACGTTACTCGAATATCAAATTTTGCTAACAAAAGTGAAATTTCGTAAAAGATACAAGAATCTAAAGGAATCTAGACATATCCATAAATATTTTTCTTTTCTGTACTTGATTTTTCGTTGTTATGTAATTCATAAAGTTAGTATTCTCTAATATTAATATTAATAAAGGCAGTAAGGTATCCATGACTGCGTACGAAACAGTTCAGATGTAGAGCAAATTTTGATTGCTCTAGTTAATATGATTTGGATCACGTTAACTATAATGTGAACTGGGACATGTACTGAATGCCTACGTAAGTCCGTTTTCTAAATACAGTTGAAGCAATAGATCATCCATTGCGAATTAACATTGCATTAAGAAATGAAATGCACCTATGTTTTTCATTTTCCAATTCCATGTACATATCTTCATGTATTGATTGGAAAATGTCTTAGATTTGCTCTTTAATAGATCCATTAGTGATGAATATAAGACTGTCTACATAAGGTATATCGACCTCATCCTCTGCCAAAGGAAACATCGCTATCTCCTCGATATATATATATCGTGAGCAACTCTGCAATATACGCAGAGCTAGCAAGACCTATAAAAGAATCCTTTCTCTTGCATATACAGGCATTTATTAAATAGGAAATATTGTAATGAAACAACATATCTCGTTGTAGTCAATATCCATTCGTTTTTTCTTTTCTGTTTGGAAAACAAAGTTCAGTGCAGAAGAAAATAAATCAAAAGCGATGGAAATAAAAAGAGAACGTCTAAAGAAAAAATAGACTATTAATCCGAATGTAATTTGACATTTTTTAATTTTTTTAGAAATTAATTATAAACTGTTATAAAACCCTGTATCTTCATTGGACTTTTAAAGTTTTCATTTCATTCGCTAATAATTCGGAAATAATTTCAACAGATGAGCCAATAGTTGATAAAGGGTCTTGCCTGGAGACTGCTTTCCGAGGTTTTATTTTTATGGATTTTCGATTGAACTTTTAACTTCGGAATTACATTCACTTTGTCTTTTAGACAATTAAAATTCATTATCGTTATAATTCCTTTAGTGTACATATCCTTGCAAATCTTAAATATCTCTTTTCCTACATCGACTGAATCTAGGTTGACCGGATTGACACCTTTAGGATTATTTCAGAAATATAAATTCTTATGGGTGTAATATTTCTTGTCCATAATTATAGTGGTGTTACCTTTTTCCGCAAAGATGACGCCAATCCTCGGTTGTTTGGATCTGTTGAACAGTCTTCTTTTCAAGGGGGTTCAGCCTGTTTTTATTAATTATTTATTACTATTGTGATGAAAACATTTGGAAATTTCTCAAAATTTCTATTTGCTAATGTTTTCATAAATTAAACTTTTACTTAAATGACTATAAAGGAATTGTAGCTACTCATGGAGAACGTAGCTCAGCAATATCGTATAACTTACTTCGAAAGTAACTTTTTATTTTTATTTTAGTGATTCGCAAAAACATCTACTTTATTCGATATATTTTTATTGGATTTCTTGGAATTGCTGGAAAATTTTCGATTTTATATAGTATGTTTCGTCACGAACTGACAAACTTCGCTAGTGTGTTGGATGGTTCTAAGCCAAAAACATAGTATATACCGTGAGTTGAGTCAGCTTCGTTCCTGAGATATGAACAGTTCGATGTACGAAGCCGCCATTAATAATCCAAATGGTTACCATTTAATAATCTGTTGATTTATTGATCTGAAATGCAATTATTGCCACTATACCGTTCACAGGTGTTGTTCAAATCGTCTAAATCGGTGCTGTTCAAATCGTGTAAATCGGTGCTGTAAGCATACTATGACGCGTGTTTCCAGCATTGCATCCAAGAAATGTCATTGTAGATTCTAAGAATAATATCAGTTATTGCCTGTAGTAATTGTTTCTTTGTTTCTGGCTTGTCATTCATTGTACCCTTTTGTTTTCATGCAACTCCATAGAAAGAGATAGAATGGTGGTCGGGCCCGAAAAGGCCATGGTCCACACTATCCTATCCATTGATTGAATCGTGTTATTCAGAAAGGCAATTATTTGTCTGGCTGCATATGGTGGGCTCCGTCATAAGTTGTCGTATTGCTAGCGATTTATCTTCTAAATACATAAGTAGATGCTTGCGCATAAAATCTGTGTAGGACTCTCCTGTGAGATTAATCTCGAAGCAATGTTGTGCAGTCACATAATTACCTACTAATTCACACCTCACATTGCCAGAGAACATGTATTGGTATGTATGGATTGTTACGGCTTGGCAAATATGGAATCCAAATATGAAAGTTCCGTTATTAATACCTGGTAATTAATACCATCAAGGGTGAATGTGGATTCATCAGTGAATAAGATGTATAGAAGAAGCACATCCAAATCTGTTCCATTCACAAAATGTCACACGACATTTGTAATCACCAGGCAATAGGTATTAGACTTTCTGATGGTACGGACAAAGTCCATCAGGATAAAGAATTCTCCTTCTTGCAAGGGGCTAATACGTGTTGTAGGAGAAATTCTGCGCACATTTGAGGTTGGGCTTCGCTTAACATCGTTTATCCCCTTCATCACGCTTCGTGGAAAGGAACCAGACACTCTGAAATGCCGATATATGTTTCGAATGTCATATGGTGAGAGACTGTGAGATTAGGATAGTGGTCTCGATATTCCCCGTCCATTCCCATTGCAAAATCCGTAAAAAAATTGGCGCATTCCTCGTCTGAATGTGTTGAAGGCATTTTACCGTAGCCGTCATCAGTTACAGCGAGTAATACACCCCTGTCGGTAAATAACAGAAACAAAACAATGGCAGACCTCGGATGGGATCAAACCAGCTACTTCACGTGCATTTGATGATAACTGCTGCGAAAAGGCATTTTTAGGTCGAGTCGGGAACGAAACCGACTCGACCACAGTGTATATCACATCTTTTGCTTAGAATCAACATCCAATTATAATGGCGAAGTTTATCTGTTTTGTGAAGAGCACCCTGTATATTAGTTCTATTAAGAGTAATGTATTATCGTTGTATAATCGAGTGCATTTCTAACATGTAGTAACTTTCAACTATTTGAATAGAATTAAACATCAAAATGGTACGTCCATTATTACCACTTATTAACAAAAGGTTTGAATCACTTGTCTGACAGTCATCCCATTTCCTGTTCTTTATAATAGAAAATTTCTCAATGAAAGTAATTAATCGTGCTTATCTGATATATTGTGTTATAGGTATATGTTTTACAGATAGGCTTTCTTAACTTTCTTATTTCTGCCTCATTGGAAATTCTTTGACTTTCCTTTGTCTCAGTAAGAATCTTTCAGGGTTATATTGCTTTTTGTTTGTCATTGACATCTTTTTTTGTCATTAACTATAATGTTTTACATTCAGTGATCAATTTAATATACCACTGATAAGTGTTGCTTGTGGATATAATGCACTGAAATTCCGCTTGTCTGATTCGCAGCGCCATAATTTTCTCTTAAGTATATATTTAAGTAGTATTTTTTGTATTTCTGAAATTTTTCCTGTGTTCTTGGAAGTTTTATTACAGACTATCGACTTTTGCTCCCAAGTTCTAACTGTAACTCATTAAAACAAATACATTCATTTATTATATATTCCTGATCAGGAAGCAATAAAGTAATTGCAATGTTAAACTACTCATTTGTCCCAAATTACTTATTTGTTCTTCCTAAATTTCCTTCCATATCTCTTCTAGGTTCGCCAAAATAATTTTCTCATCATTAGTGAAGGATGTCATTAGGTAAAGAAGGAGCATTTTCTCAGTTTTTCCCCTCAGAACTTCGAAGGAAAAAAATCGAATTGAGTGAAGTTCATTCCCGACGCAAAATGCATTCCGTTCCTTCGTATTTGCACGTTTTCTAGGGTAGAAAAAGAAAGGTTCGGTAAGTCCCAAGTGTCGGAGGATCAAGAGATGTGAAATACGAGGTTCATTTTAGGCCCATTTGTTGCAAACACCTGGGACCATTTGTTCGTACGGTGAGAGGATCATTTCGGCGGTTCTCTGGCGCAGATGGCCGCATCCCCTCTTCTCCATTGCGGCAGGATATCAAGCAATGGTTGAGTGATTCGGTCAAATGAAAAAAAAAAATAGAGAAAGAAAATAGGGCTTTACATCTCTTCACGAGTTGGAAAACTTTTGAGAAAAGAAAAAAAAGCACTCTAAGTCATTACCCAAGTTAGGGATCTAATATTTAAATAATGAACTGCTACATTGAAAGCTTTAAATAAATCATCGTCTGAAAGAATAGAAAATTCTGGAAATAATAAATAAGTAATGTCCTAAATGATGTTCTGAAAAGAAAGCTATTAAAACATTGCAGGCTGATTTTAAAAATAAAGAATTTTAAGGTTCCGGAAGCATTTTGACTTAAAGCATTGTTTGGTATGTTTCTAACTAGTTTTTTTACATTGACATATCACGAAGAAAACTAACTATGCACTAAACATACATTAAAAACTCTTTATTCAATATCCTCAGTAATATTCCGCCCAAAAATTTATCTATCATGATGATTAGAGGTAATTTCCATGATTATGTAATTAGATCTATAGTGAATTAAAGATAAGTGCTCGAATTTACATTTATACTTACTGTAGATCATTATAAAGCCGATGATTTTATACAGATCTCTTTCTCTTAATACTGGAAATGTCTGTAAATATGCTTTGCTTAAGTTATGACATATAGATATTATTTTTTTCAAATAAAAAGTGATGTCCGTAACTGCTTAGAATATAGATCTGATGAACAGGTGGACACGACCAGTAAGTTGTTTACTTGTCTATTTTGAATTACTTTGAAAGAGAGTACAAAAAGGGCTTATTATAGGGACCTTAAATAACACTGGGAATTTCTTAAATATTGAATCTGATGAACCTATAGAACGTGGAAAATTTAAGATTTTAAAGTATATCAATACGTATTGTAGAAGTGACGATTTTAAATATTGTTAATATTAACAAAAATATAGTTAAATCAAACTTGTAACATGTGCTGGTTGAAATTTTTATAGACAAGAACATTCTTTAAAAATTAATGAGCACACATAATAAAAAAGATGATTAATTTATATATTAAAAACTAATATAATTCTCATCAACTCGCTAACTATAAGCTGATGATAAACCGACAGTTAACGGGTTGAAACCGTCCTCGATGAGTATTTTATAATTTTTTAGATTTTAATATATAAATTAATCCTCTTTTTATCATGTGTGCTCATTAATTTTTTAACGAATGTCCTTGTCTATAACAAAATATAGATAATAATTGTTAATTTTATAATAACTCATTTATCCATCTTCCACAATAAAAGTAAAGACTCAAATTCTACTGCTATCATCAGATATTCAAGATATCTGATAAAGAATATATAAAAAAATACTTATCTACTTTTTATATCGTTTTAATGTATCATCTTTGATTTATGAAAATGTTTCAATTCTACTTTTCAACATTAAGAGGTCCCCGAAGTTGTTTTTTTCTTTTAATGATAGAATTTAACATATAATTTAATAAAAAAAAAATTAAAAAAATATCAATATTGCTCAGATCTACAAGTCATTTTAATGTTATATACGAGATATTATAACCAGAATAGTTATGCTAACATATATATAGCATATAACTGCTATTTTATTTATTTACTAACTTTATTTTTCGTCACAAAATTATTTAAAATAATTACACTTATAAAAGTATTATTATTATTACTTTGTTTTATTACTGTTAAGACACTCAGCTTTATTGACGAATTTCTGAAACTACCGAGAACAAATGAACTAATCTGGCACAATGAAATTACAATAAAATTGCCGATTTAATCTAATTATCAAATTAATCAAATTGAAGGGGCCTGGTTTGGGAATAAGTACCGATAGATTAGTTAACAAGTTTATAGAAAAGTAATGTAGAATTAGAGCATATTTTAATTGTCGATCCCGAATACTGAAAGAATTGAATCATATCAAAAAATTACATTATCAGATGAAAGCAGTATTAACATTCTAAAATTTATAAGTATTAAAAAAAACTATGTTAATATTAATGTTCTACAGTTAAGAAGTAATTATAAAAAATTAATATATATATATATATATATATATATATATATACAAAAAATAAAAATATTCTTGAACTTTACAAAAATTTTTACAAATATTAATATTATAAAAATACTAAAATTAGATTAAAATTTCCAAATAACGAGAAAAAGATTTTGTAATGAGTTAGTCATCAAATATATTTAATAGAATAAGAACAAAATAAACTATTAAAAGCATTTAGAGATTTATTGTCTAAAATAAACAAAGAACAAAAGTAATATATATCTCTAATAAAAAAACAAAACAAAAAATCCAACAATAACTCAAATAGGATCCGATTAGTGATTTTTAATTATTAAGATTAAAACTATTAAAATAAAAATAACAAAGCTATAAAGAAATGTTAATTATAAGAATTTTCAAAAATAATTAGATAAAGGAATTTTTACATATTTAAAAATTGTATTAATGAAGAAACAGTTGGTAGTAAACAGTAAAATATATATAATATTTCGGAAGATATGTAATCATTGTATTGTTACTATACCACTGAGAAACAGAAATGAAAATTAAGAAAATTATCAAATGCATGTCCATTTTGTAGCATGGCTACAGACATTTACTTATTGTTTGTCATTATATTTTTTGTGGAGCCAGGGAGTAGTATCTATTAATACTATTACATAACCTATTAGTATTACCATAAAGTTCACATAATTTATATCATTTACTAATTACTTCATTAAAATTTCACTTGCTTTTTATACTTTTGTAACCGACTTATCTGTGAGAATAAATAAATCAAAAGTTATAC
>JAFIDM010001028.1:47554252-47572253 GCA_023159025.1 Thereuonema tuberculata
ACAATAAATCAACGTACAGAAGGCTCAAAGAGGAATAAAAAAAAAAATAATAAATAAAAAAAAAAAATGAAATGAAGCAGAACCGCTTCATTACACTTTTTTCTTTTATTCTCAAACTACAGATAGTTTACTGACGCTTATTGAGATATTTACATAAATCTTCAATAATGGTAAGTTTGATGTTAAATTGGGCATACTTACTTGTTAGTGAAAATGAAGAGTTTCTGAAATATCGTCAAAAAGACGAGGCCTTCTCGAGTCTCACTTCGGGAATTCGCCACCAGGTCAAAATGAGTCCGCGATTTATGTGATATATTTAATTTTCTGTAATCTACAACTATTTATGGAATACAATGCTGTACCACTCTATGCATTTTCTTATTTTGTAGTTTAAAGCCTTTTTTTTTTTGTTTTCGCTTTATACTATAAATATGTTTAGTCAATTTTTCCTTCTATAATTTTTGGTAATATCTTAATGATATAGACTCAAATATTAACATTTCAAACTTAAATTTCGTTTTGTATCAGAGCAGAATTCACATTTGTTCCACCAAAATGGAAAACTGTTAAATGGGATTTTAAAGCAAACGAAATGTCTTTCTTACTTTTAGAAATTTAATTTTACATTTGGTTGTATGAAATAATCTTCAAGAACGACTCAGAAGCAATAATTAGAGACTTCTTTCATTTTATTTCCTCTTAAAGGACTGAAATGTTGCCAAAAAAGAAAAGAAAAAAAAAAGTTAAATGTGAACCATTGAATGGTGACAGTTGAAATGGAAAAAAATACACCATTTGTCGTTTCACTTGGGAACTTAATGTTCAACACTGCGTTAAATGCGAAGTTGATGGTGACGGCATTCAAGTGTTTAAACGTGGTGGTGGTTTCTTTCTTCTTTTTTTTTAACTTCAAAACGAATAATGAATTAGTTGAAAGATTAATATCCTTACGTTTCTGGAAGGATGGAGAATTCTAGATTGGCCATCTTCCAAATGCACCATACGCTTAGTGATGACGCAACAAAAGTTATAAGTTGGCATTTTCAGACCTTCCTTTTGATTGAGGTTTCTTTGAGAAAGCTTTCAGTAACTTCATTCAAAGAAGAATTTGAAGAATAGAAAACTTAGTCTTAAGTTGCATTGACGTCTATATTGAAGAAATGTCGTTAGCGTTATGATTGCTACTTAATAGTTTTAGAATATTTTTTAATGGTTTGTAAAATAAGATGGAGCATTTGATTTCTTGATTCTTATTTTTCAAGCAAAACAAATTGTCATGAATATGTATTGTAAATTTCGCCGATAATACTTCGCAGTCTATTCGTGCCATCGTGTCTATTCGTACCATTTGACAAGTTCTTGTACAGAAGTGTCCGCTCTTGCGATTTTCAAGCTCCGAAGTGAAGCGAAACAAAATGGCGGTTAATAAAATTTGAATTCACATACTTTTTCAGACATACAAAGTTAAATTTTAATTTTCTTTTTCTAAATCTCTGTAATTTAAATGTAAGGTATTAATGATTTAATTTAACGCTTCCCAGATCAACATGTAATTCAAGATGTTATTTATATTTAAACAATTAATAATTTCAATAAATTTAATTATTTAATTTCGTAACAATAAATGTTTGAACAACATTTAGGAGATAATTCAATTTCTAAGATTTCTAATTATTTATTTATATGTAAGTTATATATATTCTTTTCAATAAATATCCAATAAAGAAAATTTTTTATATATAAATAAAAACAAATGAAAAACAGGCAGAAGATATAAATCAGTACAGATAAGCCTCTGATATTCCCTATTGTTTTGTAATGGGATAGTCCTTGGCGTACGAATACTGCAAATCCTTCGGTTAGTCGGTCGCCTAACTGTTTCCATGCTGCAACGATGACCAGTCGTATACTGTCCGTTTATGAATGGCAGAGCTACCATTTCGGGACGATTTTACTCCGCAGGGGGGTCATATGCTGAGATGGGTATTTTCCTAAGAAATTCTTTTGGACATTTTCGCTTTTAAGAAAAAAATAACGGAGGAGCATTTTTGCAATAGTATTTATTCTTTCCGTAATTCTTTCCCGAAAAGCGCAAATAGAACCCAGCTACTAGTAAACTAACACTATAAAAAGTAAACATCCCATCTTCCTCGCCCCTATTTGGAAGAAATCGAAGGAGATCTGACGCATGCGCAAAAGCGCTGAAGGATCTCATAAACCAAAACGAACAGTAGTTTAATAGTCTAGCTATTGCGTTTATTATAAACAAGAAAAAAATACTACGTTTATATTAATATATTAGCGCCATATTTTTTTTTCATCAAAAGTTTAGCAGAATTCTAATGGAACATAAAACATAACTCTTTAGTTATATTACTCTTCCTAACCATAAGTTGTCATTTATGAACTATGATTGAAAATGCATATTCTCTCAATTAGCAATTTCATCAACTCTAAATGCTACTCTAAAAAATTAAAATTTGTTATTCTAGAGAAATGTGAAAATATCAGCTAAAGGTTGAAATAATATTTTATTAAATAATTTAACCAGTTATTTTACATATTAACGGATTAAACATCGCTACATCGTAGATTAATAATACAATATCAATTGATCTTATTATTATCAGCGTCGTTATAAGTTATTTCAGTTCCTATCTCTCTCAAATTTCAGACTCTAATTAATTCTTATCTTTGATGCAATTGACAATTGTAGTTTTATTTAAAGTCTTGAAGCAATCTTCTAATTTTAGAATTCAGAATCCCCTTGACGTGAATTTCACATTTTTTAGTTAAAGGTCAGTGAATTTCAACCATTTCATGTATGTTAACACATTCTGTTGCTATTTTGTACCAGAACTAGCTATTGCGAAGGATGTCTCAGTGTGGAATTTCGTTGTTTCATTTGCTCCGTTCTAATTTACGGAGATAAATGTAAATTGTACTCACTATAATCAATAAATACTGACTATACATCGTATTATTATTATACATATATATATATATATATATATATATATATATATATATTGTAGAGACTTATTTTAAAATAAGTGCCGATTATAATATCTTCTGTGAAATACGTTCATAAAACAATAATGTTTTGTATGTGGAAATGTGTCTAGGTTTTTTTTGGAAAAAAAATCAGTGATTAGTTTTATTAATAATTAGTTTTATAAATTAGTTTTATTACTTCAGTGATTAGTTTTTTTAATGTGATTAATTAATTATATCGCATTACAGTGACATATAATTACAAAGTTTAGCTTCTGTGGAACAGCTGCAATTAAATTGAAAAGTGACAATATATGTATATAGCTGTTCCATTAATTTATATAAACTCGCCCTTAAAATTGTTATTGAAGTTATTATTGCTTAATGATACAGTGAAGCCAAATTCAACAAATACACGCCTACGGCACTCATTCTAATTTTATATTCATTAATGTTCTTAACTATTAAAGCTGCATTTGTTTTGCCGAAAGGTCAAGTGGGATTATTTCCAATAAGCGGGATAATTAATAGAAATTATGCCTGTGGCGTCACGGAGTTTGGAAATGCTGACGTCAAGTTATGTAAAGGTTTCCAAAGATAACAAATAACCATAAAACTGGGATTAATTTTTCATATCACCGACGTAAAACCAAATGAGTTTCCAAAATGATAGGAAGTCTTTTATAAGATTACATTTTTGTTTTGGTATCAGTTTTTCTTAATGTCATTCAAGAAGAAAAAGAAATTCTGATGATAAATGAATAAAACGGCCAGGAATTCAATTGTTAATTTCATATTTCTAACTTTACGAAAGATTTATATTTCGTAACATTGAAAATTAGTTTATTTGGCGTTGCATTTCAAACAGAATAACAATGGCAGCGAAACATTGAAAAATTACTCAATGAGAAGATTCATTGTTGCGACATGGAGATGTTTGGAATTAAGAAAAGGCATTGTTGCAGCATGGACTGCCCAATAATGATGAGAAATATGTTAGAAATCTGTCATAGCCATCGAAGAATAAGAATCTTTTCAAACTGTAACCCATTTAATGATATTAATATTTTGTATGTCAATGTGTGGAATTGAATGATATTAGTTTAATGTCAGTTCATTGCTTACTATCGCGATATTTATTTATGTGGAAGAGCAAATGAATTCAGTTCTGAGATTATAATTCACTTGCAATTTTGAATTTATTGAAATACTTTCAATTGCTTCAGCATTTGTTCATTGTAACTTTGTTCATGCAACGAATTTTAAACACTGATTAAAAGATGCAATCCTGCTTCACGCCCTGTAGTATAATAAAATGAAATTACTCCCTCGTAATAGAACATTATACACAGAAATTACTATCAAACTGTGTAAAACAGTAGGCTTAAATGAAAACAAAAAGATTACCCGGTAATTTCATCGATAAAATGCAGAAATGATAGTAATTAAATCTTAACAACTAAAAAAAAAATTGTATCAACAAATAATATCTGTTTGTAACTCTAGAAGGTCAGTTAGTAGTTTAGTAATAATAATAATATTAATAATTATAAAATACTGCCTTTTATAGAAATATTTATTGAATAACATTACCCTTATTCTGTGATGACTCCCCAGTATATCGTCCGGATACTTTATTGTTGAAGGACGCTTAGTGACACTTCGATAAATCAAACTTGATAGCACCGCCTTCCTGCTGATAAAGTAAGCACCGAGAGGTAGTTCACTGATAGCAGGACCTGCATACAGATCTTTCTTCTGGATCAAATCGAATGCATGTTCAGCTACACTAACAACGCAGTGTCCCTGGCAAGAATTCAGCAAACAGCAATGAATGTGATACTCTGATCTCTATCATTTCTCTTTTATTAGTATTTTTCGGAAACGTAGTAGTGCCTTTATCATCTTAAATTTAAAAACTGATCTTGTATTGGCTCTTCGATTCAATCAAACATAAGCACATTATCAGATGAAGTTTTAAGTTATCAGAATAATAAAATCAGTATTTCTAGTTCCAAGGAAAAGACTTTTTTATTTTTTGGCTTTTCATTAACTTATAAAATGCTTCGAATTTTCATATCCCATCTTAGCAAGTTCCCATGTATTACTATAAATTTGGTTTAACGTTTATCAGACCTCCCCCCCTCCCCGCTCTAAAAGTCTGAGGCCGTAATACGTAAGAGACCACACTTCTTCCAAAGCAGTTCTTAGATTAAAATGCTTGGATTTGATGCTTGGCTAAATGTAAACCATTATTTCATCTTAAACTGCAGGCGCTCCAGATTTAGCCCAGTGTGACAATCATCTGTTTTCCAATCTGTAGGGGGACTCTTAAAGGAAGCAGATTTCTGCAGAGATTATTGAGGCAATAACAGCAGCACTGAGACAGATATCACAAACCATCTTCCAGGAAAGTATTTAAATGTACCGCTAGATGAATGCTCCTCTGCAGTTATACATTTCATCTAATATTTTGTCATTCAAAGTAATTTCGCCACTGCAATTACAAAATTACTTTTAACGACAAAATAATAGCATTGGCTCTAGTAATTTTCATGTTACGATGAATTAAAAAAAAGTCAGTCTCCTAAATGGTATTTAAAGTAACATAAAACTTACAAGATTAGGTTACAATTGATTCAGTTCATTTAGTTTGAATATTTGCTGTGTTTCGATTCACTGTCGGTTTTCGAAATTCCACTTTATCCAAAGCAGTCACAAGACATTCTACTGCCACAAAGAAAATTTTTCAAAATACTATAGCTAATAAACTTCAATCCAGGATTGGTCTGGCAAGGTCGGCTAAACTAAAGGTTATGAAAAACAGACTAAGATCTTGATTAAGGTGGACATTACACGGGTGAAAATTGGGTGGCTCTGTGCAGAATGTTGGCGAGGAATTTCCTGGTTTTCCATCAAGGTATTTTAAGTGCATTACACGACCCAGCAAAAATTCATCTACCCATCGGAAAACCATGAGAAGGTCTCGCAGTTGACGAGATCAAAACTTGCCACATCGATGGAATCGATAGAAGCCTGATCTCTCAGCATTTAGCGATTACAGTCATACCTACGTTGTATTTACGAAAATAATATTGATTTATTTATTTAATGATTTCTTCAATTCGTCACGAGGAGCGCTGCTCGCTATCAAATCAGCCAGCCATCGAGAAAGAAAATAGAACACGTCCTAAAAACTGCCAGCCAGCAGGAATTCACAGCACAGAACCACCCAATTTTCTCCCATATAATGACCGCCTGTCAAAACAATGCTCTCCTTTAATTGTAATGAATATTGAGAGAGACTTATTTTATAATTTAGATAAGAATAACATAATAGAAGAAACTGCAATTGAAGGTCTTAGTTCTAGTAATGCGTATGTCCACATTTTTTTTTCGGGAAATTGCATAAAATAAGTGAAAACTTTTATTTAAATCAAACTAGGATATGCATCAAAAAAATATGTCACCGTAAAAACTATAGGGATGGCTCCTTTACAGGGATGGAAGAGTGTTCATCGCTCCGAACAAAAGAAACAAATGAATACAATTGATAGTTAATTTGATACCACAACAATTTCTTATTGATTCGTCTTTAATAACATTTTAGCCCATATTATTTAATAAAGATTTCTTTTTAATTCTGACATAAAGTATGATTTTTAGTATTATCCTAAAAATAAAGACACAATGAATGCATTATTCACTTGCTTAGTTGTTTTTTTCATTCTTTTTTTGAGCTAGTAAAAGATATTTTTGTAAATCATAAACAGTATAAATCTTTGAAGTTAGTGTTGAAAAATGCTTTGCCATAAGGGAGAGGGGGAGGGATAAGAGGGAGGAGGTTTCCCAGGGGGCCCAAGCCTATAATAGCGGAGGGCCCATAAAGTAACCAGACCAACACTACTTCAATCAATCACTTTTTAAACAGTAAATGTTTCATTTGTAACTGTAAACTATCTGTATAATGTAAATAATTTATAACCCTATGCATGATTAGATTAATAACAAATTGGATTTGTATGAAATCTTTCTATTAATTGTCCTGCGACATTTTTTGGATTTGTATTAAATTACGACTATTTTGTCTACTCCCATGTTTACCCTGTTTTCTTTTATTTGATAGCCTATCGATATGTAACTGGATGATATTAAGCTATTTAAAGAATGCTTCTCTTTTATAGATGATTGTAAAAATAATTGTTATGTAGATCTTCCAATAACCTTTAGTTCTCTTAAAACAGCTATTCCACATTTGATTACATTCCATATTTGAATAGTTATCTTGTTAAATTTAGTGTAAATAAATTGGTTGCAGAGAGAATCTTTTATTTTTACTTTGTTTCCAAAGCTATAATAGTAATTCTGAAAAGCTATTCCAAAGAGAAACAAACTGAAAGCAGTTGTGGTTTTAACAGACAAATTTTAAAGCAACTTCATTCCAGAGATGAATTCCAAGAGAATCTCTAGAATAGAGCCTCCAACCTTCATTACAGTAAAGTAGAAGTGACCAAATGATCATTGCTTTAATTCTAATGTTTCCTCATATTACAACACCTTATAGAGCAGAGATGAAGTTAGTACTTAATGAATATGGATGGAGTATAAGTAACGCTGAGTGTATTCGGATGTACTTGAAACTCTTTCTTGGCTGTACTTAGCTATCTAATCTGCAGTAACACTATATGTATTATAATATTATTACTGCAGATTAGGATAGCTAAGATTCAGATTTCCCTACATTCAGCATAGCTAGATTCGTAATAACAACAATGGGATTTGGAAGATTTCTGTTGCCTTCGCAACGCTCCTCTTCTGAGACCAACCTATTAATAAGATTCTTACTCGTACTTCCGGCACCAAAGAAAAAGAACAAATGCATGCAAAGAATTTTTTGCTTCAGATGATTTTATTTATTGTGTTGACATTCTATTCCTTTTGACATTTTTTAAAAAATGTTTCTCGTTGTTTTCTGATGTAAAGAGTTTAACGCTCTGCTTGCAGATGATTGTTAGCTTGTAGAAAAACATTTGCCCAATTAGTCCCTGCGCTAAGCTTAGTCAGAAATGTCGCGACGACTTTTTAAAATGTATGTTGCGAAGAATTAAAAAAAGAATTGTCTGGCAAGGTTATTGAGTCTTTGATGCAAACAAACAAAAGAGAAAAGAAATAAAATGATAACTTCCCGTCACAACAAAGAAATTTAGAATAAAAGCTTACTGCAGACACAACATCTTTTAAGAATCATTATCATTTTGAAAATAATCAGCAAGAATAAAATTTAAATTTTAAATTTTAAAACGTAAAATTTATGTTTTCCTGTTTTTGATCTGTGATGGAAAAACACAAAGCTGTACAGTTCCCATTGGGAGATTTTTGTTTCCAATATCATTCTCCGTAATGTAACCCAAATTCTGAATAAGATTCTGTGAAATAACATTTGATTTGAACTCATGTATCAAGTATCAAGTCTTTGTCCTTAGTAATTTAACAGTGACCTTCGAGGTTTGGTTTTTTATTTTTTTGTTTATGTTGACAAACATCTTCTGCAATGTCAACAGTGTTTGTTCATTTCCACTGCTTGTATTTCAGACAGTTCTGTCGTAACTAAAAAATTTCGATTCCACTTCCAAATTCTAAAATTGGACAGACCTGAATAATACGTCTTATTCTGTTATAAAAATTACTATTATTGAAATTAATGAAAAAAGGGATACGCTAATCAACAGTGTTATTGTGATGTAAAAAAATTCTGATCTTGAGATTGCCTTTCAATTTTTTTTAATTTGTATTATAATGTCTTAATGACAACTGATAGCGGCTAGAGTTTTATTTTTCTTTCTTAGTGCTTCTAATTGTTTATCGATAATTACGGTACAAAACATGAATAATGATTATGCAAACGTGGTACAGAAATTAATCACTGCATTATCACTATAAATTCGTTTATTCTACATATTTAAAAAGAAACAGAATAAGAACCAAGGTTAGCACATGAATAAATTGCCTTTCTAATTCAATTATCGGAAGGAATCGGGAACGGCCGTTTCGTCCTGCATGGTACTCATCAGCCGATCCGCCTTTCTCGATAAAAGACCCAGAAAGGCAAGATACTTAAGTGGAGGTCACCGTCAAACCTGGCAGTGACCCTCAAAACAAGAAAATCAACAACAATAAATCTTGTGCCAACTTATTGAATCAGAAAGGCAATTTATTCATGTGCTGACCTTGGTTATTATTCTGTTTGTTTATAAATTTTCCAGCACGTTAAATTTATTCCTTCTACTTATTTGTTACTTAAATTTCACACTATTTTGAACAGCCATGTTAATTCCTATGTATGGGCGAATAATTTGTTATTTGCTCTCATGAATAAAAAACTTAAAGAATTCCCACTATAGCTCTATGTAAGCACTTGAGGTCGAGGGAGATAAGGCTCCCGTCGTTCCAGCGAGACTAAGTTGCGGTTGGGTGATCATACCGACGCCCGTCTGCTTTTAACCAGGGATGAAAGAAAGCCGCAACCCACTCTTCAAAGGGCTGGGTGGATCCTAGGACCTGTCTGGAAGAGAATTGAGCGTGGGAAAATCCTCAATCTCAGCTTGGGTAGGGATTGAATCTGGCTCTTCCAGACCGCAATCAAGCGCTTTACCACTTGACTACCTGACTCCTTACTTGGATATCCAATACCTAGTTTAAGTTCGACTTCAATAATGAAACTGTATATTAGATATAATCAACATTACAAATCTGTCATAATAATAAAAAAAATAATAAATTCCCGACAAGTACTGAATTTCTAATATTTAAATATTTATATTTTTAGAAGGATGTTAAATACTACATTGTAATATAAGAAAGTTTGTGCTTTTTTGTGTACCCTGGACAAAGTATAGTTTATGAGTCAAATTTCTGGCTAACGATCGGATTCGATTGCATATGCGGCTTACTAACTTTGTACAGCCTATTTCCTCACTCGTTTCTATACTAAGTTACCTGATGACCGTATGCTATATTCAGCAAGCAAAACGACTTATTTGACTCTTATTGACAGCATTTTATTTATATACACAACAGAGATTTTAAAACTGCTAAACCCCTCTAAATGTCCAAGTGTCTTCGAAGTCACTCATTTATTTGTCTCAAATCACTTCTCGTATAATGAGGTATTGACAACTGCAGAAAGCACTCGATATCGGCTGCCACGAGAGATTTCCGGAAGATTCAGGAACGTATTGGAAATTCCACTTTCATTTGAAATATCCCGTCTTTCGTCTCACCTTATTTTTGGGAATTCTGGAATAGATGATGCATTTCTTGAGGCATTAGCATTTCTTATCTTCGCATTTTTATGCTTAATCACAATAAGAAGACGTTTAGTAGGAATGTTTACATTTTAAATTCTTTTTATCTTTCCTTGAAACAACTCTTCTTTTGAAGAGTGCTTGCTTTTCTGCCGTTGGTGCTCTTTTGGCAAGTGCAAAGGAATTTGTAATTACTCAATTCGTTAAGCACTCAAGTATAAAGAACAGTTTTTCTCGAATGAATAAAACCAATATTGGATATTTTTGCCTGAAAACTTGCAGCAAATAAGCTGCTTTCATCCCCGATTCTGCTCGAACCAAGGAAATGGGCGAAGAGCAAGTTTAATAAATGACAATCGGGATTAATGCACTCGAAAATTAAAGAAAAGTCCCAGGTTTTTAATTAAGGAAACTCAGTTCAATACAAATAAAAGAATATAAGTACGTAAGTAATTTGTATATTTCATTTAGTATGCAGGCCAGTGCAATATTTTATCCAAAATGACAGTAAAAGGTAACCATTAATATACTTAAAATGGATTCATTTTTTTTTTATCATTAATATAAAATTAATATTTCTTCAGTGATCATTGTAATGACTAGATACATTGACTGCTTGTTTTTTTTTATTGGTTCACAAGTTCTTGTTTATAAATTTACATCCAAAGAAATTTGGTTAGAGTAGCATAAGTACGGTGATCAGACGTCCCGAATTTTAGTGCAGTGTCCCGCATTAGTATATGTCCCGGATTTGATAATAGTCCCGAATTTTTATATTTTTTTTTTCTTTTGGTTGTTGAAGTAGTTTTCGGTTGTTGTTTTTTTGGTGGTTTTTTTTAATTAGGTCATAATAATTGTCTGTCCCAGATTGACGTCGGAAATATCTGATCATCCTAAGCATAAACAAATCAGCAAAGTTTCAGTTTTCTAGGATAAGTTATTCTTGAAGGACATAATGACAGATGGACGCATGGGCGTACAGAAAGTTAATCTAATTAAAATTGGGGTAAACTGTTTATTTGATCTCTTTTTTCGCTCCTTCCCAAACCTATATCCTTCAAAAGGTGTGGTCCCATGTAATGATCATTAATAGAGATCGTCATCATGAAGTATGTTTGATTAGGCAAAGCAGTTGTGGTTTCTCATAGAGAATTAATTTTTCCTTTCATTTTATCCTTTTTTAAAGATTACAAAATACTGTATGACATCATTCCATTCGGTAAAGCTAATGTCTCCTTTTGTATTCAAGAGATCAAATCAGTTAGGCATTAGAATAGCAAATATGCAAGTATCCTACGGACCTGTAGGCTCTTTCAAACTGAAAATGCAATCGTTGTTTCAATCGTAGTAGGTTTTACTGATTCTGTGGTAAAACAAACATTCGGCTTGAGTAAACTAATAAGCCACAGCAGTGTAATGAAAATTTAATGACTGTAGCTAAATCTTGGAACTTCTTCCTATATCCGGAAAGATCTGATCCGGATGTGGAATTTCAGGTACGCACGAAGAAAATAAGTCTTAAAAATTACCTTCTGTTGATAATAGCTTTGAGAACGTAAATATAGAAACATTTACTTCCGTAGGGAGGCTGCACTGAAATCTCATTTGTAGAAGTTTTGTCAGAGGAATGAGAAACAGATAATTGAATTCCCGTGATTTCTCTCCTTCTTCGTCTTGAAGAAAACAATCTAATGTGTTTTACATTATCTTCTCTCGTAATTTTAAGCATTGCATTCTACATTACTCCTCTATTGTTTCTATATAAACATAATTGCGGAGAAAATTACTTGATATTATCAAAAGAAAAAGAATGCATTGGCGTTAGAGAAGATATTTGATTCTGTCATGAGTTAATTTTTAATTCAAATAGTTCAGGCAAGAACTGCTCGTTATAACTTAATTTCATGTGAGATTTCGATTAGGGTTCTACAGTGAACGTATGTTTACAAAAAGTGCCAATTCCCCTTAACAAGAGACAGAAAATGCAATTGATTTCTCGAATATATCGTTGCCCAGAAGAGGAGAGTCTATATTATACTCATAGAAGAACCAAGCTCAGAAGAAAAAAACTCTCCAGTCATCACTAGGAATCGAACTTGAATGTGACATAATAGTATGAGCTCTTAATCCCTTGCTTGGCTGATCAAAGATTTAAAATGTAAGGTGATAAGGAAAACTAAATGTTCATAACATTATCAAACATCAGAAAAGTTGCTTGAAGTATCGACAAAATAGAATTGTTATTTCTGCTGTTATTAATTTTTCTTTTGAAAAATTCTATATGTATGGCGTTTTAAGCCAAGGATCTTCATTGCCTTTTTTCACAAACTGAAAATTGGTCAAAGATTCTTACTGTACGATTGTTTTATTACCTGTTGGCAATAATTACGTTCTGCTTGACGTAATTGAGATGATCTAAGGGATTTGATCATTTAAAGTAGTTTTGTAAGATAAGAATAAGTTATTTTTCTTTCTGAAAAAAAAATGATTATTGAATCGAAGTTATGATTCGAATTTAAAAATAGTAATTTTTAAAAAAACTTTCTTAATTCCAAAAAAAAAAAAAAAATAGGAATACAGTATTTTCTTTTGGTTTGCTGGAAATTAAAAATCTCGAATCTTTTGTTTTATGATCTAAAACTTATAATTGCCACTAATTTTAATTCTTTCTCTTCCCGATAGGGCCATTAGAAATTCATTAGCAATACACAAGTAGCCTCCGTTGGGCCACGTGAGTTACCGATTCGCTGCACATGGCTTTGATTGTCGATTCCGGAAGCGCCAATTAGATGGTTGGTGCCATTGGTTGCAGATAGACGTCGTCACATTGCAGTGACAGTATTAATAACCCGTAAATCATGAAAGGGTTTGGTGCAATGAATAATTTGCCAGCAAATTGCCATGCACTCAAGGAATTTCATCCTGTTATAAATTTTGCTTCGTTATTTACGTAGACAAAGACGGAGACAACAGTAAATCGGAAGGATTCCATGTTAGCTTTTATTATCTTTATGTAAAATATAAGAAGCTTTTACGTCAACTTTCAATTTTTTTTTTCTGAAGTGGTCTATTAATTAAATTTATTTTATCCAGGATTAAAAAATATGTAACACTCGAAGGGTTAGATACACATCGAGAGTATTATGACGAAGTCAAAACGATATATTAATGTATCTAGCTTTTATTCCTGATAACATTAATGCTATATATTAAATAACAAACGTTTTAAATATAAAGCTTGTAGTTAAGAAGTTACAGTATTTTAAGTATCAGTTTTATTTAAAATATTACTTAATATTATTTATTCGCTTTTGGAGAAATTTCCGATTTTTATACTATATACCAAGTTTCATGAAAATATCGAGTACAAGTCAAGTTGTTTTCTGCTCGAGAACACGAAGGTTATCTAAATCTGTGGAAAATTACTAAAATTTGCTTTGTTAGATCTAAAACTGTGAATCTACTTTTTGTATCTTTTATCTTCATTCTTATCTTATATTTGTTTTAATTTTGTTTTTACTTTAAATAATAATCCATCCCATTCAAAGCAGTCCAAAATTATTCTTATTCCATGTATTTGTCATATCATTAAATGAAACTTACAAATGTGTCATTGAATTTTTGTTAAATGGGTATTCACTTCGCACTCAGAACTTCTTAAATACTATTTTGACATTCTCGTGAAAATTTCTTGTTATTGTGAAGATTTCTTTAATTCAATATGGCATTACTCATTAGATATTTTTCAGACTAATTGATGATCATTCTTCCGCGTTTCTTCTACTGGCAAAATTATTACTGATAGTGGTGATACTACTGCAGTAAAGGGATAAAATTCCAAAATTCAGTAAGTTATTAAAAGAAAAAAACATTAAAAAGACAAAAAAATCTAACTTTGCTGTCAGTCACTTAGAGATAATAGAAAATTAGTTTCAATAAAAAGATCTTAATATTTCCTCATTTACTTTTAACACTTATAAGAACAAAAGATATATGTGATTCATCTTCAGTGGACTGTATTTTTTAAAAAAAATCATTTCATAACACTGCTGATCTTTGAAAAGTCTTCCATGCTTTTGTTGATTAGTGCCACTTCTTGAAACACGACAAGTTGACTGAAAAAACAAAACCAAAACAGCAATAAGAAGAAGGAACCATTGAATTTTGATCTGTACTTCTTTAACACCAAACTTTTATGAAGTACAATAAATCGTAGTTGCAGTTACTGTCTCGCCAAATCTTGTGGTATTGTCATTCATCTTCTTTGAAGAGAACTATCGATCAATAATAAAGAGTTACAAAAAAAATTAAAGTTTACTTTCCTCAAAACCTGGTATCTTAAATTTTTCTTATTTTTTTTCAGTCTTGAAAATAATGTAAACGAAAAGTTTCCATTTATTTCCTATAACTGCTGAATAATAAAAGAACAAATTTTACGTTTTCTAAAAGAAAAACAATAATTAAAACCTCACTGCTTTATCGCATAAGTTATACAATTATTTTTAATCATATCCAAGCATGTTTAAATCAATGGATCATATACATTCATTTATATACATTGTTTCTGATCTAATGCTGTTTTTAAGGATTTTTTTTTAAATTCAGCAATAACACAAGGAACAGTGGTTCATAAATATGCATTTCAAGTTTCAAGATGATTATCCACTGGTTCAAAGTTATTAGTAGACACACAAATAGCGTGACTGCTTTTGTGAACTGGGAAACTTGGCAAAAAGAATGGCGTTATTTAATTTACAACCTTATTTCTTTTTAATATGAAATTCTAGTTATCTATCTAATATATCAAAATAGAAATACTTTGACTAATAATACTTTGTCAAATTAAGATTTCTGATAAAAGTTAAAGATTGTTTTATGTGTAAATTATGGTAATATACTGTATTATTTTATTTAAGCCTAATATTTAACCTAATATTTTTCCATAGAAGGCTTTTATCTATGGCCCTGAGTCTTCGCAGACAGGAGAACTCGAATCCAGCAGATTGCATAGCACTATGAAAATGATATTTTAATTAAAGTTACTGCGTCAGCCATTGATAACTACTTTTGAAAAAGTACAGCCATTATACGATTTGCTCTGAACGATTTGGTTGTCGAAATTGTCAACATTATTATTGGTTATAGCCTGCAATGATGGAATGACCGCAGCTCATTCGGAACAGAAGTTTAATGAAATGACTACCAGAAATCGGTTCCATGTTGTTGGCGCTGTTCCAGGCGATCAATACTGGGATTTTTTCAAAGAGAAACAAAAATCAGCTGATCTGAGATAGTGGTATCAAATGCACTTGTTGAGTACTGATATATGTAAACATTGATAAATTTATATAAATATTATGATTTACAAGATTAACTTAATTTTTAGTCAGTCAAGAATTATTTCCATTATATTATAAAAATAGTAGATGATAATATAGCATGGTCGTAAAACAGTGGTTCACAACCTTATTTCACTGTGTTTCACCCTTAGTAGTCCATTCGTACAAACTACAGTCAAGTTTTCCGATTAATAAATATTCTAACGAAGATAATTATAAGGTAACAATGGATGAGACCAAATTATTCACAAGTGACATCCTGGAACAGCTGTTTCACGCTCAAGATGTCACTTGTGAATAATTTGGTCTCATCCATTGTTGTTTTTTTTGACATTTCAAATGCGCAGTTTGAAGTCTTATGCTTTAAAAAAAATCATTGAGGCCGCTCTCGCTGCACATGGATTTTCTCACTGGTTTTTTCATTGGTGAGTTTTTCATTGTGTATTTTTTTCTTTGAGGCATCACTGCACTTCCGATGTATAATTATAAGGTTTTTATGTTTTTTTTATTTAAAAAAGTATTCCACAGAAATTTCCTTGGGGAAAAAAAATTAAAGCAATTTTTAATTATTTTTAGGAGAATTTTTAAAATAAAGAGCTTCCCTGAATTAACTGAATCTTTATTTGGTAGAAAATGGAAAAAAAAAACCAGTTATTACGCAAACAGTGATATCAAAGTGATTAAATATAAAGTGCCTTTTTTGTGAGTGTAATTTTTAGCGGCCCATTTGGGAACTATTGTGATAGCTATCAAAATCGGTAGCTGTTGCGTTTGTCCTGTCCGTCCATCCATCTGTGTCTGTCCACCCCTAACAACTTCCGAACGGAAGGTCGGATCAAAAAACGGATTTCACCATCGTGCTCAGAGGCCCAAACAACGTAGGAATGGGTATTTTCAGGGGCCAACGTCCCCCATGTTCGATATACTTAGCATTATTTTCATTATTTTATATACTGAAATTCGTATACTTTTATACTATTTCATATACTTTACTTATCTCATATACTGAAGGTAGTCGGTTCGAATCCATATAACTCCTTTTTTCCCCCCTCTTAATCTTTTGTTTCTCAATGTCCGCGTGGTTATTTTTTCTTTTTTCCTATTTTTCCTAACTTTTTTTTATTTTTTTCCTAACTTTTTTTTTTCATCAACTTTCTTCTGTTAAATTGTTCCTTAATTACAAAACTCCCATCATACCCCGCGCTGTTCATCTTTTTTTTAAGATGGCTGACATCTATTCTGATTCCTGTTATTTTTACGATGAATCAATATACTCTTTATGTATATTACTAAACTTCCGAAAAGAATATTAGAGAAGGGATAATTCATTTGAAAATTATTTTCTTCAAGGGAAAAATTCGCCACAGTTTACGCGAATATTCATCCGGAAATGACCTTAAATATTATTAACCAAAAGCAGCCACTTTCGAAACACGACACGCTGTCAACGACTCAGCAGTAAAATATTGTCTAATTGTGGGTTGGTAAACACCAACTTTAATTTGAAGCCCTGTAGCTCTTCAATCACAAGTAGCGGCTCATCAACTGACAAACGCTTGGCAGACGATTGATGCTGAAGAGGGGGAATTATTAATTACAATACTGAAGAAGGAAGAACAAAAATTGAGATAATTTAGTGGTTCCTAAACGCTGGTACACAGTGAAATAAGGAAAATAAAAGAATGCAGTTTAGCATAAACTTTTAATTTATTCAATTGGTTGTAATTATATATTAAAATTATGTTATTCACTTAATGAAACAAATTGATTTCCTTTACCTGTTCCCCCAGTGTATTTTTGAAATTTTACCAGTCCGTTAAATCCAAAACCCTGGGAATCACTGCTGTACTATATCAAATAGATGAATTCTGAGGAATACAATTAAAAAGAGTTCCTAAAAAATAAAAATCACACTTTTCTCAAAATGTTGCTTCTAAACATTTCTTGTTCACTTTTTTAAACGTGTGCGATTTTAACTGCTGAGATTAAAAAAAGGCCACACACACAAATACTTTTAAAAAAACATGAAACACATTAAAATTTAATAGCACGACCGGGTTTCGTACCGACATGTAAATGTACTTGTAAATGTCCGGCATGTATGACACAATACCCGGTCGTGCTATTAAATTTTAGTGTTTCAATTTTTTTAAAAAGTATTTGTGTGTCTGGCCTTTTTTTAATCTCTGCAGTTAAAATTTCTTTATTTTTATTATTTTTATTGTTTTTTAGTCTTCTGATAAGATCAACAGACTTATACTCCCGTTTTGTCTGTCACGTAGGCAAGTATCATTAAAATCTCATTAAAATATCATTAAATTATCATGAAGCACAACAATCGCAACAATCCCAACAATTCGCAAC
>JAFIDM010001028.1:47572263-47612976 GCA_023159025.1 Thereuonema tuberculata
AATTATCATGAAGCACAACAATCGCAACAATCCCAACAATTCGCAACAATCACATTTATAATGCAGCTCTACAACAATCGCAACAATCACCATTTTTTTTTCTGATTTTTTTTTTATGATATTTTCTTATCAGAAGACGTTGCGAAGCATTGTGATTGGCTTTCTAAACGCTTTCCCTCCCTTGTTGTAAAGCAGTTAAAGCAACACAAACGAAGTCTTTATTGATGTCAGTAAATTATAATCGTAGAATTTCTTTTTCTGAAAAAAAAAAAATAATTAAAGCCGGATTACTTATAGTAGGTGATTAAATCGGATTAAATTTAACGTATTAAAAGACGTGAATGGGGATTACTAAACTGTTAGAATTCGTTAGTGATTCATTGTTAAATTTGGATAGAAATTTACTGTTTCTAATGTTTTTCTATGAGGTTTTTGTTACCTTCACGCGATCATTTCTAACTAACTAGCAGAAAATGAAATACAGCAGAGCGTCGATAATCGGGATTAATTGTAACCGGACCCTGTCCGGATTATCAAAGTGTCCGGATTTTCGAAAAGAACCAAAAAAGGTGGTTTGAGTTCATAACAAAAAGAAAACTTGCTAAAACCGTTAATAATTCACTTTAATGGTTAAATACTTGCAGCAGATAAATAAAACCATTAATTAGTATGAACTTATAATGTATTTTAATGAGAGAATATACATGTTTATACATTGTCAGAGCACTTAAAAAAATCTATTATTGATTTTTGAACTTTTTTTTTTCACCGGAATTGAATCCGGATTATCGACGCTCTACTGTACTAGTAAATTCGAATTACAATGGATTCTACTGCAATTGCAGAATTTAGTATTTAGCCAGGCTGTAATAAAAACGCTTATAACAACGGAAAATTGAATCTTGATTTTTATGTTAATTAAGTTATTGTAGACAATTCTTAATCAATTCTAAATTGGGTTAGAAAAAGAAAGTATTAAAAACAAACTAAAATAATAACCGTAGAACAAAAGAGAGGAATAGAGAAATGTGGAGGGTATTTTAGTTTTCTTTTATGACAACATAAGTATTTTCGAATTAAAACTATTACTTTTATTAAAACAGAACAACATCATCTTCTTCAAAGCAATATCTTTCCTGATAATAAATTAATTAACGAGAAATTAAGTATACAGTGGAACCTCGCTATTCGTACACAATCTGTTCCAGGAGGCAGTTCGAATGGCGATTTGTACGAATGGCGATTCATTTTTTCACATAAGATATAATGTAAATTGGATTAATCCGTTCCAGAACCCAGAGATGATTGCTTATTTAAACCTTTGTAATAATACTTGAAGCGTAAAATATATAAAAACTATGAAAACAATAAATATATAGGCCTCTATTGTTATTTCTTCCTTTTTCAGTATAGACGATATGGTTGATTTCGCCATGCCATACTGAGTTGACAGATCAGAGACACGAGTTCCACTTTCAAACTTCGCAACGATTTCTTTTTTCAATTCAATTGTCGTTCTCACTGCTTTCCTTTTAGGCTTAGTTGAATCAGTAATCTTTTTTAGATCCATGGCTGCACTATTTTTAATAAAAATAACAAAAAATAAGAATAAATATCACAAAGTTTCATGAAGCTTGCGTGGATGATGCGTAGCGTACGGAAGCTAGCACGATACTGAACTGAAGCGACCGCGTGGCGCGGCCAATAACAAGGTCACGCTGTCCGAATCGCGAGCAAGCGTACGAATGGCGAGTTCAATTTTACTTGAAAAAGTTGTACGAATAACGAGTTGTACGAATAGAGAAGCGGACGAATGGCGGGGTTCCACTGTATTTACTGTCAAAGCACTCTTGAAAATAAAGAATTAAAAATTCAGAAATGTTATTAATCGTTCATTAAGAATTTCATCATCTATTAGATTGATAGGGAAATTTTAAAAATAGAAACGGATTAATATGATGTTTAATTTACCTTTTGCTTAGCTTACCTGTTGATTTACCTTTCGATACTTGAACATTTAAAAATTGTTAAAATAAATGCGTCCAGCATTTAGCAAGCACTTCGTCTTTGTGGTATGTTAGATGATCTATAGAAAGTTTGTGCATTTTGGTAAATTTAAAACACTTTGTTAAGATAAAAGCCTTCATAATCCAACCTTAAGCATATTAAGAATTGTTAAATATCCAGATTTTCGTTAAAACCCATTAAAATTTGGAAATTTTAAAAAGAACTACTGCTTATTCTAATTAATTATTATTTAATAATATTAATCCAGATTTAGTTCAAAATATGTGTGTAAATTATATTTATTTTAATACGTAAAAAAATAAAATTCTACTTTTATTATGTTGAAAACCCTAATACATTCTTTGTACCTTAACAGGTCTCGCGTAACAATCCTTAGAAAAAAAAAACCCTAAGTTCTCCATATTTTTAGAAGGGTTAGACATCATTGTTAAAATCCTTTAAGTTATTTCCAGATCTCTCTATTTTGACTGAAGAGTGTTTACTCCCTTTCATAGAAAAGGAAACCATTTCCGAAATGAACTGAGATTAAAAACAAAAGCAATGAATAAAAATAGAATAAAAACAGGCTAAAAGTCAGCAGCGTACAAAAGCGAGCAGTTTGACCTTGTGTCTTTGCCCTCTCCACCGAATGCGCAATAAAAAGGAGCATTTTCACAGCTGTTAAAGAACAGTATTTCACGGATTATGACAACATAGAACCTCTTTGAATATCCGTAGACGTCGCAAAACTCTTATGTGCGGAATCTCTTTCGTTTGTAAAGCAGATTTGTTTTCTTAAAAAAAAGGAAATTATTAAAAGTGCTGATAAATTATGATGAAGAGAACCCTTTACGTAGATTGTCTCTGAAGATTCTTCGGGATTTCCAGAGCTTTTAAGTGAATTTGAAATAATTCACAGAAAAATTAGCTTTAACAGTTCTTCAATACTTTCTGTTATTAAAGTAGTGTTTTGCTTCAGTTTAATTCTCAAATATTTCTTGATAATATAGTTCGTATTCTCTTTCCGTAGATATTAGCACAACGTGCCTATTTCAAAACTTTTATAGATAATAGACTTGGGTGCTACGTTCATAAGTGCGTTTTATGTATCTATTGTTAAGGTTTTATTAAGACTAACAATTAATTTAAAAAAAAATACTTTAAGAGAATTGTAATAATATAACAGTTAATAACATTAACGCATTTTATACTTGTAATAATGTAATGGCAAAATGAAAAAAAAATCTTTAAGTACATTCTTAATACATATTTATGAAAAGATACATGGAATTACACTAGAAATCTTTTACCACGGAAGGTGAAAACATACTTATGACGTTAAATTTAGATTCGCGAATTGAAATTATCCTTCTCCATTAGTTACCTAATCTATTCCATCAATTGTTCGTCTTTCAGTAAACACATTTATATAATTACAAAGGTAATATTTTTGCTACTTCGATGCGGTAATAATTTCCCTTCAAATACTTCCTGCCAATTCCATACCAATAACCTTCTTTTTAATGTTTATAACGAATTTGCTTTCAGGTTTGCTGAGGAGGAGTCAGTTTTTCCTGCCACATACTTGACAGCTGAGTAATAGATTACTTATTGTGTACATAACGTGTTTAAGGGCCAATTGGCTGCTCCTATCTGTCTTTTGCAGCCACGGTTTTCCTTCTAAAGTATTGCGACAAGAACCGTGTTGCGTTTCGCTATATTTCTTTCGTCGTTGCAGAGACTCCATTGACGTCAGCTCGGGTGAAGTCATTCATCAAATTGAGTGTCACCTCATTGAGCAATTGAACAGGAATGACGTTAAGAAGGATAATTGTTTGAACCTCACTTATTAGTTTGAATGGTAAAAAAAGGACATCATATCCTTGTAGCCAATTTTATTAATTTCAATAACTTCTTATTATGATAGGTTAACTTTTAATTTAACTAAAGTTATGCATTAAATGAACTTTATTTGTTGGGTAGTTTAGTAGAATTTTATAGAATCCGGCGTGAAATGGAAGAGAAATTAAAGTAATATTTAATACAAAATGGAGTTTTTTTTATCAAGCGAAGAATTCCATTTTTTTACTTTTTTTTACCACATTTAATGAGATTCTTAAGACCTGAATATTTCAAATGTACTTTATCAAGCATGAAGTAAAAGTTAAAAAAATTGCTTTGAAGCGTTTTTTTCCTGTACTAAGCATTTTTTAAAGCAATGAATATTTCAAATTGTTTATATTGTAATGATTTTTATTCACTGTGTATTCTAATTTATCTGTTTGTAATCGTAATGATTTTTAATCAGTACTTATTCGCTGTATATTCTAAGTTATCTTACTGTTTATAATTGTAATAATCTTTATCAGCACTTATTTTATTATTGATTGTGTATTCTAATTTTACTATTTGTTATTTAATTCCATTATTTTATTTAATTTTCCCGTTGACAGTGCTTCTTATCCCTGATTCGTTCTTATTCATAAAGAAAGTTAAATTCCATGTGTAATTTAAATCCGCCAATCAATTTGTAAAGCAAGGCAACCAATCACAGCCTCTGTTCATAGCCTAATTAAACTCCTGCATCGTGTAAATAAAAGAATTCTTGACAGATTTTAATATTAGTCGATTTTAGTCTAATTTTAATAAACCAGTAGCCGAAAATATTCACCATTATATTTCCGTTTTTTTTATTACAGTTTACCATTGGATTCAGATATCAAATTCATAGACAAAGAGACATCATGCATCTTTAGAATTTTTCTCGAAATTTCTAACCGTATGTAAGGTTAAACAGTAATCTTACATTTACGATCTAGTTACATCCTGAACCACGATTGTTAAGCTACTCCTTGTATGGTTAATCTTCATTTGTACGAACAGAAATGTTACAAAATTGGATTAATTGTCTCACTAGCTGTTTCAGTAAATGAAAAAAGTTTAAATAAGCACATCCGGAATATTAATTACTCTCAAAAAACGCATAGAGAAAAAAAAATAGTTTAGTACAAATATATTAATTTTTAATGTATGCTTGTTGAAGTTTTCTTGAAATTTTCAGTTCTTAAGACCTTTCTTTTGGAGTAAAAAAAAAAAAAAAGAAAAGCAATTTGCCTATCAGATTTCAACTTGATAAAATAAAAAGAAAATGTATTTTGTTTTGAACATTTTCTACAATACAACGCCTGAGTTTTTTTTTACAAATTAAAAAATAAGTTCTGAGCTTAACGTACATTTCATAAAAGAAAAAATAATGTTTCATTTTTATTCGAAAAAAGAAATAGGGTGAAAGAAATGGTAATAAAAATGTTCCACATTTTTATAAACAGAACCATTGTCATTTGTGTTAAATGTAGCAGAGTAAGTGGGGCTGTTTTATTTGAATGTTTCCTTGCTTTGGAATCTGAGAACCAGGCTAGTTCCTGTAGTGCGCTGTATCAAAAGCTTAGTGTCATCCACATCCGCTTAGTTCCGCAGATTCCTGGATGACGCTGGATCAACGTCTCATCCTGCGTTTATCATTTTCTGAAGCAACAGACACCAAGGGTCCTTCGCAGGGTTATTTTTCATGTCTCCTTCCTTCGTTCGCGACATCTTTACAAACTGTAACCGTTGGGCGTCAGGGCAGAATTTGTGAATGCACTTAAAGTCGTCCAATTTTAATGCTTCCGAAAACAAATGTTCATAGGGCGTTGCAACATTAAAATGTACTTAACAGTAGTAAATCCACTGGTACCCCATTGCTAAGAACGGAATCTAGAAAATCCAGTGAATCTCAGAAAACAGCAAATCTTTTAGGTTTGTCTGGTGAACGGCAAACTTAAAAGGATTTTCAATACATTTAAAAAACTCTTATTCTATTGACTTAGAACTGAGTGACAAGGATATAAACAATCAATCGTTTTTCTGCAGTAATCTGACATTAAAATTTATACAACTTCCTGCAGTTTTATCTTGAAAACAAGGTAGGGATAGCGATTAGTAAATCAATCACCGTGCTTCGCAACGTCTACTGATAAGAAAATATAATTGATATTGATAAAAAAGGACCAAAGACACAAAAACAATAGAGATATAAATAATAAATGACTTCATTACATGTTGCGAAGGTACTCTTCCTTCGTCGTTCGATGATATTAAATGAATAAATACATGAAAAGGTAAACAAGGCTCGGAATTAATAAATTTTAATTCGAGTCTTGTTTACCTTTTCATGTATTTATTTATTTAATATCATCTCACGACGAAGGAAGAGTATCTTCGCAATATGTAATGAAGTTATTTATTATTTCTATCTCTATTGTTGTTGTGTATTTGGTCCTTTGTATTAATATTTATATACACAGAATGGATAATATAATTGATATTGCTTTAATTTCCTTATTATTATAAATGTGATTGTTGCGAATGCAAAAGGCGCAATTGTTGCGATTATTGTGATTATTGTGATTGTTGTAAAGCTGTATTATAAATGTGATTGTTGCGCATGCAAAAGACGCAATTGTTGCGATTATTGTGATTATTGTGATTGTTGTAAAGCTGTATTATAAATGTGATTGTTGCGCATGCAAAAGACGCAATTGCTGAGATTGTTGTTGCGATTTTTGTGATTGTTGTCATTGTTGCTAATGAGATTTTAATGATACTTGTCCACAGTCAAAACGGGAATGTAAGTCTTCTGATCCTTAATAATAATAATTTTTTTTTTAACACTTGGCAATATGTGCTTTGGATCTTGACCCGCCATATTGTCTTAACTGGGGAAACCCATGGTTTGAAACTTTTTCGAGACCATAAGAATAATAATAATAAAAAAAAGAACAAACACATAAGCTTCATACTACCTCAATGAATAGGACCATCGATGACATTTTCTCTACTATATCTTTATATCATCTGAAGAAGAAGGAAGTGATCCTTCGCAACATGTCATGAAGTTCTTTATTATTTATTATATTGTTATAATCTTTGGGTGTTTGGTCCTTTTTATTAGTATTCATACACAGAATGGATAAAGTTCTTCTGATCCTTATCAGAAGACTAAAATTAATAAAAAAATACTTTAAATGAAAATTAACGGAGTATTTTGCTTCTTGTATTCCATTTTGGTAATCATTCCTAACGAAATGAACCAACTTCTGTTTTCTATATTAAAAATCACTGCCTCCCTGACTTCCATCTATTTGTCTAACATCATTGAAATCTAACATGTTGTTTTGGTGTTGTTCTGCTCTTTCCCAAACAACAAAACAATCTATTTATATTTTGAATAAAGATGTATTTAGGAACTTTAAAATATGTTTTTCTTCCTTTTCGTAATAAATTGTTAGTGTTAAATGATATTTGAACTTCTTAGAGGTTATTGGAAATATTAATTTTCTTTTTATTTTAATATAAAAGTAATATCAATATGAAAAAAAGATTTGAATCATTAGCAACGGGTGTTGTAGGACAGCTGTTTCAAGCTACTTCATATTCATCAACCAATATCGATTAAAAAAAGAAGTTAAAGACTGAAGCATTCGAAGATTTCAAACCTAATTTCGTATCTAGCTAAAGGTAAAAAAATCAATTACTGCTTTAAGAAATGAAAATTTACTTAAGTATATTTTCTTACTTATGTTAGATTTACAAACTAATTAAAAACCGAATTATTTTTGTGATAAGCAAAATTATTGATTTTTGCATAGAATTGTTTCGATTTCAAACTTTAATTTTGTTCAACTTTAAAATACTATTATAAAGCTTTATACTCTTTTTTCATATTATTTTTATTGGAGAATGAGGAGTTAAAAATCCTCTCCAAAACTTCTTAGGTCTTAGTCTGAGTATTTTCAAGATAATTCCTCTATTCAATAGGTCCTGTAAACTAAAGAACTGTAAACATTTTTTTTTTCTAGACTGAAAGTTTTAGCGCTAAATAAAATAATTTGAACATTAACTTCGATGAGCCAAATCTTATCATCCATCCCTTCCCTGTAAAAAAAAATATTAAAATCAAAAATAAATTTACATAACAGCATATATTGTCTTCCAAATGAGAGATGGCCGTCCTGTTTTTGTGCAATCTGCGCATGTATGATCGATTAGTCTGGTCAGGCACTTCCGTCTGATTTAATGACAGGACGCCGCCATTACGGTAATCGCTTGTTACTTTTCAAAAGAGCATTGTATTTATAAATAATATATATTTATTTATTTATATAAATACTTATTGTTAGCAACTGGTATTGAAATAACGCTAAATAGTCGAGAGAAGTTTTAATTTGGCGTTATCAACATGTCTTTCTCAGTGAAAACAGACGCCATCGTCCATTATGACAGGAAAACATAATTGATCAGCTACCGGAAGGGCTGCGCAGTTTTAACTTACGCCGGCCATCTCTCATTTGGAGGACAATAGCTGAGCTACAAAAAAGAGCATAGAGGACTCGGATAAATTTAGTAAAATGTACACGATAATTTTAAACTTGCAAATCTGAAATTTCACTTACATCAGTGCAGTGTGGTTTGAGTTACTGAAGCATGTACAGTAGCTTTTATTGTGAAGTGCCTACAAACAGGTCTACTTAGTCATCACTCAAAAAACATTTTAAATTTGTTATAGGGTGAAATCGATATAACATAGACATTAGTGTTTAGCATGATTAATGTCCTATTTTATAAATAAGTTAAAAAACATCATTAGATGTTTTAGAAAACAAATAGTTTGTATTTGAACTTTGCTTGCATGACTACTATCCTTTTTACATATGAGAAAGTAAAACCAAAAAAAAAATATGTCCAAGGATTAGATCGTGCAAAATTAAATTACAGAATCAGCGAATTAAAAAAAAAAAAAAACTCATGAAGTAAAGAGTTAAAATACGTAAAAATTCTCATCATATTTTATTCTGAAATTTGCATGACTTGACAGCTAAAATTTCAAATTTCTAATAACCATAATTTAATTTGAAATTTTAGCTGTCAAGTCATGCAGGCTTCAGCTTTTTAAGTCAGATTATGGAGCAGAATTATGAATACATAATAATACATATTTTTTTTTACTTGAGATGCCATCAAGTATTAATCACCTATGATGAGTAAGTGGTATCATTAAAATCGTTCATAAATAATCAGAATTTTCTTTTGATAAATGGAAAAGAATCAAATCAAAAATAATAAATAGGAATTTTACCAAGGTTAAGAAAATCGGTTCAATTGTTTTATCGTTATCCGCGTAGACTAAGAAAATCTGAAATTCAAAACTCGGGTGTCCATCCCATGGTAAGGACTGATCAGGCTGCAATAGAGAGGAAAAAAAAGTAATGTTACTCACAATTTAAGTTGGACACAAATAAGCAAAGTATAAAATTTTAATGAAGCCCGTCCAGCCGTTATATATAAATATGTAGAAATTGAATTGAGACCGCGCATGCTCAATCAATAATCTTATACTGGAACTAATCGATTACTACCAACCATTGACTTGTTATCCCTGTATTAAAAATTCAATATTATATCAAATCAAAAACTTATAACCAAATAATTAATTCGTCAAAAATAAGCATCAAATGATTTCATTTTCCCCCTTTTCTATTGACTGTTAACGTTGCCTGTTCGTAGCTTGGGTCGTTTTGTAATAAGTTGGAAACATATGCAAAATTTTCTATTAATGTCTCTTCTTTGGTTTTCGTCCCTAATTTTCTCATATAAATTCCTTTAAATAAGTTTGAAAATGTCCTTCCTATCCAATCTGCTTTTTATATCATCAACAACATAAATCCCTTTTAAGTTATATAACGCTGTAAATCACTAGCTAGAGGTAGCACATAAAAACTGCTTTTATTTCCCCCAAGTCTGTTACTGTTTGCCTGCATTTCATGGATGTTTCACAATTGTAAGATATCAAGAAAGTGTTTTTTGAAAGTGTTTTTGTTTTTCGATATGACAATGAAAATGTTTTCTTTCATCGTTTTTTTAAAAAAAGGCGGGTATAGAAAACTAGTAAGCTAAATTTCAAAACCTTTATTCGTTAAAAGAAATTGTATTTCGAATACAAAATTATTGGAGAATTGACAAGTTTGTTTGGGGATTTTTAAAATTCCATTTAATTTTTTTAGTTTTCCACGAATTGGAAATTCCATTTACTTGTTTGTATTTTTGAATCAAAATATTCAACATTGTTATTATGAATATGTACGTTATTATATAAGTGCTGCCTGCCACTAACTATAAACAAAATAATCATTTCTTAATAACATACAAAAGATGTAATACTATAACAATATCACTGTTTCAAATGCTTAAGTACAGCTATACTTGTGGTTGTGTTATATCCGTTATCAGATGACAACTTCTGATAATTTGTTCAGAATGAAAAATCTGCGTGACGATATCTTCAATTTGCATATTGAGATGATCAGAACTTTTTTGACGTCTAACTTAAGTCTGTAATTTTTCTAGGATCTGTATGATTTAAGTCTTGGAAGTTCAATTGCTTCTTGTTACTTTTGAGAACCCATAAAAACAATTACGATTGCCTTTTCCTCGACATAAACTTCATCAAAATATACTGTATATTGAATAACAGGCAATATCAATTTTGAGTTGAATTTAGGAAGTAAAAATAAACGTTAAAAAAGTGAAATAAAAAAAAGGAATGTCAAATAGGAATTTGAATTGATCAAATCATAAAGTCTGTGATGTTTTAGAAATTTTGAAAGTAAATCTGCTGTGACAACACATGTTGTCTGAAAGATAACAATGATGATTGTGTAAGTTCTTAAGTTGTCAACGAAATCTCCCATCTGTCCTACTATTTAAATAACTGTTATTTTAAACTTAATTTTCTCTTATTTATTAAACCAATTATAATTCTGTAATTTGATTTTCAAAATACAGAAATTCATTACAGTTGCTTTTATTTATGTTTTATTCAAAGAAGTCTGTAAATTAACATTGAAACAAAAAAATAAGAAAGAAGGTATACTAATCTCTCCCTCTCCTTTCGTATTTCACTATTGCTTTAAAAATTGAGAATTTATAATATATACATATATTACTATTAAAATTTTGATGAACTTTATCTATATTCTAGATGTTTTGGACCCGATTTCAAATTCTGTTTCCTTCAGGATCAATATTAACATTTTAAGATTTGCTCCAAGCATCAAATACTGATTCAATACTAGCTTAAAGTAGTTGAAATGCTCTAATGCTGATCTAGCTTTAAATTGGGGACGATGGATTTTGTAGGCTTGTATTTCACACGACTAAGAGAAGATAAGTTTTTAACAAAAACAAGGTATACAAGGTAAACCTCATATACAAGATATACTGCTCGCTTAGTGAATGAGTATACGAAATCATTAACGTTAGCGTAGAAAAATCATGATTCTTTTTTTCTTTTTGAGGATGGGGGAGGGCCAAATTAATCCTAAGTAGTCTAAAGTTTTAAGTTAGTTCTTAAATAGACGTTCAGACATAGTCGAATTATGATTTGGTTGATGTACCTGAACGTGTGTTCGAATCCCGGGGCCGCCATGAATTTTTTCCTGCCTTTTTCTGTTTTTTCTGCTTCTCTTTCTCTGCTTCCGACTGCCTGTGGTTATTTGTATAGTCTTTTGTTTGTACAATAGGCCTAAAACTACAATACTTGTATCAGGTCCAGGTGTCAGTACCAGGTCCCTATAAAATAATAAATAAGAAGTTCGAAAGTTGTACAGATTACTCAAGTTGTTTTTTTTTTTTTTTTTAAATGTGACGACCTTCAAGACCAAAAATAATCGTATCCAAAATCGCAGGATTTAGATTGTTTTTTAAGAAACGTCTGTCCAGCCGTTAGAACGTGAAGCTCTTGAGAGAACCAGTAGACAAACAAGACAAAAAAATCTACAAGTTGTAAAATTCTTGAGTTTTTCCAGAAAACTTCTGAAATTGTAATGAAAAGGCATTTCATAAAAGTATATATATATATACATATATGTGTGTAATAAATAATAAGTTATAATTTGAAATGTATCACTTCCAATACAAATGTTTTTACAATAAAATAAAAATTAAATACTTTTATTCTCGCTGTCATGCGTACTTTACTGTCATATCGATTCTGTTACAACTTTGAACTTTCTGGAAGTCTCCCAAACTTCGCAGATTTTATTCGGGAAAACGTTTAAAACTTCTTTTGATGGTATAAAAAAATGATTTCCGAACAGCGTTTAAAATCTGCAAAAAAACAAATCCCTATCCTATTAAACTCATTAATTTTCATTGGTTAAGTACATTAAAGTCTGCACACATTTTTACTGAGAAGAAGTCGAGGAAAAGTTGGAATATAATTAAAAATTAAATATGTAATCTCTGGAGCTTTAGCGTCATTGGTTCTGTCTGCAAAGATTTAAAATTAAAATTAGTCTTCCCTCGAGAACGTAAACATCAGCGTTAAATGTCAGCGGCGGCCGAGTAGCAACCGTATTTCTCCGTTGCTGTGTTGACAGAGGCTTGAATCCGTCGCGAAGTCGTCTATGACAACGGGGCAGTAAGTTTACGTTAAAAAGATGCTTTGTTAGCGCTACTGAGAACTTTTAAGGTGACGCCTTGATCTGCATCTCCTTGAAGCTTCTCACCCTCTTCCTCGGCTCCATAATCTCTTTCGCACGCGTTGAAAATTCATGGTAATTCCGCCGCGACGCCTGAATTTGCGACCTTGTTGCAGGGTTTTGACAAAACCTTTGGGATCGTTGAGTATCTCCCACGCAGCGATCGTTACTACAAAAGTAACCGAGAAAGGCGAGACCATTCTTTTTTCCGATTTAATGACTTTCCGGGCTCAACTGCATTGCATTCATAATTTACTTGTGCCTATTAATACTTTATCGTTAAATGATCGAATGAAAATATTATTGCAAAGGAGATATGTATTTTTAAAATTTATCTGTCAAAGATGTAATTTTTAAAGAAAGTATCTGATATATTGAAGAACTCATTGTAAAATTCTAATGTTACGATATTGATACTAATTTTTGGAATACGATGACCTGCTTCAACTTCTATTCAAAAGAAGTATATTGACATAGTGTAGTATGTTCTGTATACCATTCTAAAAACTATGTTTGTATATTGTTGAATGTAGGGAGGGACAAGTGGGTCGACTGTCTTGACAGATGCAGAATAATTTTAAATGAAATTTTGAATATACAGAATTTTTAAGTATATGGTTTTTTTGGTTGGATATTGTAATTTATAATTGAGCTCTAAATATGCTGTGCTTATTACACCTATTTAGTAAAATCGTTCGTTGCTTTTGCTTATTCAAAAAGAAATAGAATGGACTGAATTTCTTATTCAAATTTATTAATAGTTTCATTATTTTCTGTAACTTATAGAATAACTATTTCCGTATCCACCAATTTATGTAGAGAAGTATGTAACGTATTGTGTCTGACCTACGAAGGATCCCCAAAGTTTTGAAATATCAGTAAACAGTACAACTATACATGAACGACTTGTATATGTGTATTATTTTGTGTCGATACAGAACAGTTCGTAACTACATAGAATTCTTAAGGTCATTTCAAGTTAGTTCATTAAAAATTCATATGTCCAGTTAAAAGGAAGGTCGATGTGCGGATCTAAAGAAAACAAAGTGTATTTTAAATAAAAGCTTTTAATTATATCATTATTACATAAGAGTTAAAAGCTAACTTCCTAATCTGATTTCTGTTTATGCACCGGATCATATCCTTTCTCTCTTGAGATAAACCTTTTTTATCTCAAGAGAAACATCTTCAACGGATTTGTGATATTCCAATCCTATATGATACAGATTATTCTAGAATCACTGTTTCATAGGGTCTGAATTTACGTCGAAACAGAGTGCATTTCAAACATTATTGTTTTGTTTTTGACATTTCTTCCGTTTGGGTGGGATTTAGATATTTGTTGTAATAAAGCCTTTCTTAATATTTATATATTTGTTTCTTTTTAATTTCCGTACCTTCCTCCTCAGAGTTTTTGAACAAATACTGATATCGACTTTCTGAGTTGAAATGATCTTCCTGAACCTTTATTATTGTATCTGCATCATATTTGACATGAACGATTTAGTTCCTGTTTGTACCAAAAGTCAATAAGGAAATTACATTGAGTAACTTGAAATTTCAGCTAGAATAAATTGGTTTTTGAAATATCAAGACTACTATTTATAGTAAAAATTGGGTTCAATATAAAACCAATAATAGGCTTGTATCGAATCATCACCATCAAGGCCATCATGATTAAGATTGACGTTCATTAGGTCTATTTTTATCCTGGCTGCAGCTGCTGTAAATAGGTTCTCAAAGTTCAATTCTCTTAAATTCTAAAGCCAGTATTAGGTTCTGTGTTATATTTCGTTAACCACCTCTTTCAAAATAAGGTAGGGATATTGTATTTACTGTTCCTATCAAACTTTAAATAATATATATTGGAGATATATTTTGGAATTCCTTAATCACTATTCGTTTATCAAAAAAGCTACTATATACGAGTTGTTGGGTTTGATACAGCAAACCATTACTGTAATCCCCTTCGGGAACTTCATTTCTATTATTGACAAATGTGGAAGTATACTTTTTATATATGTGTACAAATTATATATATATATATTAGTTATTTATATTGATATGAACACAATACTGTTTTTACACGGTATATTTGTTTAAAGGAATATCGTACAAAAAAAAGGACATACAGTATGTGTATAGAACAAGCAAAGCAACTTTTGTGCTGAAGCATAAAATTAAGGGCGACCCTTAAAACCTAAAAAACCTAAACTTCATCTAAGGAGCGTTGGAGTGTGATCCGCCGCAAAACGACAGTCGACTGTCCACTGGAAAAAGATAAAGTTTGAGAATTACTGATTTGATCGACTTGAAATTTGGATTTGCTTCAGTTTAGAGTGTCTACAATGAATATTTTTTTTTTATTTCAGCTTATCCGGAAAAATGTGGACATAGTCGACTGTATCCGCAAACTGATATAGATACGATGGAATAAAAATATTAGATAGGTTAATCTGAGCGTATTCATCCATATTTTTATTTAAAAAACATAAATCAATTTTAATACTGTATTTAATAATTTTTTCAAACTAGTCGGTTTTTGCTTCCGTGAAAACAAAAAGCCCTCTCAATAAAAACAGGATTACTTTATTTTTGTCAACCGTGTTATTTCCAAACCGTGTAAAAACAGGATTGGGTGTACTTTTGTTGTTTAACGAAGAACAAAACTAAAAAGATTTTGCACTAGTTCAGTAAAAATCTTGCGTACACATTGAAATTTCTCATCCATAGCTATTCACAAGTTAATAGTGTAGGAATTGCAGGCAAATTTAGAAAATCCATATGGATAAACACGAAATTCCAGAAAGAACTGACAGTTCATTAAAATGTTAATTCGTAAAATTTCTTTAATATTTTTCTTTATTTTGTTTAGTCCTGAAAACGACAGAAACGAAAAGCCATACTTTTATTTTTTAATAAACTTATAACTTATTTATTAAAAGTTACAGAATCAACTGTATAAAAGCAGTAGAAGTTTTCCGTTTTCTGCAAAAAAGTAAATAAATACCCGTTATTTAATTAAACTATCTGAACCTTATTAATTTCAATACCTCAAACTATATAAAAATTAGTAGTTTATGCAATTTAGGATTGTATAAGGATTATAGCCATTTCTTAATCTACTTGTAGCCATAATCTTAATGCTAATTAAACTAGAAACACTTGTTCTTCATTTTGTAAAGAATTTTCGAGGGCGTTCATTTTATTCTTGGTCCTCTTTATCTCAACGAAAAATATAGAAACTGAAATTTCAATAATTTCTAAGTTATAAATATTGTTTTTTTGATTATAATGTGATAGTTTTACAGTATGCTTTATACAATATTATTATTGCTTTTCATATACATTCACTTGTTACAAGAACAAAATATTGCTAATTTATTCAAATTTTGTAGCTTTTTTTTTATTTTTGTCATATCATGACAAATGACAATTTTTTTTACATTTGTCATGATCACTAGACCTATTTTAATCCTCCAATTCCTGTTTATACATTCTGAATTTCTAATGCACAATGATTCAATAGTTTTTAATATTTTTTTTTTTTAATTTTTAATAATTTGCACTAATTTTGAGGGTAATAGTTTTTTTGTTATGTAATGTTTAGTGATTAAATAATGAAATTATTTAAATCATCCATGAAAAATCCATTGTTGCTTTTCTAATGCTTTTCCATGAAAATTTCTGCCGTATTTTCGCTCTAATTTCTCGGCAAGGAATAAAAACAGTTAGATCATCCGTATTCCATAAATATACTCTATATTAGAAGTTTAAGATGATTCATAGACGAAAGTTATTAACAGAGAGAGACACAAACAAACATACAAATTTACAGATACAGATTGAATGATTTGATGATGTTCTGAAGAAACTAGGTTAAAAAAAGAAATCATGGAGGACACAGTTAAGTTCGAAAGAACTTGATTAAAAATCTTTGCCAAATACTTACAAAACGTAATAATTAAAAAAAAATTAATATCATAGTAAATCGTTGTCAGAATTTTTAAGATTTTTTTTATTAAAACTAGAAAACAATAAGAGAAAATTTTTTTGAACAGTATACTATCTATTCAGTGATCTAAAATTAATTAAATCCTACACGTGTTTACTGAGATTGCCATAAAGTGGATTAATATTGTATCAAAGCACGCGAATGGCTGTGGATTACTAACCTTATTTTTATTCATTAATAGACTTCGACAAAAGATTCAATAATTCCCTTATTATTATAGATTGTTGTTTTCTTGTTTTGTTTTTTGCAAAATTCAAATTCAAGAAGGATTTCTTTCAATTGAAAAAAAAATGTTCTTAGAAAAATAAATAGGCAAGCCGTATTTCAAGAAGATTCAAAAATTACACGGAAAAATACAGACACGCACTAAGACATATTGACTTTATGAACCTCATCTTCGTTTGGAGTATAGACTATATAACAACATAAGCATTCTGACTCTCTCGTTGCTGAAAAATGTGCTTTTATCTATTGACATGTAAGCAGAAGAAACTTTTTAAAGTTTAATCCGAAATTAATTTTCTTTCATTTTTATGAACTTGTCGTTTTCAGTAGATCCAGCGTTGCATGCATCTAAATGTTACTTCATGTTAAGAAGATTTATGATTTGAGTTCTAAATAGATTACTTTTTTTTAAAGTCGTACATCTCCCTTATTAGTTTTTCTTTGCATATCTTCCTCAGCCTTCTTCATAGATCGCTCCAGAATTCTCATATCTCCCACACCAGTTTCTTCAGTGACAATAACTAGAGCAATTCACATTGCAAATAATTTATGAAAGTCAGGTAATCTCTTATTCCTAAAGACGACCCTTCCTTTGTTTTTTCCTCCATTTGTTTTGCTGAAATAAGAACATATCAAAGATGAATTGTAAATCTCAAAAGAAATCGATAAATCCTTCAGTAAATTCTCTGATGCGCAGAACACAAGCCACAAAAAAGAATATTTCGAAAAAATATTAAACAGAAAAACATTTTGTCTTTTTCAAAAGCGCAGTACAATCGCAGCACTTTTAGGAAAAAAATATTGTTTATTTATTCAAGAGCGTATTTGATCTTGTCTTTGGATAAAAACAAATATTTCAAACATGGTAGATATCAAACATAGGTGAAGTAGATTTTTTTTTCTAATTTTTTTATCAATATCGTTTTTGTTCTATACATCAAATGCCTTTATTGTCGTATCATTACAAACATTTGACAAAGGGAGAATCCACATTTAAAGTACAGTTCATGTGTTCTTCAAGTGAACAGATGTAACAGGAATGGTACAATCACATTCAAAGCTTACGTCTCCTTTTAAAGATGAGAAGTATGACATGCCTCTTACGAAAAATATGTACGAGATTACGAAAGATATATACGATATGTACCTCGTTAAAATCAAACGTTATACCCTGACCCATCACCGATAGGAATCTGGGACGCCGTTTCGTCCTCTTTAGGACTCTTCAGCTAGATATACCAACGATGATAGGATGAGAGTGTTACAAAAGGTTGAGGATCCCACTCATGCTTCCGCCAGTGGGACCTCAATAACAAAAAATAAAAAATTAACAAATAATAACAATAATAAAAATTAACAATAATCAAAAGAGCTTAAAATTCTCGACTTGCGGACCGCCAGGCTACATAAGAATTTAAATAAAGCATTCAAAAAACCTTTCACAATAAATAATGTTAACAAAGACGTGCCTAGATTAACATAAAAAACAAATAAGGAAGGCACATAGGAACAAGAAAGGGTACATACCCTGAACCATAAATAAATCTTGCTGTTTATCTGAATATAGAAAGATATCAGACCCATCATTAAGTTTGGCCATTGTAGCGTTTTGCAGTCTTCCGAATAAAACTGACAAAGTTCAGGGTAAAACAAAAAGAAAATTATAGGTTGCTTATAAAAGATAAACAACAACGTTAAAATGTGTAATTATTGTACATGGAATTATAATTTGCTTTTCTTTATTTCGTGTCATTAATCGTCATATTTTTATCGCATGATCACCTGCGTATGTTCTTTTGAAAACTTAAAGCGAATCTGCTCTTTTTCTTCCCCCTTTCCAACTAAATCGTTTAGTTTGGCTTGTGTTTGGCGCAAGGAAATGTTCTCTAACTCTCGGGAACGTAAAACAAACACCAGAGATCCGCCCTTCGACCCACAGCACTGTTTGTCTGTGCGTGCGTGTATTTGCAGCTCTACCTCAGAACAAAAGCAACGAGGAAAGAATGTGTGTTTTCGGAGGGTATTCACAAGAAAGAGACTGCGGCCGACGGTATTTTCATTGTTGTCTTGTACCATTTGGATTTTGGAAACCAGGCTTTTGCCAATTGTCAGACTCTGATTAGGAACCGGAACAGCTGTGACTGTCACATCACTTATTATTCCAAAATACTCCATTACAGTTGAAATTATTGTTTTATTTAATGATACATCACGCCTTTTCACTTTATAATAAAAACCACTCTTTCCCATAAAACGTTGCTTGTGTTTTGTATATTTTCTCGTTACTAAAGTAGATAACAGTATCAAGGTAAAAGTCTCCCTATTTGTAAATTGCGAAATTTAGACAATCGTCGATTATAGACAGACTACTTTCAAATTTTTCATTTAATGAAAGTGATTAAATCGCGAAATTTTTACTTTTAAATTAAATTAATTTTAATGGAAGACAGTTTCGATTTTATTGCAAAATGATGCTTCAATATTATTCAAGAATGCGACAGTTTGAGTTTTGTTTCGATTGAGAGTTTTTGATATTGTAATGGTGTTTGTGGGAGAGTCGTTGAGATGGAAAAACAACGAGTCAAGTTCTGGAACTGAACTGAAATAATTTATTAAATGAAAAACATTGGTTTTTATAGTATTTACTTAGAAGAATTTGATTGGAAGATTAATTAAAAATATACATAATGATTGGATAAAACTATAACGAATTTAAATTAATTAACTGATTCAACTGAAAAGAATTTAAAAATAAACAGTAAATAATTAGGAAATAGAAACGGAATGTTTTAAAATAAATAACGGCTAACGATTAAAATGAATAAAATATAGATAAATACAGATAAATAATTTCTATAAAAATATAAATAAATGATTTCTACAAATATTAACTTACAAACTATTTACAATATTATTCCTAAATGAGGGAATTTAGGTGTCCTGGAATGAGAAGTTGTTATTCCAAATTGCAAAAGTTCAGTGTTATTCAGAATATGAGAATGTTACAGAATAAGACATTCCGATATTTTAAGACAATTTCGATGTAAGTCCAAAATGAGACAGAATTCACAATAATCATTACAATTTCAGTAAATTTTTGTATAAATAAATGCTAACCTAATTATAACAATTACAAAAGCTAACCGAGCTTTGTTTTATCTCTTATGAATCAGTTTCTACTGATATAAACACAAAAAATTTCCCTCTTGTGCTGGGAACACAGAATTGTTATTAACTTCTTTTTCTTTGCGTCATTTAAAATTCCATTCTTTCTTCATATTAAACATTCAGAAGACTAGTAGGTTATTTATGGAAGTCAATGTAGAAGAACTGCTGTTTTATATATGAAAAGCTTTTTTATGCATTCAATCTTAGAGTTTCTCGTTATTCAGTGCCAATTTAACAGTTGATTCTTCATCAGAAATTCTAAGTAAACGTAATCAGTTCGGTGAGTGGTTTGGTGTTCACTTCCACTTTCCAAAAGTCGTCGGAAAGCGATGAATGATGTTGCCCTAGACCTCTGCCAGCGCCATTACCGGGGAATCAATACTCCATTTGACTGAGAGCGCCGTAACGAAGTCCCTATCTAATATTTGACCTCCAGGCAACGCGATAGGATAATAGATGCATATCCTCGAGTCTGTGGTAGGTATTTTGGTCCCACTGCTGTTGCCTAGTGCTGCTAATCATTAGACAGGAAGGGGGGAAAACGGCAAATTTTGAAGCTCTGAATTGCTTTTATAGGGGTAATAAGGAGAGTTAAAAGCTGAAGAAGTATTTTTAATGCGATAATTTTGTCAGTGCATCAACCAGTTAATTGCGTCTTCTCGTCAAGGCTAGTCGTCAAGTCTTGGGTGATTTCTTTTCTGCAATGTCGAATCGAAGTTTCTCAAAAGGGAGAATTGCCTGCAAGTTTCAGCAAGATTTCACAAAACATTTTTAAGATCTGAACTTACCGAATTTGATTCACCAGAAAACACTAACTTTTTATTTAGTTTATAATTGTTAAAACCTATTGATATTTCGACAATAAAATAATTTTCTATTACTCTGTGCTTATATAAAATCTTGTGCTGCCGTTAAGTGGGAAAGTTGGGTATCCCAAACAGAAGATACTTTGGATAAGGGATGGGCAACCCTTTGTTAATGGAAGGTCACATGACCTTAGCGAAGACTTCATCAGGCCGCAAATTGATTTTTGAAATTATAGCATTAAATTGTATATGAAAGTAATGTATATATTTTCTGTAATGTAATATGTTCGCTATTAAAATCCTACCGATAGAGCATGAACATCATCTCTTCAGTTATTAAGTAATAAACATGAACTTATCTGGAATTATAAGCTGGGGGATTTATGAAAATAAGTATTCATTTAGCGAAAACTAAGTTTTCAAGACAGGCTTTCGAGGAACCAAACACTATTGCTACACGACGTACGATTGCATCGAAATAGAAATATTTGGTTGATTTTTATTTCAATAGTCTGATCAAGAAGTTTTTCAATTTTAGCTGAATTGTGGTTTTCAATTTATTTATACTACAATCCTTTTCTTTCTTCTATAATCCGTTTCTTTTTCTTTTTATAAGTTTCCTACTAAAACCTACCAAAAATTTTGAAATACTCAGTAAAAAGCTGCACTGATTATAATAAAAGGCCGCAGATTCCCCATCGCTGCCTTGGATTGTTATCTACATCTTAAAATAATGATTAAAATCTACATCTAAAAAAATGGTACTTTGGTAAGATTCATAAAATTTAGTTTCATTCGACACTTCATCCATTTGTAGAAAGCGGTAAACTAAATAAAATGAATTTATTTATTAGCAGAATTCATTGAAAAGTCTTCATTCTTTTTTATCGCGCTCCATTTTTCTTTAATTATTAACAAAGATTAATGCTGGAAACTAATATTCAAAATAAATAATTATTACAATAAAATTTCAGATTAACACATATCTACCATGTTTTCAGTTTTCAGTTTCAATTATTTACCAACTTATAAAAGAACTTATACCAACTTATAAGAAGTACCAACTTATAAAATGGGACATGTAATTTTTTTTTTAGCAAATACAATCTGTCCACTAAATACGTGACAGATGATAGCCCTACATATGTTTACAACTCTTTTATACATGTGATTTACTGTTCAGCTTTTTGTTTATGTCCGTCACATATTTAACTGCGCCAGTGTTTGGCAACAAATCATCAAGAAGTTGTAACAGCTGCTGAAAAAAAAAAACTTTTTGTAAGACTGCAGGGAAATCATATTGTCTTGTTATTTACAAAAGATTTGAGTTAAATGAAAAAAGACTATAAAACAATAAAGAATTGTAGTTTTCCAAGAGTAGGAATAAACTTAATTCAAAATACAGGAAATATTATAAAAGTTGGATCTACAAGAAAGTAGATGAAAAATTTATTTTAAATCTACATTCTAAAAAAACAATTAATGTTTATTTGCATAATAGCTGAAATTCGTTCTTATAGTCATTTTCGTTATAGCGATGACCAAAAAAATATCGGACAGTATCGTTAAATACAATCTTTGAATTGTATCACAGAGCAGACATTTATGTTAATATTTTCTTTGGGAGGGACAGCATTCAAAACTAGACTGTAAATTATAAGAATAATATTAACATATCATTGAACAGAAAAAAATAAATACAAATTTTTGAAAATTCGGCCTTTATTAACGATTGTGTGTTAAGAAATGAACCGTTGATGACATTTTCTTAAGAATAAGTTTTAAGAATAGAAGAGAAAAGTGAAATAAAAATCAGTTTCCTCCAATCTTTCTTCATATACATCTTCTATATCCTCTAACTAACTGACTTTGTGATGAATATTTAAAAATAAATAAATAAAAAAAAATAGGCCAAATTGGTTAATATTCTTCGAACAATCATTTATGGTCTTTAGTATATTTAACAAACGATGATTTTTACAGAACCAAAATGTCTTACTTCTGTATCAAAATCCACTATTTTGTATACAATGCCCACACCAGCGATTTAGATACCTAATTAATACAACTATAACTACCATTGTTGAGAATCAGTTGTATAGATACTTAAAGATATTTAATACTTTATTTATCGATTAAATGATAGCTGCTTTTTATAAAAAAATATAATTAAAAAAGTTATGTGATTACCCACACAAAAGGCAAAAAAAAAAAAAACATTATCCGCTGCTCTAAACGGAATTTTATTTCTCAAATAATAGGTCTATTTAGCCTGAGTTGAGATCTATCGTTCATGTAGATTTAGATACATTTTGTAATCAAAAGATATGCTACCTTTAATTCCAGTTCAAAGATATAATTTATGGTTTTTTTAAATGTAAATTCAATTTCAATAAAGGCTGTATTTGCTTTTCTTTAATTATTTTATTAATAATAAATTAATTCTTAGAATACTTTGTTATTTATTACCAGCAGCTTTTCAACAATACCATTTTAACTCATCCTCTTTGGGGAGGTTTTTATCATTATTCTTTCATGGTTTCTGACTTATTTGAAGCCGCCCCTGTTCTTCAATATATAGGCACAGCCGCAAGTTGAATTTAATATCGTTTCCCCATACACCTGTCTGAGACAACATGAGTTCCCCCTCACCTTGACGCAGAGAAAGTATCAGCCAATCACAGCTTTTGACGTCATACATTAGGATTTAATGTCAAGTTTTCGTCAACACGTGAGTCTTCACTGGGAATTCATGGGGAGAATCTAAGTTACAAGTAATGGATTGACGAGGCCTAACAGTGAATTAATGAGAATACGCTGAAATAAAATTAACATAAACTCTTCCCTCGAAGTAAAGTTTTTAGCTTAATAACACTTTTCACTTTTTTTTTCCAGAAAGAACTGGAAAAGCAATATAGCTTGTCTTCAATATTTTAAATGATTGAATGATCTATTAGAATATATGTACAGCAATAAAATTCTTTTAGAATTAATTTTTCAAAATTATCTTGATTAAAATCTGCATATATCAAGCATAGGATTATGAATTTTTTTTATTGCTACAGAATATTTTACATTGAAAGCTTTCTTTTTTATTTATTTGGATCCATTATAGTATTAACCTTATACTCAATATATGTATGACTTACAATATGGTTATGATCATTACCTTTAACTTCGCGCCTTCTTATTCTTTGTGTACTTTAATTTATTTAGTGCTTGGTGTTGTTTCCTTCGTTCAAAGCTTAAGAGATCTAATTCATATCTCTTCGGACTTAAGTGTGTGTACTGCTTTCAATGATTACATCATCACACTTGCGTTCTGAAGTTTGAACATTATCCGTTTCTATCTGGTTTTCATATTTAACTGATTTCCACATTTAACTGGTTTTCATATTTTTGAATAATCAAGGAAATCATAAAACATGCGAATGTCTCGTCTTCCAAACCAATGCCATCGTAATGGCGCAGTTTCAATCATAACATGACCTCATCCAATCTTAATACATCAGCTGGGTTGATCAGTAATCTTCGAACCATTTTTCATTTCACTTTATAAACAAACAAGTAATGCGATACATGCAGCTGTAACAGCAGGCGAGGGACGAGTTCGAAGTGTGAGGGAAGCCTCACACTCTAACCTCACACTTCTAATCTCACACTTCTGACCTCCAGTGAACAACTGCAGAGGTTTTCAGAAAAAGGACTACGAATTCAGAGGTCAGAAAATGATTATCCTCTGAATTTTGATGCGTATTTGTTCGAAACCAAAGGTGTTCCTTGTAATTAATTAAATCGTAGAGATCGCAAGTAGATCGTAGAGTCGTCATTGTATTTAGACAAGATTATAATCCTTATTAAATTCAGACAGGATTAAAGAAATTACAAACAAATTATCTCAGAATAACAATATTAGTTCAATAGTGTTTTAAAAAACACACTAGCGGCAACTTATCAACCCTCTTTTCTGCTAGAACTTACCCGTACTGTTCAAGGTTACATAGAGAGTTGCGAATGTTTGATATTTTTCTACACTATCACTTGAATTCCATCTGGGTAATTCCATATCCATTAAAAACTTTTCTGGTTAAACTCAATTTTGTTGTGATAATAATGGCGGTTTAAAATAGGGGAGACTCCGAAAGATATCTGCCTTTAAATGCAGAACAGCGGCCTATGCCATCATAGTTCAAATACCTTAATATATTGCTTTGATGTTTTAAAGTAACTTTTCCTTTACAGCGTGACTTACATTTCTGTGACCTGTTAAGTCCTCAAGTATTCGTAAAACGTTACTCGGATGTAAGATGTTTTACGAAAACTTTCGAAAGATCATGTCATAAATGATATTTGAATAGATGTGAAATGGTTATACAGTTATTAATGTCTCAAATTAAAGTTTAATGAAAAGTAATTCAAATAACCTTAAAATAGTTGTGTGAAAGTGATAAATAGATCATATACTTCATTATATTTTATGGTTTTATAGTAATATATTGTTGTAGATAGAGTAACTAAACAACTATATATAAACGAAGAATAGTTATATATTTATCAAAAGAATTAGTAAGCAACTCTTACTTTTTTTTTCATTACTATAAATAGCTATAAAGTCTTTTTAAAAGTTATTTAGAGGAGAACTTTCCATTTTTTTCTTTGAAAAAAATAATACGATTGAAAGTTACAATCGTCAAGCAAAAGTATAAGCTAATTCTTGCGTTGTTCAATCCAAAGCATAAGATACGCTAAGTAACTTTACAGATTTCCCTAAGAACATAGGATAAGTAATTTCAATTCACTATTCTGTAAAATTCGATCCCAAATTTAAGACCGACGATGTGATAATCCTCTATGTGGGGGAACATTAGACTTTCTATGGCAGTCTTGATGTTAGTGTGGATTTGCTAAAAAGAAAGAGTTTCCGCGATTTAACCAACATAATGTAGCTGAAAGAGATGAGACCTTTCATGTCCCACTTCTGGAATCTTCATTTCGACCTCATAACCTGATTACGATTCCAGAAATGGGATACGAAAGGCTTCCTCTTTTTCGCCTTCATTGTGTTGGCTAAATCCCAGAAACTCTACATTTCCAATCCATTTTACATTGCTGTTGTAAAATAGGTAAGAAATACAATTTTTCATCCGAATGTTGTAACTATTTGTGTGTAGTCTTTGTTCTGTACATTCATTATAATCTGGATCCTGAAGTTTTTACACATTTCATTTATTCTCTTCTTTCTGTTTGTTCCAACTACTAAAAGCTCTTTGTTTAAAGTATTTCTAGTATAGAGACGCAAGATAGGATTCCGCCCTCTGGTGTCCTTCTGCGATGATTGTAAGCGTCCTGGATCAACGTCGGACCATGGATAAGTCCAACCAACATCCACTGACTTGTACTAGATTTTGAGATGCGAAATTGTGTCTTTGGAAATCATTTTGGTGTCTGAAAATCTGGAACAAGTCACTGGTATACTTGGTATCACTGTATCCTAGTCTACGGCAAAACCTGTTTTAGTTCCATATCTTTTTCCATAAAGGTGGTGTCTTTTGCTTTTCTGTTTACGTAATTTATGTGCAAGTTTCTGTTTGTGGAAAACAATTGTTTTCAACTATTTCAGTAAAAGGCTACAAGAATTAATAGTGTTAAAAATATCTTCTAGCCATTTCTTGAGAAAGCCGTCTCTCGACGGCGAAACTAGTTGATCATTCATTTGTATTCTTGTTTTTTTATATAAATTAATTGTGTGTTTCAAATAATCAGGTGTATGGCTTTATCAATGTGTTCAAATACAATCAGTACACGTAAAGCGTTTCTAATCATATCTTCTCGTAATATTGAATTAGTTAATATAAATTTTATGTAGTGGATAGCTTTGGCGCCATGATTACAGATACTTTTTTAACTATTTCCATAGATTACATTTATTGTAAAGAATACAGGCCAAATAATTCACGACCAAGAAAAACTGAGGCAGTCCAAGAGCGCTCTCTGATCTTCTAAACCCAGTAGTCAAATTCTCTATGTGCCTATTTGAGATTCAGGGTTTTCTTCTTTCCTCAAAAGATAAAATAGAAAATTTCCTACTGATTCCTATTTCCTGTGTACGATGAAATATCGATTCATTGTTCTTGCAAAGTTCTGTAAATAATTTGATATTATTTTATAAGTTAAAGTAATTTGAAATGTTATGAAGAAAACAGAACCTTATGACATTGTAAATACGCTACTCCTGGTTATAGTTCCATTTAACAACTAGATAGAATGTTGAATTCTGAACCAATATAGCCAGCAGTTCAGATGCAAAGACGCTTTAATCAATGGATTTAATGTTTCTGAAATCTTAAAAATTTATCTTTTGATATCAAGAGCAGCAAATATTATTAATTTCGTTACTTACACAATATTTCGGAGGTCCAATTGGTCCTCCTTTCTCAAGCTTTACATAATAAATGGGAAAAGAAAATCCATCACCTCTTCTTCCCGATCAACTAAAAATGAATAACAATCAAGAATTTATAAAATTCATGAAGAATTTGTTTAAGAGCAGCAGTATTTAATAGTTTAATTTGCTTAGTTAACACTGATTAAACAAGTACTATAGTTAATGTAAATAAGTAAATTAACGTGCAGTTTCATGAAAACGTTTAAAGTGCAGGTAAATAAACAAAGGTTCTCGCACCCTGAGCTATTATGTCAGGAATCTTGAGACAACTATTCAGCCTTATTAGGCTTCTTCAGTCAGATTCACCCTTTATGATAACCTACTCTGCGTGACAAAGATACCCATCTCCACGAAGTGGCCCTCACCCTTACAAAAGTTGAAAGTTGTCAAGTACTACAGTTGTTTAAGGCCAAATACTTCTGAAATCTTAAGTGCACACTTGTGCTTTGGAAAACTATTGCATTTGATTTCAAATTGAGAGTTTTGTATTTTCTAAAACCATGATATTTTAAAGCTTCTAAAACTATGAAAAAATCATAATAAATTTTAAAAGTACATAAATTATGCAGTCACAAGTTTCTGCTTCTCCGACGGATCGGAGCCACGGAGACATTTCACGCTTTTCTCTGATGATTTCTCTCTTATTTCCTATGTATTTAAATGCATTGAGCATTACATTGGTTAGAACTAGCAAGAATAATGATTATTTGATCTTCTCAAAAAACAAAAAATATCAGAAAGTCTAAACTTAAATTTTTATTGATTGACCCTCCAAAAGGAATTATTAACTCATAGAACATAGAATTTAACTGCTGTCGTATAACTACTCCGTCTAGTAATCATATATATCAACAATTTCATAATAGAATGTTGCGAATAAAACAAATTATTTTTCTATTCATAAACTCGTAATTATAACTCAGTAGGCACTTTTTTATATATACAAGCACTTATACGGTCATCACAACTTATGTATAATTTCGGTGTATATGCTTCCAAATGACAATAAATTCAGCAGCTTCCAAATGATAACAATAAAGTTTTATATGTTTTTAATTTGAGTTGCCACTAAACATTTTTTTTTAATTTAATTTGATCAATTTCGCAAGAGATCTTAGTTTGCTAGCTTTCGAAAGTTGCTAATCAACTGTTTCTATGGAAATTGTCAATTCTTTCGCTCTAATACATTTGTAACTCTATTGTCAGATCGTTTCCATAGCAACGAAGCGCAAATCTACTTAGAACCGTTCAAATTTGCAACTTTTTTCAGAAAACCAAATGAAATATAATTTTTAATTAGTGTTTAACTAAATTAGTAAATTATATTTTAATTAAAGTTTCAATGAAGATAAACAACATGAGATGAAGGCAGATGAAAAAAACTTAGTTCTGTTTTAATGAAAACATTGATGATTTTTTATAATGAACTTGATGGTTCAAAATACAACAAGCACCTTCACAGTAACTGATGTGCATTAAACTTAAGGGTAAAAAATCACTTAAATAAGATACTAATCTCCTCTTAATTGCAACTAATTCCTCTCTGTTCTTGCCGCTAATCCTCTCAAATCTCTTGTTCATTCTCCAATATCCTGCTATCGGAAAACTTTGACATACTTCATCATTATGATTAAAATGTTGAAAACTTTAAAAGAAAGATGTAAACTTAAATTTTAGTAGAGATAAAGGTAAAGAAGTTCGTTTTATTTCGAAAGCATTCGAATTGAAGTTTCATTGGAAATAAACATCGAAACGTACTTTTCTTTACCACAAAGAAAGTGTAGCTGCCAAAATGTTCAAAATACAGGTTAATCTGTTATTTATAACTTTTAAATATGTATCTGAGAGAGAAATAAATAAGGATAGCAAAAAAGGGCTTTTTTATTAGATTAAGAACAATTTAAATTTATTATCTGCTGTGAGTTTGAGGCAGTTGTTTCCGTTCATGCTTTATATGGGTACCATAGATCGCCTCTTGTCCATAGGTGTGCATATCACATTTCAAGAAGGTCAATTCACTAGTCCATTACCGTCAACAGGGTTATTTGTACCCCAACTTTCGTTTCGCTTTGTCTTTTGCTGTATTCAACTATTAGAAAATAAGAAATACATAAAAAAATTTCCTGAAACTGCAGATTTTTTTAATAGTAGTAGTACGAATTTAATAATATACATATATATTGTGCTCAAAGTATGCAGGAATTTTTCAAACAATGGGCACAACTTACTCTCAGTTTGGGCTATTTGGACCCACACCATGTTTACCAATGCAACGATGCTCTATGTCCAAGAATGATAGCTTTTTTTTTAAAGAACACTGCAACCCAAAAAAAATCCATTTATTAGGTATAATCAAAAGTTTTTATCTAGTAAAGAAGAAAGAAAGTCTGTTGACTTTCGGAGTAGAAATTACCAGTTAATAATAAATGATACACAAAAGCCTACAGTGATGGGAGCGAAACAAACAAAACGGTCACCACTAGTGTTCATTATCACACCAGGAAATTCTTTACCATTCCATAGAACAATAACAAAACCTCTGAATTGTTCAATTTTTATGTTGTTAACTTCGCAGCAAATCTGATTGTTCACTGGGGGTGCCTATTCAACAATAACTTCACACAATCTGGTCCTGAAAAATTATCTTTAAATGCAGGTAAAGTTCTACCACACCTAGCTAAGTAATCCTTTACAATACATCTGAAATCAAGTTAATCTACGGGAATCCGAACCCATATTTTTATCAAGGTGGTTGATGAAGGCTACTTCTTCTTCGTCTGTGAACACCATTGGATGGCTTGGTTTCTTACCGAATTTATTTTTCAACTTTCTATTTATAAATTTCTGTTTAAAAAAAGATCAAATCAACTTGCTTTGCGTCATTATGCCTTTAAACATTGCCTCTAAGCATTGTTGAAGTTAATTTTCAATGTAATCTACCGGTATGTATCTGCGACTTCCAGGCAGTCTTTTATAATTCCTTGGCACTATCATCACATCTGTAAACAAACAACAGAAGAAAGGCATTGCTTTAAGCTGTGCATTATGAAAACATATCATGCATTTTATATCTATCTATCTAAAAATATATATAAAAGCATTCTTGTTAAGGTTATATTAGAGAGGAACAAAGTAACCCCTTCGTTCACGTTTTCTGCACACATTTTACAAAATACCAAGTTTTACAACAAACATATCTCTCATCATAAATTTTACAAATGCATTTGTAGTATCGGATTCGAAGTTACTAAAATGTTTGCTTACCAAATGTGTAACTGCTTTAAAATTGAGTAGGCACGTCAAAGTTTGCAGAAGAACAAGCGCAAACAAACAGAATGAAATCTTTAGTCAACAAACAGAATGAACTGTTCTACTTCCTAGGGAATACTCACAGAAACAGTTTCAATAGCCCTCATAATGTAAAGTGCTACTGTTAGACAGCAACATTAACATCAGAATCGGCTTTTCAGCATATAATATTATCTCATGAACGACAAAGACTATTTTCGTTTGAGCTCTAGTAATAAACCAAGCAGTCCTTGTTGACTACTTCACACAGAGGCACAATAGTCAATTGATTTTAAACGCCTAAGTTTCATAAGAGGAAACATGGCTAACAAGATGGCAGAGAGTAAACACGAAAAAGATAAATATTAAAAGATCTAAATAATTCGAAATGAAATAAAGGAATCTCTGATTTCACTAATAATATACATGGATAAATATTTTTGGTTGAGGAAGCAAAAGGAAAAAATAAAGGAAATGAGTGTGGGGATATAAATCATTGCAGAATTAGTATCGGAATTAGGAATCTTCAATGAAACGGAATGATCAAAAGAATTGTGTCACTTTTAATTAGAGGCAATTTATGCATCAAAGGTTGTTGGAAAGATAGATATTAATCAATAGATTAATAAATGACGAGAAGTCATTCAAACGTACGGATTTGATGCTTGTAATAGGAGATTAATAAATATATTCCCACTTATTAGTTCTCAATATAACAAAGTTATCCGAGCGGAAAATTAATGATCAAGCATTGCAGAAATGTCTAAATTGATTTATTGATTCTAGCTGATTTCAGTTGTTCAACCAAGCTTGGTTACCATCGTGAAGCAAAGCAGAGTAACATGCTATCCAGGAAGTTCGCGACATATTTACAGGAAAAAAAAAATCCAACTAATATCAAACCGATGACGATGAAAACATTGTTATTATCACGCTAACATTGTGTAAAATTTCATGGTCCATTATCAAGCTTTTATTACTTTTAATACTTTGAAATTTATCGTTGAAATTTTTATAAGGAATTTTGAAATCTCTAATTTTATTTAGGTAAAACGCTCATACAAATATATTACATTTTAAATAATATTTAAATAGCTTATTTCATCCTAATCTTCTCTCCCACGATTTGTTCTTGAATTTACTGCCCTCTCTCATCCAATCGTTAAACAGTTTCAGACGTAGATGTTTAAAGTATCTATATCTGAAGTAAATGCTCAGTAAAGATGTAAGGCTACCGCGATTATCAGCCTAATGGAACGTAGGTCAGACGGTCAGTCCCCTTTAACTTCTAAATAAGAAACCCACTTGACAAAGAGCTGAGTGAACCTAGAGAAAAATTTCCCGAGTTTTTCATAGGATTGAGTCCAACTTTTCCAACACATTCACAAAAGCCTTATAAAAATCATATTTACTTCAAATAAAAACATAACTACGATATTTCGCAAAGGTCCTTTGCTTCTTCAGGCTCCATTTTACAAAACTTTAAAATAAAACAGTTATTACAAAGGTCTTTTTTTAGCATCCTACTATTATTGTTAGCATGTTTAAAATAACAAGTACAATTCTTAGCATGGTTCCTCAATTATTCAATTATTACAGAAGAATAGTAAACATAATCCATTTTAGAATAATAAGCGTAATTATGACATAATAAAAAGCACAATTTATTTATTGGAATTTATTGAAATTTTGCAGTGTTTTTGTGGTATTTTTCTGAAAGTTTTTACTACAAATTTAAGTTTTGCAAAATGGAGTCTGAAGAAGCAAAGAACCTTTGCGAATATTGTAGGTATGATGTTTTTATTTGAAGTAAATATGATTTTTATACAAAGATACGTAGAATATTTTTGCTTTTCGGAAAAAGCCTTATAACTTTACCTATATATCTATATATCTATGATAACGATAAAAAAAATTTCATGGAAAGTACATGTTAGATAGATTTATGTTATAAAACTTATTGAAATTTAAAGTCATCCATATTTCATTTGTAAATAAAGAAAAATACCTGAAATTATATAAGTATTTTTCTGCTTTCATAGTCTGTAAAACATTATTTTAATTTGATAATTCTGAAATAATCAATCAGTATTAAAAAAAAATAAACAAACAAATTATCGCGAAAACAAACAACAATTAGTATCCAAAAAAGAAAAGAAAATCATGTAACGTTCATTATTTACGGCAAACATTTATTTCGCGGTACCCACTGTGCAATAAGGTAGAAACGAGCAGCATTCCACTTTTTCTAGGCTTCTAATTAATTCGTTTTAGAGTCGATGAGGCAAATAACTCTAAAATTACATCTCTCAAGTTTTGACCGCATCTCGTTAATTGTGTCTGATGGTCGCAAGTGAACAACAGCGTTTCAGTTAACATCTTTAGCAATTTCCAGGGTCGCCACCTTAATTAGAAATGAATAAACGCAACCTAAAGCAGATGTAGATGGCGGACGCTTGAAGACGGTAGCCTTTAATGCGGAAAGGGACACCGAAGGGCTTTTCACTTGACATTTGCTGTGATTCTGCATTTTCTTTGATCAAAACAGGTCAGAGCATAAGGTGGTGGAGTGATACATAATCCTAATTACTTAATTTCTAATACATAATTCCTAACATTCTGATCAGCTTTGTGTTTCAGAAGACGGTATAATTATTATCTTATTATTTCTGAGGCTGAAATTTAATGAGAATCAATGGAAAACAACATTATCTAAATTTACTACTAAACTTTCAGCTCACTGAGATAAACAGTTTTTGATTTTTGTGGTAATAAGCGAAGTCAGTGATTCCAGAAGTGGTGGGAAGTATTTGTTGCATAAACTTAAAATTAAAATTTTCGATCTTGTAATGGTAAAGATTGTTAAAGAAGTATAAAATCACAGATTAAAAACCTTCCCTAGTTTAAATTGTCAAATGTAAAGACTACTTAATTACTAAACCATTGCTTTTTAACTGATTCACAGTGGTTGGAATTGAAATAAGCAGCAAGACGTAAAACCAACCAGAAAAATATTTCTAAATATGCACTTACCAAGATGTCTCCGTAGTTGCTGGTATAGCAGACTTGCTTTCATTAGAATATTCAGTCACCGCACCGCACGCTTTTACATAAATCCTTATCCATAAACGGCTTTGTTTAATATTGGGTTTATTAGATCACATAATTTACTGATGGATATATTAGAAAATAGGTAATTGAATATGCAGTGATTGGATGTTGATTTTCAATTTCTTATTGGTTGATGTTAAAATTCATTGCAGGAAAGTAATATTAAGTAAATAACTCCATCACTCCTTGTTATTGATATGGTGTTCCACCATTGTTTAATGCAAAACTGAATATGATAGAAGTAGCTTATTCAAAATAAAAAAACAAAAACAAAATATTTGTATTATTGAAATGATTTGCTGTGAGCATGCCTGTTTGTAGTTCTCCCAAAGATGGATAAAATATGCATTAAAAACTAATAATAAATTTCACTGAAATTTTCAGGACATTAAATTTTTATTTAATGATTTTGTTTGTTTTGTTTCGTTTTTTTTTTTGGTTACAAGATTTGAATTTGATAAAAAAATTTAATATTTTATAAAACATGACCAGCCACTGCAGATCCATAGTGGCTAGAAAATTAAATCACTCCAACTGTTTATAAATGAAAAATAAATAAATAAATTGAAATAACAGTATCCCAGAATCTGTATCCAGGAAAAGAAAAATGTCCAGATCTACTATAATACAATTTTTCACCAATTGAATTACTAACAGCGTTAGCCGAACATTATCTTGTAAAATCGAAATGTATCTAGCTGGGTTTTTTTGTGTGAGTTTTTGTATTGTAGAATTTTCGATAATGAGTTATCCCAAATCCAGGTTTGCCAACATTCTTAAAATTGAATTTAGAAATTCAGCAACCTTCAGCAAACTCCTCACGAAAGGAAACAGCATGGAATTAAATCTCTCTCTGTCGAATGGGTATTAAATTCCTGATTGAAGTACGGAAGAATTTACATGAACAAAACTTATCTAACCTGATTAACTGAAACGGAATTATTAGATTGATTTCGTTATGTTTGAGTTGAAAAATAATGATTCAGTTTGAAAGGGAAGTTAATTGCATTTCCAATCTAAAGACTTTATTATTAAATTTTATAATGAATAAATAATAATAGCATATAATTTAAAGTTCAGAATGTATACAAACCACACATTCCGTTTGAATTAGAAATTACTATTATATTTTGCATTTATTAATGAACAAACAAACTTATCAATGAGATACCATAGTTTTATATCAGGATTTAGTTTGTAGCCTAATTAGGACAGGTTATCTGTATTTCATGTAATGCCATTATAAAAACATTACCTAATATTCTAAACTTGAAAATTAGATATGGAAACTGAAGATTCAGTTATTCTTCAGGGTTTTCTAAATAATTTGTTTCAATCTATAATTGCTTGATTATATATGTATTTTATTATAAGGAAATAATTAGCTTATCCAGGTCTTTGCAATTTTCATCGAAGCAATTCTGCAGAAATTTAAATTCGTCGTTTTCATTGCGATAACGCGACAAGTCAACACTTGCGATACATACATTTTTTCTTTCTCTGTTTATACTTCTGTTTACTCTCGTTCTCATTCGTCTTGTGACGTCAGAGGAGAAGTTCGTCGCTGAAACAAAAGCACAACTGGTCTTGAGAGCAGCGGTGTGTGAAGAATTGGCGTTTCTTCCCTTTATTGCCTACACGCTTCACAGTCACCGCCCCCAAAGATAGCGAATTTGGAGGAAGCACATTGCTCAGGGAAAGAAAGATATTAGAGCCACGAGCAGCGACAAGTGTGGGCATCGGACGTCAAATTGAATTTCGTAACTGTTGGCGCTCCGGTGGGTGAAGTAACGTAAATGTAATAACCGAGGATGTATGTACCAAAAAAAAAAAAAAAAAGAAATGAAGTCTACTGTGGTTTACAAAAAAAAAGCTACCAAAATATTTTTTGCGTAAAAGATTAGATTTTAATGCAAAGTTTTCGAAGTTGTGGAATTCTGAAGGCATCTTTTAATTTACGAAGCGGAGGTTTTTTTTTTCGCTTAATGTGGAGATAATGAACAAACTTTTAGGAACTTGAGTTTGTTGCTTGAAGGTTGGCAAAAGCAAATGTATAGTCGTTATTGACGGCAGGTTTTCTAATAAAAAGAGAGGCACAACTTATTGGGTAATTTAATTTCAAAAGGTAACCCAATTACACTTTATGAAAAGTTGAAAGAAAATATTTGAGAAATTTTTCGTTGTTTGTTGACGAACGGCGACTTTTGACAACAAAATCTTGTTACATAAGATCGAATAACTTCACCTCAAACGTATTTTCATTTATATCACTTACGCGCCAGTAGCTTCCTGCTTGTTATTGTCAATAAAATGTACTGTTTTAATAATTTTTAGAATAAAATGGCAAATTCTTCAAATATCTGTAGTCAAATGGATATCGCAACTGTGTAAAAGTTAAATAAAGTCAAATTATTATAATGTATATACAGTATAAAGGGTGATTCAAAAATTCCATGTATAAACTTTAAAGGTACGTCTGGAATACAAAACAAACCGTATTCACAGTGAATCGTATATTCGCAAACGCCACCCGAATGTGCTAGAGGACAGTGTGAGCCATCGGCATTTGAGACGTTGGCTTTGTACGAGGAGGATGGATCGCTTCACTAAAGCTGAGAGGGCAGATATGCACCTAGCCTATGGGGCAACAAACGGAAACGGACGAGCCGCTGTACGATTGTATCCTGAACGGTTCCCAATAGGCTTGTGCCCGGTCATCAAACGTTTGCGCTTTTATTTCAAAGATTATGTGAAATTGTAAGTGTATATCTTACTGTCATAGTGGCTAATAAACTTGTTGTTTACCTTACTTGTTGTCTTTATTTCTGAACCTTAGTGTACCTTTAGCACATTCGGATTGCGTTTGCGGACATACGTTCCACTATGAAGACGGTTTGTTTTTGTATTCCTGACTTACCTTTAAAGTTTGTACATGGAATCACTCTGTATATATAAATATAAAAAAAATAATAATATACATTAAATAAATATATACTACCTAATTATTATGTAATGTTTATATTTAAAATTTGAGCGTTTAATAATACTAGACTGTTAATAACTGCAATTGAATAATAATTTTTATTAAATGTTGCTGCTGAAAGTTTGAAAAAAGTTTCATTTCTGTTGCAATGCAACAGAAATAAGATTTTTTTTGAAAAAGAGTTTCAGTATTCTTCTTAATTCGAATTTTTGATAAAAAACAAAACAAAACAAACAATTTCTGGCTCTGCTGAATAAAAATGTATTTAAATATCTTAACATGTTACTTTACATAAAATACGACGCTACTATGATGCACGGAATTAAAAGCTTAGATGGCTGCCTTATTATTTTTTTTTTCAATATTCTCGCTTTGTATACTTGCATAATAGATCAACTGATGCCAATGTGCATTAATATTAATCCCATGTAGTTTTGTTATTGTTAAGGCTTCATTTGAAAGCTCATTTTTCATTTGCATGAGAATAAATAAATAGAACCATGCCTTTGGCTATTCCAGCTTTGCACACAATTCCGTTCGCTACATGTTCTGTCTTTGCAGGAGGAAAATACTTAAGAATCGTAATGAAGAGACAATAAAATTCACTTTTCATTGAATCCATGTAAATTATATTTGTAATCGATAATGCATTCTACTTAATACTTTTGTTTCATTGCTTTTATCAGATTAAAAACTTTTGATAGAAAATAACAGCTTAAACTTAAGTACCAGTTAATAAAGAACTCATATCTAATAATGAATAACTATTACACAGACTTGATGTTTTTAGCAACCCATTTGGGAGCTATTGTTATAGCGATCAAAATCGATAGCGATTTCGTTTGTCCTGTCCGTCCGTCCGTGTCTGTCCTCCCCTAACAACGACCGAACGGAAGGTCAGATCGGCAAACGTACTTCACCATCATGTTCAGCGGCCCAAACACCATAGGAATGGGGTATTTTCAGGGACCAATGCCCCCCCCCCCATCCTCATGTTCGAGACATTTGGCCATGCTGTCATTGGATTTCCACTATTAGTTTAAATATCAGCAATGCAACCATTTCATTTCAGTTGTCAGCAATAGCTTCATCGGTAAAGTCTAGGAGTCATATGACGAAGGTTGTCGGTTCGAATCCATAAATCCATTGTTTTTTTTTTCTCTCTCTCTCTTTAATCTTTCTTTCTCAATATCCGCGCGGATTTTTTTTCTTATTTTCCTAATGTTTTTTTATTTTTTTCCTAACTTTTTTTTTTATTTTTCCTTACGTTAATGTACTTTGTTTTTTTTATTATTATAGTAATTTTTTTATTATTATGGGTCGGCCTTAAATTTATGCTTTAGCACAAAATTTATATTCACTCGTTCTACACAGTTATTACCGAGATTATTGGGTGTGTTTGGAATTACTCAATTTTCAGACTAAATTATGAAGAATATGGATTAGACCCCAAACTATAATGTTTTAAATGTAGATAATAATTTATTTGCAATTTGAAATATATCGATTTAACAACGTTTAAATGATCTCTACAAAGCGGTATCTGCCCATGAATTGTTCCTAAGGTTTATTCGAATCTGTTTGTTACCAGTTTGTCTAGTTGACGTAATGTTTTCGTAATCTACCTTGTGTGTTCAATTTTAACTTCGAATGCATTGTAACGATAATGCTAACAACATCATACACAAGAGATTAGTCTAATGAAAAGGAGGAAGTGGATTCATCAAAAGATGAATCAGTCTTTAAAGCAGTTTGGATCTGACGTCAACTCTATAAGAATTAAATCACAAATTAAAAATAAGAAACTAAAATGAACAACTGAAGTATCTGAAGAATGTAATCAATTTTTGATAGTAACTATTCAATAGTTGGTAGCTATTAAAACAGAATTATTATTATTTCTTATTTTTTACCCAATTTGTTAAATTAACTATAAATGAATTAGACGGGTACCGTCGCTTCGCTCCGGAACCCTTGCATGTATAGCTTTAAAAAAAAAAAAAAAAACTTTATTTATTTAGCAAATTAATCTGGAGATCGGAGAATACACGACTTCCCAGCTCGTTGTGGGCTTCTCCGCTTAACTCAGGCGTATTGCGCTTTTACAATCACACGGGGAAAGGGGGGGGGGTTGCCGCAAAACACTTCACTTTTGCATGAATCTTCCAAACGCAGAAACGTTTGTTATTGACTGATATATCGTTCGATAGAACTTTCAAATACCAACATTTTCTCAATATAATGTTCTCTTCCAACTTTTATACTTTTCGTTTAAATTGAGAAAAAGTCAAAATTTGACACTTTAAAAGGTGCTATCTTGAAAACCAAAAACTTTTTTCGAAAGATTTTTTGTAGCATTTTGTTTGTCTTAAAAAGCTCTACATTTTATCCATTTACATGACCAATCTATCTCTTATAGTTGGTCACAAAATTGGAAAAACGTAAAGTCTTATGACAGTCACAGACAGAGTAACGCTTTTATATAATGTAATAGTTTGCATATTTAGATAGAGAGAGATTTACTTCGTTTGGTCTCAAATTTGTATCTTTCTAAGTTCAATAATTTATGGATCTTGTCTTAATGGCACTGCAAAAAGGAATTTCCTAAAACTGCTTTCTGTAGATAATAAAATTTAATTTATACACTTGTTTCTTTAAATAAAAACCTTTATTTCCTTTCTTAAGGAAACATCAGCAATTCAAGAATCCCACTAATCTTTGTAGATACAAATATAATTCTTTTCAAATATAATACTGTACAATTATTTAAGTTTACTGTTATGTTATTTTGAATGTCTTTTTTATCTAATTCAAAATAAAAGAAAATACATGTTACTATTCCACGAAGTGTTATTAAAATAAATCTCATGAATTGAACGACAAGTATATTGTTATTGTTATTTGATGGTGTAATGCTTTCATGACATGGGATGATGGAATACAACATTCATTTGTTTTTTAGCTGTTATTTTCTTTTCTTTCTTTTTTGGTTGAAAATTAGTTTTGACATTTGTGCTAAATAAGCGCTAAGAATTTAAATCGTATTAACAGATTAAAAGGGTGAGATCAGTGTTTATAAGTGACATCCCAAGACAGCTGTTTTAGGTGCTTTTTCTTTCTTAGAAATGCGCAGAGGAAAGTCTTTGAGGATATTTTATTTTTTGTTTAGTTTTCTGGAGGTGCCACATCTTGTCCCACCATTTAAATCGTATTCTTCAAATCTCTAAAGAGCGTCTAGAAGATCTACAATTTATTTTTGATTTCAACATTTTTATTTTGAAAAATATTTTATTTTTATTGTTTTTCGTGATATTTGAGATTTCTTAAGATTCACTTTCTATATTTAGCTGGATATTGTTGCTCAATGTTTGAATGGCGTTCATAGATAAAAACATGGCAGTTTAAGCAACTACTGAACAATTTTGGATTTACTAATGTTATAGAGAAAAAGAAATTACTGTAATATTAGATTTAATTGTTTTTACTATCTACATATCTTTCCTGATTTATCTGGTTAGCTTGATCAGACTTAATATTGCATTTCGTAATTAAAGGCAACGAATTGTATTTGTCCTAAGATGTGGACATTCCAAAAGAAGAAAATATATAATCTTCTTGTAGTATGTAGCTTATTCATATGTAATTAAGAAGAACTCACAGATGAGACTTGACCCACACGTTCATGGGAGAGAAGAGTCGATATCCGTCCGCCTTACTCCCAGGAAAGACCCCTGGTCCCATTTGATAGAGGGTTTGGTGGACCTAAGGGGCCATTGCAAGAAAGGCACAGGTAAAAGAATTATTTGCCGAAAATCGAACCTGCTCTTACATGCCCACAGTACAAAACTTTCTTTATTAGAACGAACCAAAAAAATGTCTTTCAAGATTACTTTATGTGCTTTGACATATCTTAATATACAGGGTGTCCCAAAAAATGTATTCATTCTTTAAATGATTATAAATTCGACGTTTATTAAGATAAATTTATGTTTTATAATTCAACTTAAAGCAGAAAAACGTAGAATTTTTTTTTTTTTAATTATCGCAAGTGTTGGAACTGAAGGTCGTTCTGGTCCAGGGTGTCC
>JAFIDM010001028.1:47612986-47651336 GCA_023159025.1 Thereuonema tuberculata
CATTTTTTGGGACACCCTGTATATGTTTCAATATTGGAGCTGAGGCTGGGTGAAGATTCAGCCGCTTAAGTAAGTCTGGGATGCGATCTTCTAGCTTTTAATAAACACATCCAAAAAAAGTAAAAGAACTGATTACATAATAAATATTTCGAAGCATTCTCTGTTTGAAGTTGAAAACATTCTCAAAGATCATTTGAAGTTTCGTAGAAAGCGAAAGAGAGGATATTGAAAGAAAAGCTAGTCTACTAATGGAAATACAATATTGGAGTTTTCTGAGATATTGAGAAAAACCATGGATGGAAGATCAACTCAATAAGTTGCCGCAACAGACGGAGACAAGAAAAGAAAAGGAGAAAAAAAAATATTATTTTGATTCAATTACGTTTCGTTTGAAAGACCATTGATGTTAGATGATGGAAGACTACGAGGAAATCTCAAAACCCTTCAGCTATATATATTGTTCGGAGGAAAATAGTGTCCCGACAGGCAATGGATCAGAGAAAGAGCTTTCAATAAGAATGGAGCAGTGACTAAAGAGTCACAAAAACATTCTTTCTTAAAATAGAAAACATTTCATGAAATTGAGTAATATTGAAGAAAGATTCTGAAGATTATTTTACAAAGAAATCGTAAAGACGTTTGTAGTTTTTAGAAAAGTTTTAATAATAAGTAATAACCCTTAACTGCAAAGGTTAGTTATTTTAAAGTATTTTACTAAAGGGCAATATAGCCCTTGATACTAAAGGGCCATGTGGTCCTTGGGGTCACAGGAGGTAAGGCTGTCCGGGTTCCTTGATCAAAGGGACGAAGTTGAGGTCGTGTGGTCAGCCTGAAAGTCAGCTCGTCTTTAACTCTCGGGAAAGAAACTCTTTCTCTTTTGACAGAGGGCTGGGTGCACCTAGGATCCGTCTGAAAAAAAAATAATTAGGGAAAAAATTTTCGATCTCCGCCGGGAATTGAACTCGGCTTCTCTAGTTCTCAGTCATTGCCTTACCACTGGAACTGTAAAGGTAGTTGTTTAAATATAAAAAAGAATAGTGGTTTTTGTGAAGTAAATCATATTATAGTCGACCACAATATCTTGAATTTTACGATTGGAAAAATTCCAGAGCTCCATGACGTCAGCATTAGCCTCTCTCAAAGGTTCCGAAGAATGTTAAGTTACAGGTAAAAAAAAAAAAAGTTTTAATGATGTTTAAAGGAAATGCTAAATTATTACAGTTGGCCAAACCAGAGGGTGACTTTGACCTTGAACGAGACCCATGATCTCTTAATCATTCCAGGACTAAGAGAGAGAAGATTAAAAATGGCGACTCTCCGACACAGAAAACCGTTGGAAGCAAAACAACGGAAGTTATTGCTAACGTTACTTCTTATTTCGAAAAGGCCTTATGATATGCTTACTTATGGCACATCAGAGAAATTGTTTTCGATCCCAGTGCCGTGAGTAAAAGAATCCCATCTTCGTCTTCGTGTTGTCGATCTCAGGGATGCAATTTCGTCAAAAAACCAATTGGGAAAGGTAGGAGACTGATTTTGAACGATTGAAACGAACGAATGAATAAAAATAAATTTTTGAAATTATATTTGATGAGAAATCAGAATAGTTCAAGAAAATAAATATCGTCTTTTTTCCGTAAACTTCAAACTCCCTAAATGTTCACTTTCCCGCCATAAACACAGACAAATACAATCGATTCAAATTCTACTATTGCGACATCTGGTGGCCATGGTCGTTCTCTGGTTTGGCGGACTGTAGTTATTGATTGATTGCTTTCAACATAAGAATTAACTGTTATATTTCATTTTTATGTATTTCTTTTAAATATTATATATTTTTAAAGTCCTGTGCTGTAAGACGCGCTTGTTTGTGATTGGCTGAAACACAGATACAGTGCTCACAAAATTTAGAGGATAATGCGAAATGAATATAATACATCCAAAATCAGAGGCATTTGAATTTATTTATTAAAGAACATCATCAGAGAAAATGGAAGTTGTCTGAATATTCAAATGAGGAGCAGAATCCATTTATCGGGATTGAGCAGGATGGAACACATGGACGGGGATTAACATTCGGATGTCAAACATGAAAATCTATCGCACATTGACATTTCAGTTATGGTCACCTGAGACTGCTACAACACAGTGACAGCGATGAGGAATGGAGAGAATCAAATTGTCCAGCAGTTCCTGTGGATTAGTGGCCACTGGCGCTCCAGGACAACTTCCAGCTGAGGAAGTATTATGGGAGATGATTGGTGACTGGCAACACGTCTTCCAAGCGTGTTCGATGGGATTCAGGTCTGGAGAACGTGAAGGCCAGTTCCTGCGCTCGATTACAGCCTCTTGCAGCATGTTGTTGAGAAGATGCCCACGGTGGGGGCGTGCATTATCGTCCATAAAAAGAAAGTTGGCCCCAACTGCTTCAGCGTAGGGTATTACAGGCTGTAGAATTTCATCCCGATATCTTACTTCATTCACTGTTCCATTTCTAACAACATGAAGTCGGTACGATCAACAATGCTGATGCCTACCCACGCCATGATTCCACCTCCACCAAAGGAATGTCTTTCTTGCACGAAATGTGTTCCACGTTCACGCCAGATCAGGGCACGACGATTTTCAGGCTGCAGGCTGAATCTTGACTCGTCACTAAAGAGAACCGTGGACCACTCTTCGCGGATCCACGGAAGATGCATTTCAGCTCATCTTCTGCAGGTTCTACGAGGTTCATCAGTTAACGGAATGCATACCATTGGTCGCCGGACATACAGTAGCAGCGAGAAACAGTCCCCGCATCTCAGTCGCATTGCTTCGCCGGTTCCTTCGTGCTATTAGCGTCAAGTAGCGATCATTTCATAAGGTGGCACGTGGGCAGCCCTCCCCTGGTCTTCTTCGTACTGCGTCAATCTCTCTGAAGTGATTTCGGAGTCTGCTAATCACGCTTTGGGAGGTTCTAACCGCTGCTGCCACTGTCATTTGCGTTTGGCCAACTTCAAGGCGCCCTATGACTCTCCATGCTTCAGATTCAGATAAATCACGTTGCAGGGGCATTGTCAGTTGACAATGATTCTGCCACTTGTTGTTGATCCAGGAAAGTGGAGATACCCCAGCAGCGCGAGTCTCTTCAAACATGGGTTGTGGGCAAACATGCAAATTAACGTTTTGCATCACATTTGCATATTCAGACAACTTCCATTTTCGTGTCATTTGCTTCTCTGATGATGTTTTATAATAAACAAACTCAAATACCTCTGTTTTTTGGGTATATTATATTCAGTTCACAATGTCCCCCAATTTTGTGAGCAGTGTACATCATAATCAAGAGGGGTATCTTACAATCGTCAAGATATCATGGTCGGACAGCAGTATGACTAACAATATGAAAAGTGAATCAAATAATAAGATAATGAACATTCCTATAGAAAATTTGTATTTTGTAATTGCGAAATATTGTATGTTAACGAAGTTTTAGGTCATTACACATTTCAAAAATCTATAATTATGTTAGGTGTTTGGTCGTCATAGAGTCTCAAAATACACAGGAAGTCAGAAGATGTGTTCTAAAAAAATGTAATATTTTTGGAAATAAGGCAATCGGATCTGGGTTTGCTTATCATTATTATTGTAAGATATTCTAATGGCATCATAGTAATTGTTCCATTTTAAATGTTAATTGTTAAAAGTTTCTCTTTTTATTTCAGGATAAAGATGTAAGAATAATTCTCGGAAATTTCAATGAAACATGGGCAAGGCGAATATTCTGCGAGGTAAGTTAATTTGTTTTTGTTTTAAACTGAATTTTAAAATTTAAGTTCTCGTCTTCACGTAAATGAATCTTATACAAAGACTTTGTTAATATCTTTATTTGAATTTTCTTTTTTCTTATTTTCTATTTTTAAATTTATTGTTTAGGCCCATTATATAATATATAATATATAAAAAACATTTGTTATGCCATACGATCACAGTTTTTATTGATATTTCGTAAATTTAAATTTACTTCTTTATTTGGCAAAATTCATTAAGAAATTTAAGTTTTATTAAAAAATAGCTCAGTGTCTAAAAAAACACTTCAATTTTTTTCTGCGGAAAATGCTTTGTACAAAATTAGTCAGTTTCTTGAATTAACGGCGTATCATTGTACATTACTTGTATTTTTGATGAAATATTATGAAATTATAAAATTATCTGAAAATCCTACAAAGCAACGTAAGAAATTAGAAAAGAGTACTTTTTTTGAATGTAATAATAGAATATTTGAAGTTTCAAAAAATGAATCATGTAACTTACACCTGAAATGTCAACGTCATATTTAAAATTAACCAAACTTATATTTTATAAAAAAATATCATTATATTACAAACTTGTTTGTAAAGTTTATTAATCATTTTGCAAGTTTCTGTTCATTAAAAGTTTATTTGTCCATAACTTAGGAATATATGTTGATCACATCTAAGTCAGAAAGTAATACGTGGATGTCTAAGTAAATCTTGCATTATTAGCTTTCACATTTTTTATGTTATTTGTAAATGGTTGTGTACGAGATGAAGGAGCACGGTTTGAACGTCGGCTATGTTCGAGAATACTTTCGTTGTTATTACTACTACAAACTAGCCCTTGAGTTAGGTCAAATGCTACTAGCTTCTTGTTCCCTGGAGTTTAATGTCGGACTGGCCCTCCGATCTGCCCTGGTTAGGCTGGTAGGTCTTTATCTCTACAGGAAAAAAAACCTTGGAAAAACCAAAGAGCAGTGATTTATGATGAAATATAATCTAAAAAAAATTAGAGTTTGTTAAATTGTTTTTAATTTAAAATCCAGGATAAAACAAAAAAAAGTTGACAGTAAAATAACTTAGAATTTATTAATATTTAGAACATACTGGCAATTTCTAAAGAGCTTTGATGATCTGACATTAATGAACATGTTATTAGAAAAATGTGTATGGTAAGTACACCCAAATCAACAGTAAGAGCGTAGCCTTAACTTGTATCCCAGTTTCTCGCATTCTTGGACTTCAGAGTGTAAAAACAACAATTAAAGTGTAAATTTTCGTTACGTTTAACATAATCCAAGATATTCAAAATAAGAGAACACAACAACTGATAACATTATTTTATCACTAACAATATAGTAACTCACATTTTGATTAAACTCGTGAAATAAAAAAACATTTGTAATGTCAAAACGAAATTTCATATCTTTGGAACCAAAAAAGAAAAAAAAAAAACTTTTTATACATAACGGTAAACAGAAAAAAAAAGAAAAATTGTTTTCTTGTATTAAACCTCTACCTTTTAACATATTTAATTCTGTCTTCACAAAATTTGATATTCATAATAGTGGTACTGAAGCATTTAAATCGATATCCGAGTTCCATTAAAATGTAAATGAGGGAATGAGTGAATAAATTGTAGTGGAATGCACTCGATGGAAAATGTGATTAGCTGTAGAAGTTAATAATACATTTCTAAAACAAGATTGTTGCTAGTTAAATGCACACTTTCAAGCCTTATCTCCAATGAATACAATCCATTAACAACATGAATAAAATATACAGCAGGAAAATCTTCAGTTCCGCCAATTTGTGATCGCATTTTGTTACATCACTGTCGTGCTCTAAAGCAAATCAAAATTGTATTGGTTTCAATTATGATAATGTGAATGTAATATTCTTACAATTTATGAATTGTCCATTAATGGCGTTTGTTTCGAATGTCAAAGCGTAGATAAATTCGTTAGTTAAATACCAGTGGCGATTTATTGATGTTTCTCCGGGATTCTGAGCTCTCAGACAAAGAAAATTGCTTCCATTAAAAGAAGATCATCTTCAGCTTTCCATCCATGTGTCATATTTGAAATATTTGATATTAAAATTTATTATTTTACAAAAGTCATATTTATTAATATTAGCTATAGATTACTGAGCCAAAATCACTTCGTCTTTTTATCACAGTAAATGTGAAAATTCCCATGCTGCTTTGCGGAATCTAAATTCCCAATTTCTCCTTCAGTGCACGATTCTTTTTGTGGTGGAAACATGAGAGTTGCTCGAATTTTAATAGAACGACTAATTAAAAACACTCTCTTTGAATTCGAGACATCAAATTAGAATTCCTAATAATAATTTAAGATTGTTTAAGAATAGTAATTAATTTTAATAAAAATTTAAGAATTGGTTCTTTATGAATTTTAAATAACGTCTGAGTTTTTTTTAAATAAATAGCAAGGAATAATTTGTATTCTTTAAAAAAAATATTGCAAATTCGTGTTCTTCTAAGAGAACAGAGGGAATAAATTGAAATAAGCTTAATATGGAAGGCGAAGAAGCCACCTGTTGATACAATATAATCCTACCAACAATAAATCCTCATAATATGCATCAAACCTATCTGTGCATAATAAAAATTTTCACATAAGAATGCCTTTTTTTTGAGTCGAGCTGATACTCTGGGAAGGCCGTTTCGAGCTTGTTGGGCTCTCCTCAGCCAGAGCTAATCAGCTAGTGCAGATGGAGACAGTGACCCCTTGCTTTTCTTTTACCCGTTAGATGGTTTTTTTTTTTTTCTTTATTTTTTTTTTCTTTTCTTTTCTTGGTAGTCAAATACCTTTTGTGGTAGCCCGAGTGCTATCCAAGGATTTGAATTCCACATTTGATTCTTGTTTTTTATTTTCTTACTTATAATTATTGAGGGGGTCACTGTCTCCGTCTTGTATAAAAATTTTCATATTCATTAATATTGCATAGCCGTATAAGCATAGTCAAATGGTGCGGGCGATGATCTGCCATACGAATGATACATCGCACCGGACTATTTCGTCTTTCTGGATTGTTTCTTCCACATGTTAATTGGAAATATATCCCGTATGGGCTAGTCTGGGCAGCGATTTATTAGGCAAAATAGTCTGCAAATTTCTACTCCTAAAACGGATTATATGCAGCCTAAAGACTTGTATCTGGTAATAATACATTATCGATGACTACGAATGTAATGAATACCGAATTTGTTTAGATAACTATATAACTAATTTATCTATTGTTGAATCTATAATGAATTTGAAGCCAAAGTAGAATGGTAAGCAGTAACCAGTAGCGATTTGTTCATAGAAGTTGGAGCTCGGATATTACATTAGAATGAAAGTTTTACTGTTGTTGCAGCAAAAAATGACAGAATAAAAACAATGATTATGTAATCAGATGAAATTTAGACTTAATAAAAAGCATTTTTTTTTATACTAGACGGCTGCCCGTTGCTTCACTCCGGAAGCCTCGTGTATTATGTAACGTGATTATATACAGTTAATGAATTGAAACCAACATTGTATTTATTCAAAAAAATCAAATTACATCAAATAAACTACAAACTACAACTTACAACTAAAATGAAAAATAAATTAAAGTTTACGTTATTACCAATACATGCAATACAATATTCAATTTCTAAACAATTTCTCTGTGTACAATATTTTTTTTTCATCATTATGGGTAATTTTAATATCATTATTAGAGCACCAGTATTAACTATCAATTTACTTGATAAATATGGAGTTAAAGTTAAACAAAAGAACAAAATAAATAAAGAAGTAAATAAATAAATAAAGAAAGAAAGAAAGAAAGAAATAAACGGGAAACATGAAAGTTAACAAAGAAATGAGGGATTCTCCGCCACTTGTGCCAGTTTCTGTCTACAGTATAGATTCGATACAAATTTAATTTCTTTCTATTTTTTTTTAAAAAAAAGGATATATAAAATTGCTTGTAAAAACTGGAAAAAAAAAATAAGTATCTTTGATTAAAAATGAACTCGTCCACGATTTTCTTGGTAAATATAAGCCCTACCGTCCTACATAAATTCATCCAGTAGTTATTGATGGCATTCAAACTTTTGATGGCCTTATTTTATCTGAAATGATATTCAGCTCAAATAATTAACATACATTTTTTAACTGCGTCTAATAAAATGTAATATGGAGAATAATAAAAATGTAGAATGTAGTATTTTTTTATTAATTTAATTCTTTTTTTTTTTAGGCTTATAAACTAGGAATGTACGGACGAAAATACCAATGGCTCATCGTTACAATGTACAGTGAAAACTGGTGGGAGAAACTGGAGGTGACCTTGCCTTGTACGCAGGAACAGATGATGCAGGCACTTGATGGTTACATTGCTACTGATCTACTTCCTCTGCGAACCGATGAGGTCATCACCATATCCGGTTTTGTAAGTGGATGTATTGAACTCATTATTTGAGCTATTCAAATTTAAATACAGAATTTTTTTTCTCCTGATGCTAAAGCTAAACTGACGATATTCCTTTACTTGATATTAACTATATAATTAAAATTTACTTAATCTACCCACAAACTAATTTATTGTTCAATAGATGAAATTAAGTTGTTGTCTACTTTTTAAAAGGACGAAAATAAGGGGACTGCATCTTCGTATACTCTAGGGATGAGAAATCTCCGGCCTTTTCTGATACTGAGTGCGGTCTTTGGCATTCAATTTCAAATTCATTTGCGATTTTAGTAAGAAACTTACAAACAGAAAAGGATGAAATGATGAATAAATTTAAAACTAAATTTTAACTTATGGAATTTGTTTATCAAAACAAAACGTTAACATTTAAAAATAGAATTCACACATATTCAACGATGTTAAATATCGGCAATTAAAAACGATAAAGGATAAAAAAAAAGCTTTACATGGACAATTTCGATCTGCTCCTTACTAATACGTCATCATCCTGAGCTTGGAGTTGATCATGATTTAGCAATATGTAGCAGGTCGAAACCGTCCAAGCAAAGATTTAAAAAATTTTTTTTTTCCTTTTTATTGTAGATATTTAACATTTTTTAAATATATGTAAATCTATTTATAAATAAATTGAAAACTCATAATGCGATAATAGTCAGAGCTGAAAATTGAAAACACCTTAAACAGACTTTACAAAATTGATTGAAATAAAGTCGCTTACTCTCACTTAAAGAATAGCGATTTTTTCATATATCGCATACTATAATTCCAGATACGTTCATAGAAAAGTTTATCTATCCTGAATATTTTATAGCATACACAACGCTCTCTACTACGAGAATATATGCTTTAATTAAAATACAGTTTAATACCAAAATTATAAAAAAGTACAATTTGTGGCCACCACGTATTTTTGGCCTTCCAAACATAATAGGTTCCCCACTCCTGTCTAGACTATTTTCCAACAAATAAATGATGATAACTCGTGGACTTGTCTTCCTAGAGGCAAATATTTCGAAACAAAAAAAATTAACATAATAAATATATAATGTAATTTCAATTACTAGAAAGCTTAAGTAAAAATGTACATATTAAAAATTGCTTTCTAAAAATAAAGTTATTCTTGTAAAAGCTTAATAGTAAATTTCAAGTCAGCAGTAAATAGTAACTGTTCATATTACTAAAAAAATATATATCTTTTGGTCATAATTAAAGAAGTTAGCTTCGTTTAACTAAATCTTAATTCTGTTGATATATTAAAACCAAGTTCTTTTTACGTGTTAAAATTGGACGGACAATTTAAAAACGAATTACACACAAGTTAAAAAAGTTATACACATTAAAAAGGCGCAGACCAGTTTCGAACTGCAGCAATGCAGTCCTTTCTCAATACTATGGAACCTCCAATATTTTAATAGTGATGTTCATATATTGATGATTAAATCCTAGAGTGATTTAAGGGTATTTAATGATGTTTTTATGATTACTACGAAAGTAGTTGGCAAGAAAATTTCAGATTATGCCTTCACCTGTGAACATACATGCAGTAAAACAAAACAAAAATATAAGCGACAGTAGCATTCAACCCACCTTATAACTAAGATTAGTAATTATTAGCTATTATTACAATTAATAACGAATATTCATATTAATTCTATTTACATTATTAAGCATTATTATTGTCCTTATCAAAAGAATTTATACCGACAACTCTGATTTGTAATGTTATGAAGAAGCAATTCACATTACAGTAGTATATATATATATATATATATATATATATATATATATATATACATACCCGGTATGTGTGTGGGTGTGTTTATTTAATATCTGAGAAATTTGGTCGTTTATTTTCACATAAACTTCCAAGGTGACGTGACATTCGTCAGAAAACCAAATATGGGACAGAAAATATAATCATTTGGACAGAAAATATAATCATTTGGACAGAAAATATATACATTTGCCAATGAGCACAGAATAAATGCCATCTGTAAGTTATCGCGGTCGCGTAAATTATGGCAACCTGCATACGATATGAAAATGCTATCAATTCACGAACAAATGTCTGCACAGGCGTTCTGTTCAAACGCAGTTCTTTATCACTACGCCGCTGACTTTTCTTTAAAATGTGCAAAATCTTATGACGCCCAATCCACGCATGTTCATTGTCTGATGAAGTGCGTCTGATTTCGTCCGCAGCGATTTTTTTCGTTGCCACAGAACAGATTCTGTCTTCCTAAAGTTTTTCAGCAACAACAACACTGTTCACTTCGTTGATGAAGTTTTGTGGAACTGTTGAAAAAGTTGAAAAACATAATTCACGCTGGGTCCACCCGGAACGACCGATTCCGTATGAGCGAAAATAATGCTCCAAAATAAAAAATAAAAACTTTTCACGAATACTTGAAGACTCATTACTTAGTACCGTTGTTGCCAAGCGGGTCCTAGGTTCAATTCAACCCTCTGGATGGATCTAGGTACAATTTCTTTTCGGTGGTATTAAAGTTGGGCTGGTTTCAGGCCGGCCACCCGTCCTCAACTTAGTCCCTTTGGTCACGAAACGCGGGGGGAGCCCTATCCTCACAGCTGTTAATGTAAGGGCCACACAGTAACTTAAAGGCCTTAACTTTTTTACAGTTATTATAATTAATATAACAACATTCATTACAAGTACTGATCTATAGAAATTATCTTCTAAGAGATGAGCTATTCGATAGTTACTGATAATGGCAAATTTCAGGTGCTCTTTCCTCTAAACAATTTGTAGAATTATTATTTACATCTAATGAAATCAGAGCAACTTAAGAATTTCATTTCTGTGTTTTGAGAAGCCTCTGTCAACGTCCATCTTCACTGCAGTGTTTCGCTGCAATTTCAGGAATTTCTGTAGTTGTACTGAAATTGTAATGAAACTCTTAAGAGGATTTATTCTTGCACATTCCCTCACAAAGCTTTTGCAGATGTGAAACAGGAAAGTTAAGTTGAAGAGAGTGTAAAGTAACGTAAAAGTAATAACAATTATAATAAAAATTTCGGCAAAAGAGGAAAAAACAAAAGAAAGCAATCAAAAAAAACGAAATTTTATTTTGATGCAAAATTTAATTATAATTCTTCTTTATTTAAAATCAGTTTTGTTTAGTGCTAGAAATCGATTACTTGAAGTTGGCAACTCAAGTTGATGATTCCAGATCTGGTTTTTTTTTCCCCAGATAAGCTATGAATGAGTTTATCTGTATATCTATACTTGAACTATATTATTATTTATTCTTTCAATTCATTATTTACTTTATTTTACTACTACTTTTCCTTGAATTCTCTATTTGATTTACTAATTTTGTTAAATTATTGCTTTAATTATAAAAACTTCAAATTTTTTTTTGGTTTTTATAATAAATCTTATAATGAATTAAAAAACAGATTAAAGCTATAGCATTATTTTTTATATAATGCTATAGAAGCTTTTAATTAGCAACTTGTATTTTTTCTAGCGTCTGTTATTATTCATTTTTACTACAATTACTAGTTTCTATAATTTTTATGTAAATTAGAATTTACATAATCCCTTCCCATATCATATTTTAGCATGAATCCCAAGCATCCAATCAAAAAAAAAAAAAAATCACCACTGTACGACCAAAAGAAAGTCCTAGTTACATTACCTATCCAAAAGTTTGTACTGTGGATTATAATTTTTAATCTTTTTCTTGACAGCGGTTTTTTTGTTGTCACTTTTGAAGAAAGAAGTAGGATATGTACAGGGTGGTCCTGAAATGTTGGTTGGTTGGTGTTTATGGCGCAAAAGCAGCTGCGGCTACCTGAAATGATTGTCCAAATTTGCAGGCCCGATGGAACGTAGCAGAATAACGAAAACAGTCCATATGAACTTTGGTGCGGAAGTGCTTTATTTCTTTCCTGTATCTGCAAGACGACGGTGAATGGCAGCGAATGTATCCTTAGCTGGACTTTGTTTTTGCATTTAGATTTCCTTGTAAAGACGCTGGACCTCCCTACTGTTCCCATTTGCTCTTTCGTAAATTAAATGGATGTCTGCCAACTCCACATTACAGTATCAGTCCATAATGACGTTGGTACTACTTTCTATTGCTACCTACAAATGAGGAGAATACGTTGTTAAACGTAGCTGGAAAAACAAATACTGAAATAACCTGCCACATCCATGACCTGGAATGGCGTGACCCACGACACTTGGCATAACGTTCACACATCAAACAGTTACACCCATGGCATGTTTGCGCATATCCAAAATGTAGGACACTCAAAAATATAGGTCGATCAAGAAAAATGTAAGATATTACAAAATAAAAGCTAAAGCACTATTATATATTAATACCATGTGTTTAATCGAGTTGAATAAGCCCTGACATATTCAACTGTCTTTTTTTGATGAACATAGATTACAATATAGATATAGACCTCTGAGCAAGACAAAGGCTTATAATTACATATAACAGCAATTAATAAATTTATTAGAATTTAAGAGATTACTTAGGAATTGTGATTTTGTCTATAACTTGTCCTTTGTTACAAAAAAAAACTAAAATTATTCTATGTTTTTTGAACAAAATATTTATTTTAAACTCGAATATAAATGAACTAACTACAGTCGGACCTCGATAGAAGGTTGGCACCTTGGCACCTCGCGAAAGTGACCGTATAAGCGGAGTGACCTTTATCCGAATCATACGCATTTGTCAATAAATAAGCATTATATAAATACAGTATAATTCTTTGTAAAATTTAATGCGTACAAAAATATCAGTAAGATTATATTTTTTTAATTTAGTTGAACCAATTAAAATTAATGGAATCAGAAAGAAATTATTTTTTAAAAATTTTAATTCGGATTAAAGTTGTATACAAATAGTACTGGTATTCTCAAGCAAAGTACTGATGTACAACTGACCTTACTTAAAATAATCTATAATATAGGACTGTCGCGATTTTGATTTCATCTTTTGTACAATGTTTTCTAAGTTTTGTAGTTCTGAAAATGTTCTTCAGCTCCCTCATGGCTCGTAAAATATCTTACGACATTTAATGTTCTGAGCGCTTCTGCTTGTGTCACCGCTTCACTTTCAGTATCACTGTCGTTATCCTCACTTTCTAATGCATTGGAATCTAAAACTTGCGAAACAATTTCGGAAGTCGAAGCTTGATATCAATTTCATCAACAATTCTCACGTATTCACTTTCCCCTTCTATAGCACAGCCGCGATTTCTGAGATCTTGTATTAACACAAGGAAGGAATATCGTCTTCATCATCTTCATCTGTTATTTCAGCCACACTAGTTGTAGAAAATTGAAAACCAGCATGTCGAAAGCAATTTGAAATGCATGTGTTTGACATCAAGCTCCAACTTTTGTGAATGTAAAAAAATTGCATCTAACACAGACAGTGAAAATTTCTGAAATCACAGACAAAAATGACCTTATATGCGATTACGGTATTTAAGACCTGACCATATATCCGATAATCCATATCGTAGAATTCCTATTCAATGAGCCGGGACTTTAGAAAAGTGACCTTATATGCGGGGTGACCTAATATGCGGGTGACCTTATATCGAGGTTCTAAAATAACTGTTGTTTCAGTTGTTTCAAAATAACTGATTTTTTATTTACTTGAATTTTTAACAAGGAAAATAAGGAAAGGAAAGGCTATTGTAATTGTGATTTATTTGGCTATCTATGTAATTTATTTGTTCGTAATAAAGGACTTATTTCCTAATTTCATTAGCTCATTGATGTAAATTAGAAAAGAAACCCTTTTTGTAAACAAGTGCTAATGTGAATTTTGTGCTAAAACATTAATTTAAGGACGATCCATAATAATAAAAATGAAAATAAAAAAAGGAAGTATATTAACATAAGGAAAAATACAAAAAAAATAGGAAAATAAGAAAAACAAAAACAAAAAAGAAATTGCTTTATAATAACCCAGGTAGAGAAATAAAAAGAGAAAAAAAAGTAGATATACGGATTCGAACCGATAATCGCTAGAATATGAATCCGAAACATAATCCATCAAGCTGTAGCTGACAACTGATATGAGACGGTTGCGTTTCTAACATTTAAGCTAATAGCGGAAATCCAATGAAAACAGTGCCAAATATCTCGAACAAGGAGGGGGGGGCGCGTTGCCCCTGAAGTACACTATTCCTACGATGTTTGGGCCTCGGAACACAATGGTGAAGTCCGTGTGTCGATCCGATCTTCCGTTCGGGAGTTGTTAGGGTTGGACAGACACGGTCGGACGAACGGACTGACAGGACAAACGCAATAGCTACCGTTTTCGATGTTTGTGGCTCCCAAATGGATCGCTAAAAATAACAAAAATGTATTCAATATCTTGGTGGTTCCACCAAGTGGATGGTCTTCCTCAAATACAGAAGGAACCTCTACTTTAAGCAGCTGAATTGCTGTTCCAAGAAACGAAAACAGAATGGAAATCCCTGACAACAAGTTACAAACAGTGGGTAGAACTGACCGTGGTTTCAGTTTCAATTAAGAGAAAATATTTTTGAATGCCTAGCAGAAAACCTAAGGTTCAACTAGATATCCTTTTATTACATAGGCATACATTGAAATAATAAATTAATTGATTTAAATGTTGTACATATATATTAAAATATCAATTTTTTTTTGACGTTTTGTCTTTGCGTTATTACTTTTAGTGAAATCTCCAACTCGAACATTTTTATGCATAATACTATCATATTATGGGTCAAAAGTTCAGACTTTTACCTCGTCCTGCAACTGATATATTGAGCTGCCAAAAGTGCCATTTTTTTTATCAAATTTCCAAATAATGAGAATTTTTAGAAAAAAAGGAGGGCAAGTCTAAGGATTGAAACTTGGTGTGTGAGGGCAGATATTTCCTACCTGTATGTAAAAAAAAAATCCCCTGAAAACGAGAACATTTTTGAATGAAAGCTAAGACTGAAGGCTGAAATTACATCCTTTTGGATTAAGTTTAGGTGAAAATGCCTTATTAATTGTAGCCCTTTATTTTCTGAACAAATTGTTTTCTTACAACATATTAATTGAACAAATAGAGACTGAGATATTTATATTTTTGTAAAGCCTTAAAACTGCAAAAACTGCACTATCTTGTATAACAAATATAACGGCTAATCAAAAATCAAAAATAATAATCTTATGGCAGAATTTCTAATTGCAAATTACAAGATCATGTTGAGAGCAAATATCAACAAAATATGATAGTTGAATCTATTTTCTCAAAATGGAGGACATTTTGGAATTATTGAAAATTCCTCCCGGATCCCGGACAGAAGGTTTAAATATAGGATATTTGCGGGAAAAGGAGAACATCTGGTCACCCTAGATGGAGGCCACTTCGAACACCTCATCTAACAGCGGCTACACCATAGCCTATATATGTGTTAATCATTCTATAACATCTGAATAAAAGCATTTCTGCACCCATGTTTCATATGGACTTTTTTCGTTGCAACGGGCCTGCAAGTTTGGCTAACCATTTCAGGACCATCCTATATACTCTACAGTATATCCCAAATAAGCCAATAAAACAGGTTAATAATTTCAAGTATCTAGGTTATCATCTTTCCTACACCGAAAAAAAAGATATTGAATTTATAATTAATAATTTACTTTTTTAAAATTAATTTATTTACTTAAGAAATAGTAAACCAAATTTTCAAAACTTTAGAAGTACATAAACATGTCCATATTAGAATACACAACAATTTAGCAAGACCAGTGCTGACATATGGTAGATTTCTCTACGTTCTCTACGTGGGCAATCCAAGAAGTAAGATGAACGAAGATTTACAGTTCCCGGAATGAAATTCAGGAGAAAAACAGCAGGATATTCCTTTTTTGAACACACAAGAAAATAATGAAGTAATTGCGTAATTAAAGGAACAACCAATAACAGAATATGGACAAAATGATAATGTGGAGGCACTGAAAGAATGAACATTGTACCAAACAAATAATAAACTACAGGCCTTAAGGGAAAAGTTCAACTGGAAGATCGTTCACGAGATGGAACGAGACCATTACAGTAAGATAAAACTGTACCTGTCCAGATACAGCAAGCATAATGAAGTACGAGCTTGTTTTTAAGGTAATAAAGTATGTAAGGATTAAGAAACAGTAATTCCTGCAATAAGCGCCTTAGGTAATGTCTTATGTTTTATGAATCATCTTGTAAATCGAGCTCTGCGTCAATGATGTTTCACTTTCATTTAATTGAGTTTGTTCCACAGAAACGAAGCATGGAAAAACAAAAAAGCCAATAAAAGTGATATTTTGATTAGAGTTAGACATGTGTTTTAAGTTTTTTATTAAAAATATACACACATGAATTTTTAGAATTTATTTATTTATAGAACGAGACATTCCATGTAATGTGGCTACTCAGCAGCATTTGGTTAAAAGAGAAACTACTGTTTACAATATTTCTCCTACAGCCCTAAGGAGGTTGTCGGCGAAATCAATTATGATCAAAGGGTCTGCGTTATTCAATAAGGCAAATTTGTTCATCTAATTAATGTATGAATGAATTCGTTCATACAAATGTACTTGCTTCAGAAAAACAGAAACGGAAATGAAAATGAAGAATTGTACAATTTGTATTACATAATATGAACTTTATCCATTCTGCGTGTATAAATATTAATAAAAAGGACCAAATACACAAAGATTATAACGATATAATAAATAGTAAAGAACTTCGCAACATATCATGAAGTTCTTTATTATTTATTATATCGTTATAATCTTTTGTGTTTGGTCCTTTGTATTAATTATTATTAATAATTATTAATTGTATTATATAAATTTCGTAATATAGTTAATTCTTTGGCTTCAGATTAATAGAAACAATTTTTACTGCAATGTTTTTAAAAACTTAAGAAAATACTTTTAGTAATTGATTTTCTTGAGATAAGCTATAGTAATTTTTGAGTATGCAATTCATAACTAGATATTTTTGTTTTTGTTGCTCTTATAAAAGGAACTCGTCAGCATAACTTATTAAAAATTATTAAAGGATTTAAATAACAATTATAGATGTTATTAGAACTACAAAAAGTTAATTCACAGTTTTGTAAGAAACGTAATACCAAGCCACCCCGTACAATTTGCAATGTATCAAACGCTTGCATTTTAAAAGTGGTACCGTTATTGATTGACGCTGAAAACTTATTTAAGTTGTTGCAATTCAAGGGTTATGTATAATTTCCATCACGGCCTCATCGATATATCATTTGCATACAAATGGGTTTGCGAAAGTTTTTTATATTGATACTATAATAGTTGATTTAGTATAGATAAACCCCAATTATGTCTAATTTGAAACTGGAATTGGCCTGAACCAGAAATCGGAGTTTTTCACAAATCTTCAGATCATGGGAAGTCCAGCGAGATGCGATTTATGTGGCTCCGATTTCCGGTTTGGGCTTTGGTGACCGTTACTCACAGAAACGCACACATAAACACAAAGACACGGGAATCATATTAGGTATAGCTTAAAAAAGTAATGATATACGATATTGTCATGTTTACATCTTTCCTTTTTTATGGCAAAGATAAAAATTCTGTAGCCTATATATCCTCCTCCTATCTTGCTTATATTTATTCTTGATAGGTTTCTATTTATTCCTTCTTTTTACATTATGAGAATATAAACTGTTTTTGTATTTAATAATATTTTGAATATTTTAAGTTATTGCAAAAAGTGAAAAAGATTATGCTACTCTAAAAACAATTTTTTCCTGGGCTTTTATGTTACCCTTGCAAGCATATCCCGGGGGCGATAGTGACATCATTCTAACTATATTCTCTAACTTCAAACGAAATCACTCTAGCATTCACGTGATCCTGTTCTCGCATCCTAACTTCTTATTCTCAAAAACTTTGTTTAGAATTCTCGCTTGAAAATGAAACGCATATCGTTTTGAAAACGTTTGTGGTTTTTAATTTATAAACTAATTACAAATGTTTTGTGTGGGATTTCTTGCTATGAATATTTGACGCCCGTTAAACTATTTATAAATAGATATAAATTCTGCTGTATCATAATCAACGAGTATATAAAAATAGTATTGTTACGATAATAACTTTGTATAATATTTTCTAGATTTCTTTTGTTTTCATTAGGCTAGGGTTTAGTTTATGATCACATATATTTCTGATTACAGTCGTTCTCAAATTGCAATGGAGTATTCTGTATATATCTATTAACTACATTGACATACTCTTTCTTCTGTTAATTACCGACTTAAGTAGGGGTTCCGTACCTCACAATCCTACGTAAGTCGATTATTACGTAGGTCGAAGCAAAAAACCCTCTTGACATTGTTTTCAACATACTTTCAAGTAAACAACATTTTGACAAAATATATAGTATCGGTAATACAACAATTACAAAGAAACAAGCATATTAAAAATTAAAAATTTTGATTATTAAAAATCAATTTTTTCACGAATGTCAATAACAAATACTGACAGAAATAACTGAAAAACTTCAGAAACCCCAGAAACCGTTTTTCCACAAGGACATACGATTCCATACGATTCCACCACTTTGTAACTGGTGGGCTACTGCCTGGTGCATGCGAAGGATAAAGTGAATATATATTGCGTGCTTAAAATATCTTAATTAGCTCTTTGCATCAAGTTTGGACAACTCGAAATTTTATTTTTAATTTTTACAGAGTTTATTCCTAATTCCGAATCTACTTATGTCGGGACTCCGTAAGTCTGTGTCCGTCTGTAATGCTAAAATTCAACTGTGATCTAATAGCAATAAAGTGAATTTTGATAATTATTCTCAGCCTTCGGACAATGGTCTACAGATGATTGAGACAGACTAAGGTAGGCAAACTAAAAATACAATGCACTTCCATAAAGGTAGAGTTTTGCCTCTGTTTGTTGATATTCCCTTGCTTAATTCTTCTATTAATATTTTTCTATTGTTTTTATTCTATTCCTATAGACAGCCAAACAATATCAACGCCAGTACGAACGTAGCAGTTACGGTAATTATAGTCGATTTCATGGCTACACCTATGACGGAGTTTGGACGATAGCTATGGCTATTGAAAACGTAACAAGAAAACTACGAAGCCTCCGCCTGCCCTACTCTATCGGGGACTTCGAATACAGGGACTCCTTTTGGGGTAGAACATTTCTAGAAGCCCTGAAAGGAACCAATTTCGAAGGAGTAACGGTGAGTGGTTTTCTTTGTGTTTAGATAGATTTCAAAGTGAAGTTTCCTTTTTTTTTTTTTTTAATTATCAACTTTGGAATGTACTAATGGGTGTCTTATAAATAATGTATCAATTCATCAATGATTAGTAAACATAATTAAACCGAATACCGTTAACCAAACATGTTAATATTTATTGTAGTTAAGCAAACACAAGCTTTGATTGCCAATTGATAATAGCTTCATGTTTCTGATTCAGAAATGACATAAAGACAAACGTATTGAATAATAATAAGTTTTAATAGTACTGACTACTTTGAGCAATTCTGGCATACACTCGTGTTAAAGTCAGCAACCTGCCACGAGATTCATGTATCTGAATCTCGGTTCGAATCCCTGCGTGGTTGTTTCTTTCCTTTCCTGTGTTTCTCTGGTGCTTCTTCTCGCTTCCCTTGAGTTTGGAAACCGTCCCGTAATGGTTTCCTGAAGAAGGCACTTGAAAAATCACCTTAGTATCTATTTCGGAAGATTAAAAATCATCTCCGAAGCACCTGGTCTGAGATATGAGATCAGACAAATACACACCCAAAAAATGGAGTGCAGCAGTGGACCGAAAATGTCTTATAAAAAATAAAAATAGTACTTAGAACTAATTATATTAATTTTCGAAAAATATTGGTTAAACTTTATATAATGAATTAGTTAAGTACAGCATGGAAGTTATTTTAATGTTAGGTTTGCTCAGAATTTACATACGAAGGCAAGCTTAAAAAATATAAAACTTGATCAAAACTTAGTAAAAGAAGTCTTAAAATAAGTATTAGTTATTTTAAGAGAAGAAAAAGGTATTCTCTATTAGTGTATAAAATCTAATTCTTTTTTTTCCGAAAATTTGTCAACAGTCTCGCTGAGGATATAATCATATACTAGGCTTCTGCTAAAATATTTTGACCAAATGTAAAAATTCAGCAGTGATAGACCTTCTCTATTTTCATAAATTCCGAACAGTCCTCGTAATTCTCAAAATTCTCTTTATGTTTGAATTTTATCCAAAGGCTTGAGAGTCTTTTCAGATAATAAAAAATCACACAAGCTTTGGTTAAGTAAGAAGTAGATTTAAACAATGTTTCGATAATTACAGTTCCAATTGCCATTTTTCAAGTTACAAATAAACAGACAGAATGGAAATAAATAAACAATCTGAGAGTCAAAAATGAGGTCGAATACATTATTGCTTCTACAATAATGTAGCTATTATATACTTTTTTTACATTTTTACGTTTTCTGTAATCCGTGAAAACAATACAGAAATAAAGCATCATTATTTATAAATTGTAATATTTGGTGAATATTGAAAATTGAAATGTATTGTTTTTTGCTGACTATTAATTAAAGCTCCCATTTCTTCTTTAAAGTCACCTAAATCCAATTACTGTTAAGCATTTCAAAATTATTGTCCTTATTGTAATAGGTTACTAGATTCTTTGTTTGCTGTCTGTGTCTTACTTATTGCTTATGTTTTGACCTTAAGCAAAACACTATCTTCAGGGATGCACATTAAAATCTTTTGAAGTGCTGAAGTTAGATTGGCTCTTTTCTTTAACGTGTGTGGTTTCAGAATCTTTCACGGGTTCACATATTATTAGAAGAAAAACAGATGCATTCACACAATGATACATTGATTTTATGAAGCATACTTTAAGGTTCTTAGGATATTTTGCTAAAAAACAAATCAGCTAAAATCCCCGTTCTCTAATACAGTACTATACGAAATAAAACAGATAATGAACTCAGTATCTTTATCATATACAAATAATGAATAGATGTATGCATTTCTTTATTAGTTTTACAGAAACGTTGATGTCTTTTTAAAGACCACTATGCAATTCTAAAGTGATATAATAGAGGAAAGTTTATATCTTCTGCATTCTTAGCCATCTTAATGGTGATTTGAAACGCCCTACTGTGCTGCATTTATAACGACACTGTCAATTTTGTTGGCCACTATTGATTGCAATTTTCTTCTATAGCCCAGATCTTGTTCGCTGCTTTCCGGAACTCTGAAATGGAAGGGATTGTCGCTAATAATAACTCTGAACCAGGAAGATGAGGAACATGTAATCTTTGAAGATGCGGTGGACAATTCATCTTAATCTCTGGGGGAAAAGACCTCTTTCAAAGAGTTTGGCCGACCTCCGTTCCCAAGAGTTGATGAAAGCTTTTCGCATACGTCAAACGCTGATTACTCGATGTTCGTTACTGAATGTTAAAAAATTAAATTGATCAATTGGGTCAAATAAAAAGAAAAAAGACAATCTCGTTAATTACTCAGCGAATATATTGCTGATTCATTTTCTTTTCAGCGTGTAATTAATTTGGTTACATTACAAAGTTCTCCTACAGTCTGCTGTAGGAATGTTAAGCTCGTAAAATGAGCATGTCTGCTTGCGTCCTTTTCTTAATAACATTTGAACCGGAGAAATAAACTTTTTGAAAGTCGGTGTACACTTTACCAGATAAGAGACGTTCGAATTTTCAGCATTTGAGTTTTTTCGTTAGGTTTCTGTCGAAAAATTTATCACAAAAGTTCCAACGGAAGGACAGTAGAATACAGTAAATTCCTCTCGATATCTGAAAATACACAAGAATTCGTTTAGTTAGCCAATAGTTTAGTTAGCTTTGTTGTAAGTAATTTAATTAATATATAACACAAATGTGACAGTTATTATTAAGAATAAAACAGCAACATCTTTTCATCTTCTATGCTTACGAAGATGTAAAGATGTTTTTATTGTTAATTACAATTTAAATGTTTGCGAGTTTACTTAGTTGTCTGCATGTCGAAGATTTCCAAATATTAATAATTTAAAAATTTGTATTGTTTTAACGATTGATCTGCTGAATTAATTAAGTTGGTTATTCGATTATTCGAAAATCTGGATTTTTCAAAAATGTTGTGTACTGCTGTACGATATTATTTCAAAAATACAAAGTAGAATACAACTATTCTAATTAATCAGTTTCTCAGGTGTCTATATGCGTTTACATTTGTAGGATGGATGATAAATGTGGCATGGGACTATGTAGAAAAGGTGAACATATGTAGATGATAATTTGAAAATGTTTGCGATTTAAAATCCATTATTTAGTGTTCTGTCGTTTCTTGCACAACATAAAAACATAATTAAATAAAGATTTAACGTGCCACAAATTAATATAAAGCTTAGATAAAACATGATGTTTATAGGAAATTATAGTTAAATACAAAATTTATAATGCTTTTAACATTTATTCAAATTGAAATGAAAAATAATCACAAATGTCAACTCAACTCTAAATATTTTACTTCCTCTTTTTAAATGATCAGTCATTGTAGCGAGGAGTAGTGATTTTCAGCGCCACCTGACGTAGATTTCAGTCTGTTCACCAAGCTTGAATGCCAGTAACAATGTTCGAGAATGTGCTGCGATGACCAGATGTAGAAAAATCCGGCTACATGAATGTTCACTGCTTAACTGTTACTGAGATACTGAATACCTCTGCAGTCACTAACTACTTTGTATACCATTTTACAGAAGAAGAATATATTAAAATCAGCTAAACTCCATCTTAGCTGTAGACCACTGTTACATGAATAGCAATAATATGTATGTCAACTTTGTTTGTTAGATCATCGCAACAATGAAGTTTAATCATCACTATTCCTTGTTGCAGCGATGAAGTGAAAGAAGCAGACATCTGTTGCCATTGTTACCCATCTAATAACAGTCCACTGAAATCTAAGACAGACTATATTTTATAGAATAGATAATAACATATAAGTCTATAGGAATAAAAAACATTGTTACTAATTTAGTTTAAATGCATACTGAGCTATCGGTTATTATTATATTTATTTTTACGTTTTAACAAAACTGTACTTCAAAATATGCAAACCTAATTTAAGGAATTGGCATTCGAAAATAGTTCATTTCTGAATCATAATTTCTTTTTAATGAAGGATATTTCCACAATAGTTTTTATTTCTGATTGTATTGTATGTTTTGGAAAAAAAAAATCTCATCTTTTTTTCATTTATAAACAATAATTCGTCAAGAGAATTTCTAGACTTCCTCAAGCTTTCTTCGAAAAATTAATAATATGTAGATGTCAAATTTTACAACAAATACAAAACAATTTACAGACATTTTGATATTTCCACTTTGTTAAAAAACAAGCTTTAACAATCTATTAAATATTCACTTCAACAATTTTTAACAATTTTAATTAATGGAAGTTTTCCAATAATTAATCGAAAATGTTTGACATTTAAACATTACTATAAATATGCTGTCTTCAATATAATATTCGTGAATATTTTTCAATTAAAAACTAATAATATGTAATTCTATTTTACTTAGTATCAAAACCTGTTAATAAGAATACTGCTATTCCGAACTGTAACTTTATCTTGTGAAGGAAATTATAATATACGGATTTTTATTATTATTATTATTATTATTTCTCAGAGTTAGTAAAAGAAGTCCTGAATTATTCAAAATTCAGACAATAGTTCCAAAGTTATGAATGTTTCATGTAACTATTACCCTCCAAATGAAAGAGGACCGGCGGAAGTTTGAACTGCGCAGCCCTTCGGTGACTTATCAATTATGTTTTCCTGTCACAATGGATGACGTAGTCTGTTTTCACTGAGAAAGACATGTTGATAACGCCAAACTTCTCTCGACTATTTAGCGTTATTTCAATAGCAGTTGCTAACAATAAGTATTTATATAAATAAATAAATATATATTATTTATAAATACAATGCTCTTTTGCAAAGTAACAAGCGATTAGCACAATGGCGGCGTCCTTTCATTACATCAGACGGACGTGCCTGACCAGACTAATCGATGATACATGCGCAGATCTCACAAAAACATGGCGGCCATCATTCATTGGATTTCACTAAAAACAAACAACGAAAGAAAAAGCTAATTTAAATTTCTTAAGAATAAACGAGTTTCTTAAGGAAATACTGAAACCAATTATTACTTTTTTCTCCCTTTAAAAAAGATTGAAATGCTTAAAACCTTGGCATGACGTACAGGTGTCCTTTTTGTATTTTTTGATAAAATCTGAAAGCAATTATGTTAGGTGGAATGAAGATATTACAGCTACACAGCTTATAATGAAACGACACATTTAAGATATTTAAATATTTTGCATTTCATGGTAAAAGCAAACTATTGTGGCAAAAACCTTCTTAATATTGAAAATTAATTACAAAATTTTCACTTGCTTAAAGAAATAAGACATTAAGGCAAATCTAATGTATCCAAATTATTCTTATTTTATATAAATAATGTAACTGTTCGGATTTACAGAAGAGACAGTATTTCTACAGATATTCGTGACGAAGCTTAGATTACTTTTATTCATATTTAAAGTTAGGGAGAAAAAAGTAATAATTGGTTTCAGTAGTTTTTTACTGCGTTACAGGATCTGGAAATTAGTTTTTCTTCCTTTTCTTTTTTACATGGTTTATTCTTAAGAAATCTAAATTAGCTTTTTCTTTCGTTGTTTGGTTTTAGTGAAATTAAAAATTAGTTACATGAAACATTCATAACTTTGGAAATGTTGTCTGAATTTTAAATGAGTCATGATTTCTTTTACTTTGAGGAATAATAATAATAATAAGAATCCGTATATTATAATTTCCTTTTGAAGACAAAGTTACAGTTCGGAATAGCAGTATTCTTATCAACAGGTTCTGATACTGAGGAAAATAGAATTACAAATTATTAGTTTTTTTAACAGAAAAATAGTTATGAATATAATATTAAGACAGCATACTTATATCAACGTTTAAATGTCAAATATTTTCGATTAATGATTGGATAACTTCTATTGCTATTAATTAAGATATGATAACAATAGAACTTTCTTTCGATAATAAAAGTTATTTCTAATTAATTCTATTAAGAAGATAAGCACGTAATAAAACTGATTATAAAAAATTATATTTTTATAAATATAATAATCAAAGCTACATTTATCTATGCAATAAATATAAGGAAAAATAATGATAAATACAATAATTTGGAACTACAAATGAACTTAACAAATAATTAAATGCTACTAATACTATTAATAATAATAATATTTTCACTACTATTTTTTTATTCGAAATATAACAGTTACAGTCCCGAATAGGTTCTGATATTAAGTAAAATAGAATTATATCATTAACTTAGAAAACAGACACTTTTGAATACAACTTTAAATGAGATTAAGATTAACAACAATCTGTAATTGTATAATAATTTTTATTTTTCCTAAATACTACGTAGTAAAATAACTTTCCTTTCGGCAACACTTAGAATGTTATGAATATTTCATATAACTAATATTCAATTTCACACAAAAAATAACTAAAGAAAAATAATTGAAGTTTCTTAAAAATAAACTATGTCAAAAGAAAAGATAGCAAAGCTAATATTGAGATCGAGCAACAACTCAAGAAAATACAGAAATCAATGTTTACTTTTTCCCCACAAGTTGAAATATGAATAAAAGTAGTCTAAGCTTCGTAATGAATATCTTTACTCTGTTCCACAAATTTCTGGAATTGTATTGTTGAAAATTTATATTGTTGATTTAAATATCATTGACATTTTAAGGATGAAAGCATGAAGTCAAGTAAAAGTATAATTAAAAAAATAATAACAATAGTGTAACAAAGAAGACAAAAAATAGATTATGATGATTTTGTTGGGTCGATGTTGGTTGTAAAACAAGAGAGAAAGAATGGAAGATGGATTCGTTGAAGAAAGAAGAATATGCTTATACGAAGCAAAGACATTTTCTCAAATAAAGCCATCTTATAAAGGCATTCTTATTCATGATTGAACTTTTGAATTTGAAATGAAATGAATCAACGAGAGAAAATATTGATGTCCTAAAATGAGTTGAATTTCAATGAAGAAATCATTATGTGTGGATTTCATGGTAATATGTGTTTTCTTCTATAAAAGGAAGTTCTATAGAAACAGACATGAGGAGGGAGGTTTGTTTAACAAATTGCAATACAATTCTTAGTTTACTTAGTATTATCATATAGTATCATACAGTAGAGCCCCGATTATTTGCGGAATTCGGTGGCAAGGGTACCGCGGATAGTAAAAATCACGGATAACCCAAAAAAGACTAAAAATGAGGTGTAACACGAAAGAAAAAATATTTCAGCATAAAAACTATATTTTATTATATAAAAAACATAATATGCAAAACTTTTAAAATAAGTACAATACAGCAGAAACCTTTCTGCAGAGCAAGAGCCTGGCACTCATCCACAAATTTCGAGAAGACCTATAGGATTACGATGCACAATAAACCTATCAGTAATGTTCGACCTTCGCACTGTATGGCCTATTGTATTTTCCCTGTTGTTGGCTTGGATTAAAATTGGTTTTTTTGAGGTTCGTAATTAAAAAATTTTTTCGCGGCACTCGCGGATAATCGGGGCTCTACTGTATATTATAGTATTTATTTAGTATTTAACATTTTTTGTCAAACAATGTATGTCCTCAACTCAAAGATTGAGAGAGAGAGAATCGTTGCTCTTAAACATGTGGCCGTAAAGCATGTGGAATTGCGTTTGCTCTTACATGAGCATTTTGCACATTAAACACTCCCTCACGTGTAAACAATGAAGAGCACATGTGATGGAAAATCTGACTGCATTGCATAAACTAGCTGTAGAGTGCTGCATAAACTAGCAGCAGAAGGATAAATCCTCAGCTTTCAATGTGTGAGTTGTCTGTAAATGGAATGGATGTAATTGCTCCTGGTGAAAATTCTCCATACAGTGGTTTGGTTCACATCTACACTACGTGCAGCAGCTCTAATGTTTGTGTCGTACAATGTAGACGCGAAAATATAGTAATCTATATATATCAAATAATAATAGCTTACTAATAAAATAGTAATATGTAGTAATTGTAATAGATTACATGGAGATAGACTTTATATACAGGAATTTCTTATGTACTGTATTTTCAAAGAACTTTTATTTACAGTGAAAGTAAAAAAAAAATTAACTAAATAATAGTCAATCCATTCCATGTGAATTCTACATTGATAATGCCGTCGATGCATGAAACATATAAACGGAATTTATCGCTAAAGTGAACTCTTCAATGAACTGTGGAAATTAATATGATGAATTACTTGATTTGAACTTTAAAGAATACAACTATTTACAATTAATCTTTTATTAATACTCCCATTTATTTTTGAAAAAGTATACCGTGTTGTAGACATTCAAGAGAATAATATATATTTTATTTATTCAAGAACTATTGTTGTGTTCTTCAATATTTGTGACCAAGATTTCGTAACATTGTGACCAAGATGTATTAAATAATGTAAAATATATATTTCTTATTATTGTTCAACAAATTGTAATCATGTAACAGTTACGCTATTTATATGAAGTATTTTAAAGTATTTTAGGTACAGTTCTGGTACATTAGAATTGTCGCAATCCCGCATTTCTTTAAGCAAACATATTTTTTTTTTAATTAATTTTGAATATTAAGAAAGTTTTGGCCACAACATTTTTTTATCATAAAATGCAGAAAACTTATTATATTAAATGTATGGTTTTATTAGAAGCTGACAATATCTTTGTTTCACTTTAAACCTATATCGACCATCAAATAATTCCTGATTAATTCTGTTCGGAAGATAAGTAAAAGAAAACATTGATTTCATTATGATAGTTATAAAAAAATATGGGTCTGTATATAAATAACATGAGTATTATATATTTATGTAACTATTTACCACTAATAAGAATAAGAAGTAACAACATTTTAGATGTTGTTTAGTAACAACATATCAAAACAAACTTGCAAGTATAAAAAGTTTAACAAGGAAAATGAAATATAATAATATAGCTTTAGTCTGAAGTTACAATCGATCCCACACGAAATCACATTCTTTGAATGTTAAAAAGAATTGAAGCGATAAAGTCAATATATGCGTAACCCACATTTACGTTGGATTGAGAAAATAAATTCCTTGCTGATCTTGTTAATAATTTTCGTGGTTGTTCAATTTCATAAATTGGCAAAGGGCTTCAAACAGCAGTTCCACTTCAAAAGGCTTCGAACGGTAAATTATCAAGAGCTTTAATTGTCGGCGAATTCGGAAAGTAAACATGTAGTTTCTTGAAATTAACCAAAGCCCGAATCCATTTTGAAAAATTCTAACTCATTAAATATTGAAGTTATTTATAACAGGTGTGCTGGTCGCCATGGTGACAGACTAACTCAAAGGTCACAGTTGAAATTTTAAAAGGTTACGTTTGAATACGGAAAGATATCTTGACAGTCGTCTGAAATGTCTGGCAATTATTGAAAAATCTGATTACTTTCTGTAGCTTTTAATATTTATAATTTAGTGGATAAAGTATTTTCGCATTCTGTACTAAACTGTCTTTTAATGTCATCAATTTTTCGTTTACCGAATCAGATGCACAGAACTTTTAATTTTATTCAAATTTCTACTGACAAATGTATTTATGTAAATATGGTTTCCAATTGCGATATTACTAGAAAATTCGTTATCCTATTTTTATCAAAAGTAATTTTAGGAAGGAAAATTTGAAAAAGTTTAGAACTTTATTGAAAATCATTTGAATGAAGAATTCTTTGATATTTATATCTACAACACTTTATTTACTTATTTATAATTCTTTGATATTTGGAATCTAGATAGATAGATAAATATTTTATTTAGATACACCCAAAAATACATTCCCGTACATATTTAAGTACATATTTAAATACCTATTTAAATACTTATTTAAAATACATATTTAAGATAAATTATTTTATATATTTACATCCATGTACACTGTAATTATAGATTAAGTACCGTATATGCTCCAATAGTGGCCCCCGGCGTTTATTTGCAAAACTACCCTCGGCTCCCGGCGCTTAATAGAGACCGGCTGCTATTAGAGGCCGGCCATTATTAACAAAAACCTTCAGAACGCAATATTTTTACACAAATATACCGGCTAATATTACAAACAGCTAGTTTATTTGAATTTCACATGCTACGTAAGACTGTTAAAGATAAATGGTAATGTCTTTCTGTACCTTTCGCTGCTATTCGTCGTCCGAATCCGCAATGACGGGCGGCCGCCTCACCGGAAGTTTCTTTCGCGTATTCCACCGCGCGAATCTTAAAGGCAATGTCAAATAACCGTTTCGGTGGCGTTTCGTAAGGCAATGTACCGGTGACGCTTACACTAGTACCGGTAGGCAAATATCAAAGACCCGGCTACTGTTAGAGACCGGCTACTATTTGGCAGTTTCCCTTCTGCAGCCCGGCGCTTATTAGAGACCGGCGACAATAAGAGCCCCGGCGTTTATTGGAGCATATACGGTATATTATAAATATTGAATGGTAAATGAAGATTGTTAGGTTTTAATGCTTGTTATCTCTAATATTAATTTATATGAAAATACAATATAGTTATTTAATGTATATTTAAATATACGATTATCAACATTACTCCACTTAGCTTTTAAATTTTGAATTACTCAAATGTCAATTTAATTTTGTATTTTTTTTAAGATCGCATTTTCACTTCAGATTAAAGTTTTGCTAAAAAATAAAATAAATTAAAATTCATATTTTGATGTCGAAATTAAAATCAAATTATTCACGATTTATAAAAATACAAAGCTACTTTTTAATCTCAGATAAATAATGTTTTTATATGTCTTGTACTTTTTCTTTTATCTCGAAATTTAACTTTTTTAATCAAAATTTGAAACAAATATAAATTTTTAATCTTTTAAAGGGTCCCATAACTTTTACAGAGAATGAGAGAAAAGGCAACGTTCTCTTAAAGCAGTTTCAAAGTAAGTAATCAATTTACTCATCTCCTTTGTTAAGAGTAAAGGTCACTTTTCCAATAGACTTAACAATAATATAAGTATTTTTGTAAAGAATTACAACCATTTTTCAAATCTAATATACTTTGGGGAAAGCTTCTCTACTGGATAACAGTTTACTGTTTTTCTGTAGATCTTGTGTTGAAGGTCTCTAAATAGCACTTGAAGTACTTGCTTGGAACAGAACTTCTTTTAGCTTCTTGATGTTATAAACGCAGTCCAATTCAGTACAATCAAAGAAGTAAAAGAATGAAATTTGAGTTTTTCGTTATTTAATTTTACTTAATTCATTTTTATATTTGGGTTATATTTGCTTCCAGCTTTGGGAATCATGCATAGCAGAAATTAGTTGGAGAAAAGTTCTTGCTTTTCAGACGATGTTTTGCTTAACTATCTTTTCTGCTATCATGAAAATGTATAAATCATTTCTTTATATATCATCTCTTTTCCAACAATATGGTAGATATTAATCCTGTTTTTTTGCTAAACAGAACAAAATTCAGCAGATAGCAGAATTTCGGGCCTATGTCCGATGGAATTTTCTGCCCCCGGAAACTGGCATAACAATAGGTTATATCATAAACTGAGATCTTGGGTATCGAATCTAGAAGGAAGTATGCTGTAAAGTACTCCTGAAGTTGTCACATGGATTCGTAACTGTTAGATCTTTCTTTTTAGAAAAAAGAAGTATCGTGAGTTTCAATGCCTGAGTCAATTCCAAAACATTATATTTAAGATAATAAGTAGTAACATTCCGGAAACAAGGCTGAAATCTATTGAATATTTAAACAGAACAATTTACAGTTTAGCACATATACATACTGAATTTTCCGTCACGAAACCGATGAACTTGGCCAGCGTGGAAATTCTAAGGAAAAAAATGTAACATACGCCATGGATCAATTCTGCTTCGTTCTCGAGATATAGACTGAAATGCCTGGAGCACGTGAAATACCTGGTTTGACCCAGTGCGAGGTCAGTCATTCTTTTGTTACTGTTATTTACCGTTGACGTCATAAGGTAAAACGCCTGCAATGTATTCAAAGCCAGGATTACGCCGTGGTATTTGTGTATGGTTTTTGCAATGGGTATGGGTGTACTGCTGCCGCGAGATATCTAAATCGATACCCTAATCGCACGTTCCCTCATCACGCAACATTTGGAAAGTGTATCGGTGTTTGAAAGAGACCGATTCTTTTTCAAGCGGTAGATTACATTGGTAGATCATGTGCTATAGAGGCGTGATGAAGAGGTTTTAAATGCTGTACAGCGAAGCTCAGAAACCTTAAGTACGCGCAGAATTTCGTACCCACTTAAATATGAGGATTCTACATTCTGATGATCTTATTCGTACTATCATCAGGAAGGCCAACCTGATGATCTAGTGTGACGTTTGTAACTGTTCGAACCGATATGGATGTGCTTCCAAGCTTCCTATTCACTGATGAAGCCACATTCACGCGTGATTGTACTAAATAACATAGAAAACCCACGGTTGGACTCATGACAATCCCCGGGACGATCAACGATCGTACTAAAATCCGTACAGATTCTCTATCAATGTGTGGTGTCAATTAATGAATAATTATCTGATTGGACCACATTTCTTTGAGGAACATCTCACAGGAGACTCTTATACAGATTTTATGCGTAATGACCTACTCTTGTATTTAGATGTGCCCCTAGAAATACAACAACACATGAGGATGCAGAACGACGGATCGCACAACATGCAGCAGCCATACAAGCAATTGTCATCAGAACGAGACATTTCCCAATCGATGGATAGGATGGGGTGAACCAGTACCTTCTCGGATCCCCAGACCTATCACCGTTAGATTTCTGTGTGGATTTGTATGAAATCAAATGAAAAAGTAAAGAGAAAGACAAACAAAGTTGATACATGAAAACATTTATTAAAGATCATACTTAAAGTTCGCTATACAATAAATAAATTAAAATACATATTTTATAATGGAAATCTTGTCTTGAACATCTTAGGTATAGACAATGATTGTCTGTTCCTAGCTCTGAAGATGATTTTGGTCTTTCCATCTTATTTTTGGACGTCCTCGGTCTCTTTTTCCTTTGGGTTGATATTTCAAAATTAAATTTGGAATCTTATCGTTGGACATCCTTTCAACATGGTTAAGCCAATTTTTTTGGTAATTTTGAATTTCTTGAATTAAACTTGGAATTTTAAGTTGGTTTCGAATATCATTATTTTTCTTTTTGTCGAGGCGTGTAAATCCTAATAAAGGTCTCAAAAATTTCATTTGTGCAGTTTCCATTCTTTGTTTGTTTCTTTGTTTCAATATCCAGGTTTCACTCCCATATTTAATTGCTGCTTTGGCTGTAATGTTATGTAATCTTAGTAGTGTTTCTTTCGTCATTTGTTTTCCAAATCTTCTTCTAATTATTCCATTCATTCTGTTGTATGTCTGTATGTTTATAATGGAAATAAAAATCAAATTTTAACGATTTACTATATAATAAAATAAACCACGTGTTCCAATCTGAAAAAATGAATGAATCTTCATGTTATTCTTTCATTCTCCATCATTGATAATATTATTAATAATAAAATGAAACTTCAAACACATATTACAGCTAATTTTCGGGGTCTATTACCTACAAGCCCTTTCTCAAGCCTTTTCTTACTTCCAGAAATAAATATAAAATAACATAAGAATTACATAAATCATGAATATAAATGACAATCTGAAACGGAAAATTTTATGCAAACATCAATTTTCCGTTTCAATAACTACATATTGTCATTTATATTCATGATTTTTGTAATTCTTATATTGTATTTATTTCTGGAAGTAAAAACGGCTTGAAGAAAGGGGTGTAGATAATAGACCACGAAAATTAGCTGTAATATGTGTTCGAAGTGTTTCATTTTATTACTAATAACGAATAAGGTTTATGTCCTATATTTATTTTTATCTCTAAATTTTAACTTTTATTATTTTAAATTTGAACAAATATTAATATTTAAACTGCGATGAATTTGATGGTTCATGAAATCTGTCTGAGTAACTATACGAAATATATCAACATTCTTTAAATCAGCACACTCAGTTAAGTCGTTAAGTCACACGATTGCCGAAATATATTATATATATTCACAGACAGACAAAGAAGTTGCTAACAGTATATAGTAGATCAGCATCATTATTATTGAGCATCATATCCTACAATGGGTGAAGGCTAATTTTACATTAGGTTTCTCATAACATACTTTCCTAAAACAGGAAAGGCAATGAAGAATATTAATCAGTATATTTTAGATAGTAATGGTAAAACACAAGTAGTAGTATGCGCTCAGCAAAGCTTGAATTCAATGAAGAAATTCTATTAAGACAGGGAAAAAAAAGGGAATATCCTTCTTTGTATTGAACTTTTAAAAATAAGCACTCTTTTACTGGTTTGTTTTGACCTTAAGATCGGTCTCGAATAGGAATTTTGTTGAGATAGGATAATCAGACCTTAGACAAGATCTATTAAAAATCTTCTGGTATTTTAAGAATTTTGTAAAGTGCTTCGTAGTCCTATATTCGGCATCTTCAAATCTATCAAAATTACTGTATATATAGTTCTCTAGAACAATCATGAATGCTGAATCATCTTGCATGCCCGAGTGGCACCTTGTCTTAAAGGAAAAATTCTTGCTGGCGTTTCGTCTGTAGCTATCAGAGACATCTTCAGAGCATGAGTGCTACTATTCATACTCACTACTAAACTAGTCCTACTAGATCTCGACTACTACTTTAGAGCATGAGTAGTAGATCTCAGGTTCTGAAGATATATCTGACGGCTAGAAAGTTTGCCTTTAAGATATGGAGTCACCCGGACAGCCAAGAAAATTAATTTTGACAGTTGTCGCAACATTCCAATCATTAATGCTATTGTTTGAATGCTGTTAAAAAGTTAATAATTAGTAATATAGCTCCTAAAGCTATGTAAAGCAAGTTGCTGTTTTAATATCTTTTAAATCTTACTACTGTTCTTCTTGATTCAACAAAAAGTAGAAATCTATAATTTTTTTTTATTATCTTAGCCTATATCATTAGATTTAGAAAGGTTTTTTATTTTTTATTTTTTTTTGCAGAGGATAAAGAAATAAAAGTAGGAGAATACGATGGTCTAACAGGAATACTAGATTTAAGTAAAGGAGCACCTATCTCATGGAGAGGTAAGAATTCTTAGAAGACTAATATAGAAAGAAATAAAATATCCATACCCTCTAAAAAATATAACCAAAAGCAAAGATATATATTTTAAAAAGTGTAAGAACAAATTAAATAAGTTTTACTTTTTTGTGAAAATAGAAAAAATTATTTGTTTTTAAAAAACACATGGCACAAAAAACCAGCTTTTTTGTTTATATTTATATACATTTTATGTAAATAATTGCAAATTAAAAAGAATACACACCTTTATAAAACATATACAGGATGTTTGGCAGCTTAAGACCTGATATTATTGAGGAACTTTTGCAAATGCCAAGAATCCAATCGTGAAGCAATTATCTAAGATGTTTTTACTTCATCTAAGCTTATGATATGCCAAAATATTTTTTTGCAGGAAACTCATAGTAATGAAGGTAGGTTTAGACTTTTCAGTGTACTCAGTATTGTCTTTAATTCATATTGGATCCAGAGGTTATTTAACTAGAACAATTCGATCAAAGCAAATATTTTATGTTTGCTTTAATATTGCTAGATCACGATATCTCAACACTATTTTTCCCAAGAAGCTGAATTTTTATACATATGTATCAGGTTTAGAATGTGCTGTATAAGCTGTACCTTTATTATATTTGAGCTAGTAGACTGGGTTAAAAATGGAATAATAAAACAAATATTTTTTAAAAACATTTTTCAATTAGGTTTCTGAAAGTTAGGGCAGTTCAAATACATTGTCTTTTCAAATACATAGTTTGAAATGTAACATTCTATTACCTTCGTTATTTTAGTGCACAGTTCTAAAGACTGTTAAAATTCATAAAATATTTATTAAAATTACAATAAATATTTAAAGCAGCTATTAATATACACATTTTATTTGGTACTTATAAAAAAAATACATAATTATTAAAAGTGAAAATTAGATAGAAAAATTTTAAACAATTATGGAACTCTATTTCATTTTACCTATTTATTTAACAGTGATTTATTTGTTGTCAAAGAGATTCCGGGAAGTTTGTTTCATTCTTTTTAGATTTCGTCAGCCAGATTTATCTAATTATAAGCAGCAGAGGCAGTGTCCAAACTTCCCATTGATGAGAATTCATTGTATAGCTTTGGGAAATGTGTATTTTTTTTCTATAAGTTTTATTAATGCGCATTCAATCCGCTTATTTATCATTAAAGATGTTCAGGTTTTAGCATTTCTTCCCATTTTATGGGATACTGTGTAAAATCTGTAGAATTAAAAGAGAAGGTTTTGAAAGAACTTAAAGCCTACATTCCGTGAAATGTTGTCCTTAAAATAATTACATGTTATTCTCTTAAGCAAGCGGAATTAGTGGATTAGCTAAAAGGATTAACACTCATTGTTTAGACTTTGTTCAGTTCTAATACTTTTCCATGGGAACTTTTGTCACTCATTTCTCGACAGGGACTCAAAAGGAAAACTTTAAAATATAAAAGTTAGATTATCTCTTGCCCTTAAATATAAAGCCAAATTTCAAGAAGATCCATCTACAAGTTCTTAGGTGAGGGTTGCCACCTCTCCGGGTTTGACCCGGAGACTCCGGGTTTCAGTGAGTTATCTCCGGGCTCCGGGTTTAATTATTATTTCTCCGAGTTGTGTAAGTAAAATTGAATATGTACATATATATAATAAAAATATAAATAAATTTATAAAACAATACTCAAATTTATTATAGTTAGAACACGGTAGAGCGTTGAAAATTAGAAATTCAGGTATTTCCGACGCTGCAGAACATTGTTTAAAATTAGGGCACGTCATGGATCCAAATGTTAAAACTATGTTTAAAGAAAAATTTAAAATTAAGAAAAATCCTAGAACTGTATTATTAAAAACGCAAAACTACTATTCTGTAATCATTAGAATTACATTTAATTTCTAGGAATGTGAGTTTTGAATTTGTTAATTTATATAAATAAAAAAAAATGCATATGTGTGTGTGTTTTTTTTTTTTTGGGGGGGGGGTTAGTCATCGTCTCCGGGCGAGACTTAGTTCTGAGGTGGCAACCCTATAGGTGACCCACAAACAGACACACACTGAGTAATTTTATGAGGTTCACTTGCCTAGGAAAGTAGGCTAAATAATTAAATTCATAATAGTCAAATTTAACGTGCGGGAAGGACATATAACAAGAAAAAGAAGCATAAAACCGCACACAAAGGTTCACTGAGCTATTTTTGGATTTTCCGTGCCGGAAACCCAAGACAGATCCGGTTTCGAGATTCCCATCTCTCATTGGTTGGGTTCGTCCAGCACTCAGTAACTCAGTAGAACCAAAAGAAACATAAACAAAGAACAAGTCAACAAAACAATGACCCTTAAGCTAAAAAAACATCAAAATATAAATTAAGAATAAAAAGGGCAAAAAGTAATCCCCGCTAGCACTAGGCTTAGCATATAAAGGATTAACTTATAAAGAAAACATATAAGTTTTGCTGGACGAACCCAACCGATGAGAGATGGGAATCTCGAAACGGATCTGTCTTCCGGCACGGAAAATCCAAAAGTAGCTCAGTGAACCTATAATTGTGTGCGGTTTTATACTTCTTTTCCTTGTTATAATTAAATTCAATTACATAAAAAAATAAGTTCATTATAAATGTAATTGAGATAATAACACTTATTTTAATTACTTTTTATTTCTATCAATGAAAGCCTCTTTGAGGAGAACATTCGATTTTGTATTCTTTTAAATTATGTTATAAGGACACGTTGTACTTCCTTTCTGGGATGGCAGAAGTTGTTAAGAATGATTGATGTGTTACGGGGATATGTGGGTGTAACATTAAAACTTTTTTCTTAGCATAAATTGTACTGGAAAGAATTGATATACCAAAAATCTGCAAACCAGCAGAAAGTTTAAAAAAAATTCCTGCAAAAATACGAGAATGAAGATTTATGAACTGCATCCTGCACTTTTAAACAGCGGAAAGAAGAAATGCTTTATGACTTTATTTCGTTCGGGAAGTTCTTATGAAAAGAACCTTTTGCGACCTAAAACTACAAAACACAAATTCTGTCATAACTGTACAAAAAAAAATATTAAAATATTGATAATGGCTTTTATCCAGATTTTACGTCTTTATTATATTTAAAATGAGAAGTCAACAATCAACAATGTACGCAGCCATAGAATGATTAGAACCTTTGATTTATTCAGAAGATACCAATAAAATTGTATTTGTAAATTAATATTTAACATAAGATATTTTGAAATGTCGTAAATTTTTACTATTATCGCTTTGGAATTATGCCAAGAGCATAGGTCTCCATCTATTGCTGAGTTTTCTTGTACCACAAGCATTATTATAATTATTATTATTATTATTATTATTATTATTATTATTATTATTATTATTAAGCGGTCTACCTGACAAAAATCACTTGTAAAAACAATACTATGTAAGTAATTTCATATTTTTTAACAATGTATTCAAAATTAATTAAATATTTGTAGTATACCTATATTCAGAACCTGTTGATAGGAATTTGTCATTCCTAACGGGACTGTAACTTTTGTATTTAGAATCATAATAAAAAAAAAAAAATTATTATTATTATGTTTGTAAGTTTCAAACCTTGGGTTTCCCCAGCAAAAACAATATGGCGGGTCAAGGACCAAAGCACATACTGCCAAGTGTAAAGATGTGTGCAAGAATGATTAGGGATGTGTGCTTGTGTCCA